>KE598567.1:958951-1071353 GCA_000444155.1 Cladonia macilenta KoLRI003786
AGGTGGTGAGAATTCTTTGTGGGAGATTTTTGGGGTGGGGATTAGGGAGGGGGGGTGGGGGTTCAATACAGATGCGTAACCATGTTTTTGAGAAGACTTTCTGGCTGAGGTCTGCTTTTGAGAGAAGGATTGTGGGGGGCAGGCGGAGGGTTAGGATTTCGAGGATGGTAAGGAGGAGGGCTGGTGGTTGGGGGGCGGTGATTAGTGCGGGTTGGGGTTGTGGGAGAGTGGGAAGAGGGGAAAATTACAGTAGAATGATATGGCGAGGAGGGCTAAGGGAAAGAGGTAGGATTGGAGACGAGTATATAGTCCTAATGCCATGGAAGGGTTTTTAATTTTATATGGTGATTTGATTTAGGGATTTTGCAAAAGTAAAGACGAACAATGTATTATGATTTTAAAGTTTAGTGTAGGAAAGAGTGTATGTCTTGGCACTATTACGTAGGCAAGATGCAGGGCTCAACCCTTCGAATCCTGCCAGATTGCTGCGCTGACCGGCGTCGTGGATTGGATATGCTGTCGGCTGGTCTGGTTTTGGCGATCGTGGAGGAGGTGCCAAGAGCCGGAATGGTGGGCAATGCTGTAGTGCCGTTGTGGTCTACAGCCGAGAAAGAACACAGGATATTGGGGAGATCCTTTGGCAAACAGGATTCATAGAGTGCGGTTGTGTGGATGCCACTCGCTACTGGTAGTAACGGAACTGGATAACAGAGAATGTGGGTGGCATTTCCCATGGCTAGCCCCACTGGGCTAGCTTGAACGGTGATGTGGTATGCATTCGTGCCGCACGACCATGTCAACTCGTAATCTTAATGATGTTACAGATAATCGGAACCCAGTCCTCATAGATAAGAGTGCTCAATCCTCGTCGTTGTCAATATTCCCCGGCCTCGGGGGGCTTCCTCCGCGTCCTCTCCAAATCCTCCAAGATGGGCCCCGTCCTGCCTTGAAGGTAATCTGACTCCGCCTTCGATTCCGGTAACAACTGTGGACATAGGTAAATTGACTCCAGCCGTCTTGTAAACATTGTGTGGCTGCTGCAGTTCCAGATCGTTTCTACTCCAGAGGTCTTGCTCATCGAGGCTCGGGCTAGCGGATTTCCTCTTGCCGAGAGAGTAGATACGACGAGAATTCGATTTGTCAATGCGAGCACTTGCACTTGCACTTGCTCGCGCTTGACGACGACGATGAGCGAGTGGGGCAAGTGCAGGGACGCAAACACAGATCAGTCCTGTAGCGACCTCGGCAGCACTGCGGACTGTCAGAAACGGGGCGTTGGTTTGAGTTTCGGTCCACTTACGCCCATAGAAGGATTTCAGGGTCATTGTATGCCACGTCAGGGCTTGCACTGATTTTGATACGCACAACGAAACCTATCATGCTGAAGACAGGGGCGCTAAGTGGCATTAGCTGACCATCGCATACTTCGAAGCATTGGGCAATGTATTTAGATTTACAGAGGACATACGTAAAGCCCACAGTGAATGCTGCCACCACTCCCATCTTTCTTTTCTTCGTCATATTCAGATTCCAAACCGACTTGACTGGGATGAGTAAAATGATAATGTCCGTTAACGTATTGAAGAGACCACTTGTGTTCAGTAGGCTAGCAATATTGACGCATTTCCCTGGGATCGACCGGTTCCAGATCCTTTCTCTGGGATTACATTCCCAAATCTTTACAAGGAACGTCGCCAGGTAGAAGAGAATGAGAATGGTCATGAATATTCGAAGAGTCCAATCGAATATGCCCCAGCGACGCGGCACAAAAACGCGTCTATAGATATAGAGAATCGCTAATTTGGCAGCCAGGATAGTGGGTGCGTACACCACTGTTGCAGCGTTGAACCACTTTGCAAATCTGTTAGTGAGTATTCGAGTTTGCCTGGGTTTCCTAAACTTGCAAATATAGCCTCGTGAACTTCAGGGAGTGTCAAGTCCCACTCATGAATGCCACCATGTTTGTGCGTTATGGTAATCATCAGAGCACAGAGAGTTCCCAAACCACCCTTGACAAGTATTAACATATATTAGTCTACCTAGCCGTCGCCTCCGCGAAGCGTCACACCTACCCAAGCAATACAAACAAACCCTAGTACAAGTCAGTCATGCTCCCCACATGAAAATAGTCAGGTAGCTCACAGTCTTCGAGTGTCCACGTCCTCTTGATGAATATCCTGACATAATTCCTAGCGAGGAACAAGCTGGTAGTAACCGAGAGACATACTGAAACACAAACAGTGGTCCATTTCGCTAGCGATGGTGGGTTGGCAAAGTTCGAGACCTGGCCATGAGGTGGCGCAAGGGCAGGAGATGGAGAAGCCATATTGGTCAATGTGATCTAGACTGGACGAATTCACGTCAAGCATTACATGTGTAGCAAACGTMAAGTATTTGGATGCTCAGCCTTGGAAAAAAGACGTAGATTGTAGCGAGGGAATATGGGGATGTAATTGCGATTAAGATTCAAATCAGGTAGGAGCCAATCGCCGATTTACTAGAGAAGGCAATGTGATCTGAAACAGGTACATTTGCCTGATGTGGGGTAAGCGAGGGAAAACCCTCCGACCAATAGTCTGAACTAATGATGTGGGAATGGGGCACATTGCCTATTTGTATGCATCTTTCCCGTGCAAACTGGCGCCTTGTCAGAGCGCGTCTGGTTATCGAGGTGTCATTGCGCCGGAGAGCAGGGCAACGCAGGCAGTACTGCATACGGCCTGCCCCAGACGAGAAGCTGATAGGAAGGTTTAGTCAGAGGACTGCACAGTAGGATCATCTGAGTTCTGGTGGCGGTGTACAGCGATCCTGGATATGGCACGATTTGCGCTATGTCACATGGTACAGTCGCTACATGGCGTTCGTGGTAGGTGGATAGAATCGCGCTGAGTGGCCAACTTGCAGGACGCTAAGGTACATTGCCGCTTAGCTCTGCTTTGTTGCTGTTGTTTCTTCCTGCACAGTCCCTCAGATACACTATATCAACCTTTGGTTTCTCGTCAATGACGAGATACGCTTGGATGGAAGGCAGAATTTGCTCGGTGATATGGTTCTTGATTGCTGCAGTTTTCTAGCGCAACCCGCGGTCGGCCTATTGGCGACAGGGCCGAGATAGAGAGGTGCGCTGTTCCAAAGGCTCGGGTCTTGTGTCTAGATTTTGCATCCAACCTGGCAGTAAGCCAACCCGTATTGTCAGTGGCCCCAAGAGGCCACCTAGTCGACGCATCCCGCCTATTGGCAGATGGGTAATGTTCATTGGACGGGCAATTGGAGCGCATCGATCCATTTGGCAGAGTTTCTGATTGATTACCCCATGGAGGCTGAGGTGAAAAGAATAGGTGCAGGACTTGGAGTTGGTGATATAAGCACTAAGGCACTCCATAGTTCCAGATGAAAAGCAGACCGAACGTCTACTGGAGTTTGTAAATGAACGAACTGCGGTTGGTTAGCGGGCCGCCCCGGGACACCTGATTGGGTGCCACCTTCGCTTCATTTTCTCACCCTTTTTCTCAGCTATCAGGCACAACATCAGGCGCCCCAGATATAACAGATGTGCCGCACAAAATCCATTCAACGCCGTGAGCTTAGGTAGTATGACAGCTCCCACCTAGAGAAATGGTCTAGACATGCCCTGAGATCCTGAGACTGGATTGGAGGCATTATTACGGGGAAATCCTAGCACTCCCTGCATAATGCGCCTGTCAGTAGTGCACTGATGCTGATGCAGGCACCCACGCATTATGCATTCTTCCTCAGAGACCCGTCTAACGGTGTACAAGGCTATTTGCAGGTAATCAATAGTACTTCGAATAACACACCTTTGGGAACAAATGCATATTTTGTGATACGCCTTTCCCTGCACACGAACCTTGTTCAATGCAAATCGTCGGGACGCTAGAGATTGGTCTGCACATTTTGCGGCTTTAACGCTGTTTGCGCATCATCCAACCGCCTTTGCCACACCAAACATTGCTTGGTATTTGGATTTGTGGAATTTCGGCCGCCGTTATCGACCCTTTGAGTATGCTGAGCTTGCTGTCACCATCTAGGTATATATTTATGAGACTAAGTATTTCAATCCAATTGATTTGCAAACTCTATTGAGGGTAAGTGACAGATGAGTCTAATCGAGAAGAAGTACTGATCATGTCAAMAMAACGGGCACCTGCGCGTCCATAGCTATAACTTTCGTCAACAAACTGCATTTGATGGCCATGTTACATGCTATAGATCCTCATGTTTTCGCGCTGGGACTGTTTCATCCAATGGCCTGGGGCCGTGCCCTAATCTACACGGCGCAGGAATAAGGCTGCGCCCTACCAATGTTAGCTCTACGCAAAGGCTCCAAGTATAGTGAAACTCGAGCTTTGCCTAGAACCTGGAACCGCACCTGGCGTAAGACCATCAAATCTAACTCTTTAATCAATGTTACCCTGTGGCGAAACCAGGCAGTCGCTGCAGAATCGAGTTGCTCAGCGATGCCAAGGAATTGACCCAGGACACTGAGTACTTGAAGTTCATGCCCCGTAAGTCAGCTATCAGGCTACTTACAGAGTCAAATTAGAATATATTCTCCATCTGTCAACTAGCTACACCAGAGCCCAATGACCGCTTCGCCGCCCTCCGTGACCGCGCACTAACTCAGTCACAGAAACTCACACCATGGTCTTCACGAGCAAAGCATCAACCTATACCATGCGTATTGTGGACAACTTTTACGCCGATCACCCTGGGACCTGGATCAGCTGTTGGGAGGAAATGCAACGTTTCTCCTTGGCTTTTGGTAACCTGTACCAGATTCCCGCGATATGATGAACTCAAGGATTGCCATTCATGGCAAAAGTTCCATAGCAGAATTTTTTGGAGAGATTCTTGTCTTCGTCATTATCGGGAAGCGAATTATTGTGATTCAATTACTTGGGTGGAACGCTCCGCAGGAATACCTTGGGCTCGTCCATCCCGCTAGCGTTGTGGCTATGTCGTGACAAAAATATGCATTTCTCTTCCGACCCGTCGCCTGAATAGTGGTGTTGCCTAAGCAGCAGTACGCAAGGACTTTACGAATTAAGGAAGAGGCAGTACACTGCTAGACCAAGTTCCATGGACATTCTGGAAGAGGCTCTTAGCACATGGTGCTGCGGCTGTTGAAGTCCTGTCGGATGACGAAGAGGCTATTGGTCGATTAATTAATGGCCGGGCCACCCACTTCAAAGCTTCCAACGTCGTTCTGGTGCCCATGGGAAGTTTAAACTTGATGTAGGATCTTACAATTACAGGGAAAATATAGGACAAGGAAAATGAATGGTATGATCTTATTGAAAAAGGGAATAATTTGTGTGATATAATGTCAGCACTTTTACAGCTCTTTCATATATACGCTACCGACAGTTTCTGATTCAACCAAATCTGTGAATTAACACAAGCCTGCTTCCATCCTGATTACCCATCTCGTTCCCATTAGACCTAACAGTTACTTCACGAAATTGTTTTGGTATAGATGACCCAGCATCCACAAACGTCCACAAAATAGAATAACTCCTTAGATCTCCCTTCCTGTTCCCTTCCCCTCGTAAACCCACTATCTTCAAAAATATTGTCCCCATTAACTTAGCACCCAAGACCAATCAGCCATGACAAACCTTTCTCGGCTACCATTTCGAGGACTTACCGTCTTCCTCATCAATGGTTGCTTCCTCATTCTCAATATGGCATTGATCTTCCATGCTAACCATTCCTCTCGTTTTCGTGGTCATGCTCTGTCTAGCAGAAAGGAGGAGGTGTTTGCCGGGCTTGCTCCTGATTTCCATATAGCAAGTCTGAAGCGCCAGATCATTCTGGCGCCGCCTGAACATTGACCACATTCTTCCTCGACCCGAGCATCAGCTTGGCCAAATTGGCTTGAGAAAAACAAAGGACGTTAATTTCCACCCATCTTGCGAAGACTCTTCGACTCAAGTGCTCGAGTTAAACATCCCCTCTACCCTCAAAGCCTCATCGAGTTGTCCATTTTGTCGAAAGATGTAGGCAAGCCAGCGTTGATCATTGAGCAGGTGGGGATTATCTGCAGCTAAGCTCGCTTTTTCAACACTGACGACATGCTCGAGCAGCGCTATGGCTTTAGTATATTGCCCTATATTCGAATAACAAAGGGCAAGCAGGTGTTGTGAACCAAGCCGGTGAGGATGATCTTCGGCTAAGGAAGTCTTTCTAACATCAACATCATGCTCGAGCAAGGCCAGAGCTTTGGTGAATTGCCCGCTTCTATAGTAAGCGCGGGCGAGCTCGTATTGGGATATGAGCCGAGAGGGATGATTTTCTCCTAGGCTTTCTCTTTTAGTCTCAACAACATGCTCAAATAGCTGTATTGCCTTATTAATTTGCCCATCTTCAAGATATGAATGGGTAAGCTTATGTTGGGATATAAGCCTAGAGGGATGATCTTCTTTTAGGCTTTTGCTTTTGATCTCAACAACATGCTCAAATAGCTGTATAGCCTTATTAATTTGCCCATCTTCAAGATATGAACGGGCAAGCTCGTGTTGCGAATTAAGCCAATCAGGATGATCTTCGGCCAAGCTCTTTTCTTCAAGTTTAACGATATATTCGAATAGTTGTATTGCCTCATTTATTCGCCCATCGGCAAGATATGAACGGGCAAGCTCGTGTTGGGATATAAGCCTAGAGAGATGATCTTCTTCTAGGCTTTCACTTTTGATCTTAACAACATGCTCAAATAGCTGTATTGCCTTATTAATTTGCCCATCTTCAAGATATGAACGGGCAAGCTCGTGTTGTGAATTAAGCCGATCAGGATAATCTTCGGCCAGACTCTTTTCTCTAAGTTTAACAATATATTCGAATAGCTGTATTGCCTTATGAATTTGCCTATCTTCAAGATATGAACGGGCAAGCTCGTGTTGCGATTTAAGTTGATGAGGATGATCTTCGGCCAGACTCTTTTCTTTAAGTTTAACAATATATTCGAATAGCTGTATTGCCTCATTTATTCGCCCATCTTTAAGATATGCAAGGGCAAGCGCGTGCTGTATAGTAAGCTGATTAGGATGATCTTTGGGTAGCTTCTTTTCTTCGATCTTAGCTAAATGCTCAAAAAGCTGAAGGGCTTTATCAAATTGGCCGTTTTCGCTATAAGCAGTGGCGAGGTCAAACTGCGAATGCTCAAAAAGCTGAAGGGCTTTATCAAATTGGCCGTTTTCGCTATAAGCAGTGGCGAGGTCAAACTGCGAATGCTCAAAAAGCTGAAGGGCTTTATCAAATTGGCCGTTTTCGCTATAAGCAGTGGCGAGGTCAAACTGCGAATCAAGCCGATCGGTATCATCATCGGGCAGTAGTCGAGACCGAGTCTCCACGATACCTCGAAAGACATCAATAGCTTCTCTATATTTCCATTGTTCCATATATATGATCCCAGTGAATTTTCTTATTTCTAATGCTACTTCGTGCTCGTTTTCAAATTTATCTTGCAGCCTCAGGTGGATACGCTCAACGAGAGGGCCAAGAGAACGAGAATCTCCCATTGCCAGGAGTACGTATGCAAATTGAAAGTATAGCTGAGCAGCTTCCGTGTCAGACAAGTTCCGCGTATAATCTTCGAGCTCGGGGGCGACACACGCTTGTACGTGGGCTTGGATAGCTATAAAATAGGGTCGGTAAGACCAAAAACCTTGACATGAAATCGCGACGATCGTAGCAGCTGCCTGCCACGCTCTACACTGACTTTGGTGGTCTTGCCGCTCTTTAGCCCAGGCGTGTATTAAAGAGTGCATGGAGATAGCAAAGGAATCGTCATTTTTGTGAACGGTAATGATGGATAGGTTCTCTAAGACTGTGCAAGCTTCGCGCCATCGGATGCGATCCTCAAAGCCCGTCCAACCCTGCACATAGTTCGGCAACCTCGCGATATGGCTCACTGATAAATATCTGCTCCCATTGCCTTTCTTCTGCTCAGATGTTCCAAGCTCAGCGGCATATTCGGATGCCCTCCTGAATATCGTCTCGGTAATTCCACTGTTATGCATGAAGGCGATGAGATGAAGCAGGTCCAACGCGTCCAAAGCTTCTGGCAATGCAGATTTCTGGAGATACTCCGCAGAAACTTCGAATGTTGCGTATACGTTGCCATACGTCGACAGATTTTGCTTTGCATGAAATTTGAGAAGCTTGCCCTTCTGCCGCTTAAAGATGACTGGATACTGCTCGAGGCTACACAAGCCTTTCTTAATGAACGCGCCCGCTTGAATTATGGCAAGGGTATGTGACCCAAGAATCGTGATTATAGCCGTAGCAGCTTTTTCTTTTTCTTCCCACCGACTCTTTGCTATATCAGCAGCCCGGTATAGTAATTCGCGAGCAAGTTCAGGCTCAAGATCGTCTAACGTTTCACTGCCCACGGTATTGTATGTCTCGCAGTCTGAAACGCGTGTAGTGAATAAGATGTCCCCACTCATGCCAGAAGGGATGTATGCGGAATAATCTCTCTCTGGGTCATCGGCATTATCGATTATCACGAGCCAACGCTGGCTATTGCGGGCCAGCCATGACTTCACGTTTGCAACGCTCGGCTCAGCTACATCACAATGTCGGCCCACTCTGACATAGTCCTGCTCGAGCGTCGCAGCACTCCGCGCGTCAAGCCAAAACACACCCCAGTAACTGGCCTGTCAGCGGATTAATGGCTAAAGGTCAAGATATACGTACTGGCCCCGATGGATTTCGGCGAATCTAAGACAGACTTCGCTCTTGCCCGTACCACCTCTTCCGATGATGACAAAGATTTTTTGCTGTTTCAGATTGCTCGAGGCGTTAAAGGAAAACGCTCGAGCAAGGCGCTTACCAAGCTCTTCACGTCCGGTGTATAGACGACTGGCAGAACAAGGCACCATCCAGTGACAGGGCATTCTGCGATCTGTGAGCGGACCTATCAGCTGGCTGTTGACTCTAGAGCGACTCATAAGGCTGTCGTAATACTGAATAAGATTTCTGTATTGTACTATGAAATTCCAAAAAGGTACACTTGCGACGAAAAGAGGAAGCTTAGCTTTCAAGCACCTGATGAAAGCACACCAATTTTTGGCTCCAGACGACGCCTACAAATATTGCTAGCAATATTTTATGTGGAATTCAAAGAGTAAAGACGAGAAAAACGAGCCTAACCTAATGTTGACGCTGCCTTTTTCCACCGCAGGAGTTCACCTAAGATGGCCTCGTAACCTGGAGCTTCTCGATTTCTGAACTTTGTCATATCCTATGGAGATTAGCTGGATGATAACACCGTTCTGATCGCCATTAATACCATATGATTTGCATGAATGGCATACGCGGGATAGCCCTTGATCTGTGCGGAATGCAAAGGCACAACCTAGACAGGTCAGGAACAAGGTCAAGAACGATAAGGTTGTCCCTCGTACCTGTCCAATTGGGTGTACGTCGAGCTCTTCATAGAAGCATGTTATCGAGATCTCAGACACTTCATCTTTCCTGAGTCTCAGAATCTTGTGGAATTCATTCTCTACCAATCGTAGCATTTCAGAACCTGGCTTCAACAGTCCCAAGAGGTCTTGGTTCGGTCGTTTGACGATGTTAGCCAGCTGCAGGCCGAACGATCCCCATGCACCAAGGTCAGCTCCACAATGTGGGACCCCAAGAAAAACAATTCCAACCGTGAACTGCTCGATTTTTCGCAGAAACTTCTCCACTGAATTTCGCGAGTGGCTGAGAGCATGCTCAATGACAAGACCTCCAAGGCTGTGACCAACAAAAAGGATCTTCCTTTCTTCTGTATCTGTCCGCTCTCGCTTTCGTACAAGGGCACCAACCATGTTCTCAGCATGGCCGGTCAGTGGACTATGTGATCTTGGATTCCAGAGATTGACGATGTCTGCGTCATAGCCAAAGCTCATTATGCGCGCATCCGGCATGTCTTGTTTTAAAAGTTCGCTAGGCCAATGCACCATTACGCCTTTATCCTTGTAAAGCCAGGTGTTGTACGCATTGCCCGTCAATCCATGCACGAACACGATATCAACACTGGGCTCGGCACCACCCTCATACAACACGCGGACGCCATAATTTTGGCCTTGTCCGATAGGTGCCGAAGAAGCTCCTATGTCTCTAGCTGTCGATGCAGGACCAATGACCGTCTCGGAGGGTTCGACGGGCGTGTGCCACGAGAAGGGGGATTGTGAGGCGGGGGCGCCAGAGGGTTCAAATGTCAGCGACGATGAAGGAAGTGGGGACGGCGACCTTGGACGTTTTGATCTCAAAGGACCCTTGAGTTTTGGATGCATTCCTGCTTAAGGCTCTGCGACTTTGCGTCCGGGAGAGGGTAGGATGAGACGTAAGGAAAGAGTTGCAGCCTTCTCGCAGGGCGTCAACGCTAGCAATGAGGGGCAGCACTCTGATTGACCGAATTGGTCGACCAATTAGATCTTGCATGTAGAAAGCCACAATCGTACCCCGGTAACTTCGAAGTGATCCGAGAATCTACAATCTAGCAATCCAGGTCAATGCTCTTACTTGCACAAGATATGGAATATTGTAGTGTGGCGAATCCGGATATCAGCGAAAGAGATGACCATGATTCTACAGCAATTGGTCTGCGACTAACCGCCCCTTTTGTGAATCAGAAGCTTTTCCTCCCCACATAGTTCTGAAGCGTGACACGGTCGCTTGTGATACTACACGAACTCGTTGAAGGATTCCAACTAATCGCGCTCTCTGCAATCATATCATGCTTCAATTCTGCAAGCTTGTATCAGACTTTGGCGCTTGATCCGCAGTCGCATCTCTTAACCTCTCGTGCTCAAGCAATGATGAGCGTGACCGCTGAATTGCATGTCCTGACGGTAACATTTTACAGACGGAAGATAATTGGAGAGCCATATGTTTCCACCCATTATAAGTCTGCAACTGAGACACCGTCCACAGAATGTCGTGTGAGAAGTGCAGTCCAAGGGACAGACCAGAGCCAAGTTGTTAATTGAGATGCAGACGGGTGATTTGTTTATTGGCAGGAAGGTTTTGATAGCTAGAATTCAATACAGGCCGAACATTGCTGCCGCCGCTAGCGCCAGCAGCCGCCAACGACCTCCGACGCTCTTCCTCAACGTCATGGCGGGGAAACAAATCCCATTGCCTCCTACAACCGCAGTAATGGCGCCTCCACTGAGAGGGTCAAGATCTCCATCATGTCTACAGCGGTCAAAAAAGCCTCTCACCCACTCTACAAGATTGCCTCCATCCCCGGTGATGGCATCGGTCCCGAAGTCATCAGCGCGGGCATCACTGTCCTCAAAAAGCTAGCCAGCGTTCTAGGAACATTTGACCTGCACTTCGACCACTTCGACTGGAGCAGCAACTACTACAAGAAGCATGGACGATATATCCCCGAAGGCGGGCTTGACGACATAAAGAAATTCGATGCCATCTTCTTCGGCTCAGTAGGCGCACCTGGTACCTCCCCTCTCTCTCCAAACAACAATTCATCAACTACCAAGCCCAACCACTAACCCAGAATCTTCTGCAAAGACGTCCCCGACCACATCTCCCTCTGGTCCCTCCGCCTCGCCCTCGTCCAACCCCTCCAACACTACGCCAACGTCCGCCCCACCCGCATCCTCCGCGGCATAACCCCACCCCTAACATCCGTCGCCCACAACCCCTCCTCCCTCGATTGGGTCATCATCCGTGAAAACACCGAAGGCGAATACGCCGGCCAAGGCGGCCGCACACACATCGGTCAACCCTGGGAAATAGCCACCGAAGTAGCGATATTCACGCGGCATGGCATTGAGCGAATAATGCGCTTCGCTTTCGAGGTAGCGAGAGGGAGGAAGGGGAAGMTGTGCGTTGTTACGAAAAGTAATGCACAGCGCTCGGGATTGGTGTTGTGGGATGAGATTGCGAAGGAGGTGGGGGAGAGGGAATTTCCGGATGTGGAGTGGGAGAGAATGCTGGTTGATGCTATGACTACACGGATGGTGCTGCAGCCAGAAAGTCTGGATACGATTGTCGCTACGAATTTGCATGCGGATGTTCTGAGCGATTTGGCGGCTGCGTTGGCAGGTAGTATTGGGATCGCACCGACTAGTAATCTTGATCCTACGCGGGAACGGCCGAGTTTGTTTGAGCCTATCCATGGTAGCGCGTTTGAGATTGTAGGGAAAGGGGTAGCGAACCCGGTTGGGACGTTTTGGACGGGAGCGGAGATGTTGAGGTGGTTAGGGGAGGAGAAGGCAGTGGAGGGCTTGATGCAATGTGTGGAGAATGTGTTGGAGAGCGGAGTCAGGACTAGAGATTTGGGTGGAAATGCCGGGACTGAGGAGGTTACGAGGGCGGTTTGTGAGGAAATTGAGCGGCTGTTAGGGCAATCGGAGCGCAATAGAGGGAGGGAAGCTCTTGAATCAGGAGACTATTAAGTTGATTTTGCATAGTTTGTGGGGAGATTGAGCACCTGCTGGGACATTCGGAACGCAGTAGAGGGAGAGAAGCTCTTGAATCAAGGGAATATTAAGTTGATTTTGTATGATTTCTGGTATCCTAGTCGTGATTCGTTAGTCATTTCATACCTCATTTAAGTATAATATTGCAACAATTTGCCACCAATGCCGGGCTCTTGTAGCCATTAAGCTACCAATCCTTCTCGAGACTGCTTTGAGGAAGGACCTTCCCAGTAGCAGCAGCTTCATCCAGCACGTCTTTCGTCTCGGGTTTCTCGATTTTCTCTCCATCACTACCGCCCAGATCAGGGGCTTCCACTTGTTCACCGTCGTCGCTAATATCTGTGGTCTTTTCCGACGCTGTCTCGCTCGGCTTCTCCACGGGTTCCCAATCTTTGTCTATGTCTTCTGCGTCGGATTTGAGCTTATCTGCTGATGGCTCAGTGGTAGTCGTATCCGTGCTTGCTGCTGGAGCTTTGTCTGGGGTAGCTGAGGCTTCTGTGGCTTGCTCTGTGGGCGGGAGCTCGTCGGCTGTGGGGGGAAAGATTTTGCTGTTTTGTATCAAAATGTTAATGAATGTTATACTCGACAGTGAACAGATGCTGAAAGATTTCTTGCGTATGCTCCTAGGGGAGGAGAACTCACGGCACCCACTCCTGGTAGGCTTCTACATCGTTGGCATCGAACAGGCAGAATATTACTCTCTCTAACCGACCACCGACACCTCTTTGTGCTTCCTCCTCCKCCTCCAACCACCTTCTGACTTCCTTGAGGGCAACTTGTGCCGCTTCGGCTTTGGGATACCCGTAGATCCCCGTGCTCAGGCAGCTAAAAGCTACACTGCCACCCTTCTCCGCAGCTAAATCTAGACTCGTTCTGTAGCACGACGCAAGGAGCTCAGCTGGGCGATCAGGAGACTCTGACCTGGCCCTATGGTAGACGGGCCCAACAGCATGGATGATGTATTTGGAGGGCAGGGCGTGCGCGGTCGTTATCTTGGCAGAGCCGGTCTCGCATCCATTGAGCTTCCTGCACTCCTCGTACAAAGATGGACCAGCTGCAGAGTGGATAGCGCCGTCCTACAGGGCTGCATGTCAGCCTGGTTGCCTGCATCCGTGGTTCGGGGCTACTGCTCAATAGAGCGGCAGATGTGCATGGGTTTAACGTACGACACCGCCTCCGCCCAATAGAGAGTTGTTGGCTGCATTTACGATGGAGGTGGTAGCAAGCGTAGTGATCGACGCGCGGACTAACGAGACTCTGGAGTTGCACAACGAGGACGGGGCGGGTAGAGAGGCATCGGTAGGCTTGGAACTCGCAGGCTGGAGCTGCCCATCCTTGTACAGCCCGGCTATGGTCGGGATCGAAGACAACTGGACTCGAGCAGCCATGTTTTGTTGGGGCAGAGTAGGGAAAGTACAGTCTATTGTCATCAATAAGACGTCACAGTGCGTTGGAGGTCTCTCGGATCCTACCAGGGACGCTAGCCGGCCCGTACCGCCATGCCGACGCATAACAACGTACAGCCAGCCTTGGGGGGCAAATTCGTGCCATTCTCCATGTTTCTTGCTCTTTTTTTGGTCATTCTCCAGCTCTTTTACCCTATCTTTCAGTCATGTCATAGAATCTATATCGATTAAATACGCCATTCTCTGCTTAAGTTGCCCTAGCATTTTGGCAGTCGAAGCTTAGCGGCGTAAAACAATGGGCGATCAAGTAGTTAATAGGCCTAGTATCACATGCGCCTCTGACTTAATTCGTTTGAATTGCTGCCTAAAATCTTATAAGCTTAACCAATGAATTAGCTTTCCAGCGCTTAGGTTCTTCTATTCTAGGACCCAAACGTATGTGATTAAGTTACACCTAACAAATGTTCTCGGAAATTCAAGCAGCTACATCGATAGTCCGCCACTTCAATAAGCTCTATCTCAGCCGTTGGTACCGGCCTTTGAGCGCAAGTACACGTGTATGCACGGACGTTAAGCCAGAAGCCACCTACTTTCTCCGATCATGCATTAAAATTCAGTTGGCTGAAACTTAATCAATTTAATTCCTTACCATACCAACTTATTCTTAACTTTGATTTATCAATTTGATGTGATATATATTTAAGAATTAGCCGTTTTAAACTTAAATTCTATTGCCCAGTAAAGTTATTTCTTTGAGATAAGTAGCAATTACTTAATTCAAGAGGTCAAAAACCTAAGAACCGTACAGTCCTCACTTATTTCAGACCTTTTCCATGTCTAAATCTAATGATTAAAGTATTAAACTCCGTAATCTCTTGCATATTAAGCCTGGGCTTTCCTATTTTAGCAATGTTACGAGTAACGAAACGGTCCAGAAACACGTGTCATTACGCTACGAATATGTCGAGCTAGAGAACTGTTAAGCCGTGTGTGCGCCAAATAGGGTGGTCATGTCCGGACATGCATGCCATTATCGGGCTCCTGAACCGCTTGGTACCCAGGCAGACATCTCTGTCGGAGCATCGATCGGGAGAAAACAGCTATAAGAAGAGCTGGGGTTCAGCAAGCAAGCTGTTCTTTTAAGCAGAACCTCCATACTCTTCCTTCATAAAAGAGCTAGTGTTCGGCAAGCAAGCTATCCCTTTAAGCAGAACCTCCATACTCTTTCTCCATAAAAGAGCTGGTGTTCGGTAAGTAAGCTGTCCTTTTAAGCAGAACCTCTATACTTTTCCATATAAAAGAGCTGGTGTTCGGCAAGCAAGCTATTGTTTTAAGCAGAACCTTCATACTCTGCCCCCATAAAAGAGCTGGTGTACGGCGGCTAAGCTGTGTCTTTAAGCAGAATATTCCTGATTTCCGTCGATAAAAACCCCTGCCGCACACCCTCTCGCACTTATGGAGGATACGAGTCACTTAACTCCGTTCAAAGGAAAGATCATTAAATGGGAATTGCCCATGAAGGTTAAGCATTTGAGTACGGGGACGGAATACACCGTGACCGCAGAATGGGGCAAAATTACCCAAGACAACCTGCGTCTCTACTCCATACYGAGYGCGATGGAACTTATTCTTGCTTTCAAGCAYGATGACAATATGGTTGTTTGGGCTGGTTGGGATGTAGCGGGTGGTCCGCAGGCGTTCACGAACGGGCATTAGTGGCCAAAGGACGGCCCACACTACCTGCACCTTTCGGTTTCCTTCTTTTTCCCTCAACCACTCTTTTTGAGGCACTTTCTACAGCACCAGTCGAAGCGGTAATGGGCGGTCGTGTGGAGTTTGTGACATTTTATCGGGTTATCACTCATAAGGGAGCGGCAATGGACGTTCAAGCAGCATGGAAAGATTTGGTCTGAGGCTCTCAATTTGTATCTTGTCAAATAAAGGCGACTAGAATTAATTGAAGAGATCCAAACTAAAATTTTCGTTGATTTCATGGTGTAGAGTGCGAAAGATGGGTAGAATACAGTCTTCCCCGCCTAGAACTGGATGACCAGATTTGACGGGCCTTTCAAGGCCGCTATTATTACTTGAGGGATGCCCATCTACGTTAGGGTACTAGGTTGCCAAGGCGCATTGCGCTAAGAGAGCCCTGCGCGGAGGATGCCGAGCCGAGCGCCGTTTTCGAATTTCTGAGGACTCGGTTTCGATAGCAATCATCGAGGGGAATGGAGATCCCTCTTCGTAGTGGACACAGGTTGTACTGATCTTAGCGCTTGTATAATTTGAAGCATGTGAGTGGAAAACCCCTGCAAGCTCAAAATTACTACTGACACAGCTCGCAGGGCTCCTCTTGTTAAGAACCCCCAGATCCAGTCCGCCACGCTGCATAACCCACTTCCTCTTTTTCTTCACACCTATATATGGCCCTTCCTAGCAATTTGGCCAGCATTCTTCGCTATCTATCTCTCTGAGGAGAGATATAACACATATATCGCAGGCTCCGAGTGGACGTTCGTCTGGGCTGGCTCGATCGTTACGTTGCAATCTTTAACGTGGCTTACCACCAAGTGGAATGTCAATCTTGACTCCCTATTCACATCCACCACCACCAAAGATGTTCAAACTGCGAAGCTTATCAAGGTCATACCAGTGACGAACGCGGGATCGGCTGAAATCTGCAAATTGATACGAGACAATGTGAGCGCTCTAGGGCGAATTGTGTAGACTAACGGCTAATGGTCTGCTCAGGTGGGCGGAAAGCAAAACATATCCTTCCTCTTCCAGAAGCGACGATTCCTCTACAGCCCTCAAGAGAGTTCCTTTGCGCCTCTTTCCTATGAGATAGATCAAGAGCCAAGGCCTCGAATCAGGAAGTTCCAAGAGTCACACGGTTTGACATCGAAGTCAGAGATTGCTCGGATACAGGAGCATTATGGGGACAATACCTTCGACATTCCTGTGCCTACATTCACGGAGCTCTGGAAAGAACATGCGGTGGCACCGTTCTTCGTGTTCCAGATGTTCTGTGTGGGACTCTGGCTTCTCGACGAGTACTGGTACTATTCTTTGTTCACCTTGGTCATGCTAGTGGGGTTTGAGAGTACTGTTGTCTGGCAGAGGCAAAGAACGCTCAACGAATTCCGTGGAATGAGCATTCAACCCTACGAGATCTGGGTATACAGGCAAGAAAAGTGGGAGCAGATTACGAGCGATAAACTTCTGCCGGGAGACCTTGTGTCAGTCGGGAGGACAAAAGAGGACAGTGGAGTAGCTTGTGATATGCTGTTAGTAGAGGGAACTGCGATCGTCAATGAAGCTATGCTGTCTGGAGAAAGCACCCCTCTGCTTAAAGACTCGGTCCAACTACGCCCAGGAGATGCGCCACTCGAGCCTGAAGGATTGGACAAGAATGCTTTCCTGTACGGTGGTACTAAAGTCCTTCAGGTCACTCATGGAGTCGCGAGCGAAGATGCACCCGAAACCGTGCCAACGTTAGCATCTGGTGTCAAACCTCCTCCAGATAATGGCGCTATGGCTATAGTCGTAAAGACCGGCTTCGAAACAAGCCAGGGCAGCTTGGTACGCACAATGATCTACTCCACTGAGCGAGTATCTGCAAACAACGTTGAGGCGCTCCTCTTCATACTCTTTCTACTCATCTTCGCAATTGCTGCTTCATGGTATGTGTGGCAGGAGGGTGTCGCAAAGGATCGAAAGCGGTCAAAGCTTTTGCTGGACTGTGTGTTGATCATCACAAGCGTAGTCCCGCCGGAATTGCCCATGGAACTCTCTCTTGCCGTTAACACCAGTCTGGCGGCACTCAGCAAATACGCGATCTTCTGCACCGAACCTTTCCGGATACCTTTCGCTGGCCGCGTGGATATTGCATGTTTCGACAAGACTGGCACTTTGACGGGGGAAGATCTAGTGGTGGATGGAATCGCAGGCCTATCTTTGGATGATAAGAATGCCAAGACCGAGAAAGACGGTGCACATAGCGCCGTGACCTTTGTGCACGATGCCGGACAGCAAACAACTCTTGTACTTGCTACAGCGCATGCTCTGGTTAGATTAGACGAGGGCGAAGTTGTAGGAGATCCGATGGAAAAAGCTACTCTTACTTCCCTGGGTTGGACCCTTGGCCGTAACGATACGCTTCATGGCAGACCTGCGGCATCTAGCAAAGGAAACTCGAGTGGGGGGGAACTTGTACAAATTAAGCGCCGTTTCCAATTTTCGTCATCATTGAAGCGTCAGAGCTCTGTCGCAACAGTCCTTACTACTGATCGGCAAACCGGCAAGAAGATTAAAGGCACGTTCGTTGGTGTGAAGGGCGCTCCGGAGACAATTCGGACAATGTTGATCAAGACACCACCTCACTACGAAGAGACCTTCAAACACTTTACAAGAAATGGAGGCCGAGTTTTGGCTCTTGGGTATCGGTACTTATCGGCAGAGTCAGAGTTGGGCCAAAACAAGATCAATAATCTGAAAAGAGAAGAAGTCGAGGCAGATCTTACATTCGCAGGTTTCTTGGTTTTACAATGCCCCCTTAAAGAGGATGCTATGAGCTCTGTTCGCATGCTCAACGAAAGCAGTCATAGATGCGTCATGATTACCGGAGATAACCCACTTACCGCTTGCCACGTAGCTCGCCAGGTTGAAATTGTCGATCGTGACGTTCTCATACTTGATGCTCCTGAGCATGACCAAAGTGGCGAAAAGCTGGTATGGCGGAGCGTGGACGACAAGACTAGTATCCCAGTCGACCCTGGCGAGCCTTTAGATGCAAAGATCCTGCAAGAAAAAGATCTCTGCGTTACTGGCTATGCTTTGTCAAAGTATAAGGATAAAACTGCTCTGCCAGATCTTCTGCGTCACACCTGGGTTTACGCTCGAGTTTCGCCAAAGCAGAAAGAGGAGATCCTCCTTGGGCTCAAAGCCGCTGGATATACCACCCTTATGTGTGGTGATGGCACCAACGATGTTGGAGCTTTGAAGCAAGCCCACATCGGGGTTGCGTTACTCAATGGCTCGCAAGACGACCTAAACAAAATTGCCGAGCATTTCAGGACGACCAAAATGAAGGAGATCTATGAGAAGCAGGTGGGTATCATGAAGAGGTTTAATCAACCGCCGCCGCCTGTTCCTGCGCAAATTGCTCATATTTACCCACCGGGCCCGTCAAACCCACATTATGAGAAGGCCATGCAAGCCCAAGCCGAGAGGAAAGGAGCTGCTGGTGCTGTAACAGCCAACCAACAACCTGCGGAGAAAAATGAAATCCAAACCATCACTTCGCCAGGCGCCAAAGGGCTGCAAGATGCCAATGGAAATCTGTCGCCCCAGCAGAAAAAGCAATTACAAGCGCAGCAACAAGCTGCTAGCCTGGCAGACAAGTTCACAGCCACCATGATGGAGCAAGAGCTGGACGAGAATGAGCCCCCTCGTATTAAGCTTGGAGATGCCTCAGTTGCGGCCCCCTTCACCAGCAAGCTTGCAAACGTGGTCGCCATTCCAAACATCATCAGACAAGGCCGCTGTACCCTGGTCGCTACTATTCAGATGTACAAGATTCTAGCGCTAAACTGCTTGATCAGCGCGTACAGTCTTAGCGTGTTGTACTTAGAAGGCATCAAGTTCGGCGACGGCCAAGTGACAATCAGCGGCATGCTTATGAGCGTCTGCTTCCTCTCTATCTCTCGCGCAAAGGCACGTAACCCCGTCCCTCCAACCCCCTTACCCCTTATACCTTCCCACTAACAACCCCCCGAATAGTCCGTCGAGGGTCTCTCCAAAGAACGTCCCCAACCCAACATCTTCAACCCCTACATCATTGGCTCCGTTCTCGGCCAATTCGCCATCCACATCGTCACCCTCATCTACCTCTCCAATTATGTTCAACGCCACGAACCTCGCAGCGACGACATCGACCTTGAAGGCGAATTCGAACCCTCCCTTCTCAACAGCGCCGTCTACCTCCTCCAACTCATCCAGCAAATCTCCACTTTCGCAATAAATTATCAAGGTCGGCCATTCCGCGAGGGCATAAGGGAGAACCGCGGCATGTATTATGGCATACTTCTCGTTTCTGGCGTGGCATTCTCTTGCGCGACAGAATTCATACCGGAAATCAACGAGAAGCTCAAACTCGTGCCGTTCACGACAGAGTTCAAATTCGTTATGACGACTGTCATGATTGTGGACTATGTGGGCTGCTTCATTGTCGAGAAGGTGCTGAAGCATTTATATAGTGATTTCCGACCCAAGGACATTGCGGTACGGAGACCTGATCAGATTCGGGTGGAGGAGTCACGGAAGGCGAAAGAGGCGATGGAGAAATTGGAGGAGGATAAGAAGATTGTTAGTAATGGTGTCGCGTAGACTTGTAGATAGACTAGTTGTTGCGATAATATTAGATCAATTTAGTTACGCTTATGTTGTTTTGATATATGTGTGAAGTGACTATTGTGGGACCATGCCTTATTGTATTCTCCTCTCAAGAATACATGGTGGTGGGTACAAGGTCAAGTACCAGAAAGTTATAAAACTTCTAGATACGCTAAAACATCGAAATACACGATTCTATGTGAAGTCACTAACCAATTATGGGTACCTAGACAATGGAAGATAAAAAGCCTAAAGCTTTATGACTAGGCGTAAATGGAACTTGAGGTATTACCGTTTTATTACCAGAAATTGGCCAGACGGGAACCTCCGCATCTTTTCCTTATCATTCATCAAATCGAAACCAAGGATAAACTCTAAAGGACTGGCTATAGGCTGTACCGCTGGGCGATATAAAGAAGTAATCGAACAGCTGCTACGACTTGGTCCTCTTTGTATCTTTCCACACCAGCTCCAGGCTGCACTGCTTGGCGATGTAAAGATACACTCGAAGAGCTTCTACGACTTGGTCCGCCTTGTGACATTCCACACCAAGACCAATTGGTGTGCAATTTGGGCCAAGAGGTCAGAGGTGGCCCAATCCATGATACCATCCACTGCCACGAAAAAATCCCGCACTCCTTCCCGGAGGGACTCGAAGCTGGATGCAGGACAAAATCTTATTATGTTCATATGGTACTGGCGCACATTACCCGTCATGTTGGTATAATGCACCCAGAGCTGCAGCATAGGTCCCTCAGCGCAAGTAGAGAAGGCTAGAGGTTCTTTGATTTGGCGAGACCCATGACATGTGGATTGGGTGAACTTGGCAACGTTGTGCTGCATATCGGTCATATAGGCTCCGGATACAGCAGCTTGGTTCTGTGTTTCAAACACTGTCTTGTCTGTTGAGTAGGACTTACCTTCCACAACCATTGGTGGAAAACATGTGGGAACAATAGGCTGGAAAGGATTGAAGCGAAATGCCTGTTGGTATTGTAGAATCTTCAGGAAATCCTCAGGCTCGCCTGCGCTAAGACCCCGTGCCTTCAAAAGCTCGACTAGATTGGAGAGCTTAGGAGCAACTGTGATGTCTGGACGAGGGGTTTTCACAACGGACATGTCCGGTTTGAATGGAGGTAGGGGTGGGGCCATGGTTTGTTCTAAGCTGTTTGGTGAAACATAAGCCGAGTCTGCTTGTTGCCGCTTGTTTGGGTGGTTGAGGGAGTCATCTGCAGTACCATTGGGCTGGTCGAGGGTATGCAAATGCCAAGTATCCCATTGAACGTCGGGTTTCAGACTAGGATCCCAATCTAGGACGATGTGAGCAAAGCGATACCTTCTGTTGTATGAGATGATTACTACTATTCTTCTTTGATAACATAAACTTTTTGTCCTTGTCCATCGACTTGAGAGCCTGCGCGATCGGCTCTACAAAGTCATCTTCCGTTAAGGCTCCTTTCACAACATCGGCAAAATCATCCTCTATTATGAGAGACAGCTCAATCTTTCTGGCATCCGAGATTTTAGGTAGGATAATGATGTTGACCTGGTCTCGAATATTCTCAGGGAGAGGGCCATCCTCGACGAGGATTCTTGAATAACTGAGGTTCTTCCAGCGATATGTGGCAGGTGTGGTTGACCTTTGCGTTGTGATTGATGCTGATTCCTGGTCCATGTCCGCTGTACTTGATTGCGATGACAAAGCTCTTTCCTTTTCCTCTCCCCCGGAAAACGTGGCTACACGTTCTATAAGATTAGGAGACCCTGATCTGGTCTGTCTTTCTAGTTCTTCCAAATTTCTCTCATTGAGACACTGAAAACTTTGGGTAGACTCGACCGTGGGTTGTGAATCTTTTCGTTGTCGCTTGGTCGGGTAGTCCTCTTCGATCTCACGCCTTCGCTTTGGCCCTATAGATTGTGAAGATTTGGCCCAACCCTTAGGAGCTGTCGGGTGCTGCTGAACAGGTTCGAGTGGAATGGACTTGGCGGCTATCCTACTTTGTGAGCCTGAAGTTTGCGCTTGCGGGTCCTTCTTAAGAGATCGAGTGCTCCTCCTGAGGGAAGTGGCCTTGATTTGTGACGTATTATGTAAACGTATTGCTCGCGTTCGCCTTTTCTTACTGGAAGGAGACGATTTCGTTGTCTTCTCTACTCGTTTATATTGCTCACCTTCAACTTGTTAGCGTGGAGGGCTATCGAACGGAGAGACACAGAGGGTGGGAAAGAAGTACTTTTATGATCCCTACGACCGCTTGTGGATCTGCGTTTGGAAGCCATGATTCGTGGAGGTAAAAGAAGGTGGAAAAGAAGCAGATGCGGAGTACAGTAACTAACCCTAACCCTAGAGTCTGGCACACTGTCACACTCAGCGGACTAAAAATAGCCGTGGGATGACTTTGTGAGATCACGGACTTAGGGATAGTTCCACAGTATGCAGCGCGGAGACAGAAAGTGGGCAAAATCATGCTCCGTGGCTTTTCACCCCATACGCCGGTCCAAACACCGCGCGTAGCCTTGTCCACGGAAGCTCCCATCCAGCAACATGGGATACGCCACGACCTCCTACTTTTCAAGTACACGTTGTACACGTTCTTTGAGACCACTAGTGAACAGTCCCTGTCATGGCAAAGGTCTTGGAACGACCGATTGATAAGTTACCGAGGAGCGAACCACCCGGAAGCCCCAGCACTCAAGCCTCCTTCCGTTATTTTCCACATTGCATATCAGCTAGCCTCCCCTGCCACAACTCATGCCAATCATTAGAGACTTCATCTATCCCTCTTCAAGCATCGGTCTCCCTCAGCCTGATCAGCTGGAGGCGCTGCCAAGACCTGGCTCGCTTCGATCCTAGTATTATTGGCCTGGCCGCGAAAGTTCCCGCGTCCACTAAGACTCACGTGGGGGAGTGCCTTGTCATCACTGGTGGAGAGAACCGTCTGAGCGTTTGCGATATCAAGCTGAAAGTGGTTTTCGGGGTAGTTGCGGTTCAAAGCGTACGGCATAGTGGGTGATATATAAAGCAATCCATCTCCTATCTCTCGTTTCGAAAGTAACCCAACTTTCGATCCGCAATTGAAACTCAATTCACTTTGATCCTACCATAAAACAAAGGTCCAAACCCACCCAACCTATCCCCCTTAAGTGGAACCAACATGCCTACCCCTCCCCCTCCCCTCCAAGCCCTCGTAAGCCGTCCCCTTCCCTTTCCTACCCTCCCCCCTCCCCCCTTCCCAGCAAAACACATCACTGAATATACATACCAGGGCGACATGTTCGAAAAAATGGCCAAAGAGGAACTAGCAAAAGCCAACGCACAAGAGGGACGCGCACCTGATCCGTCGGGGCAGCAGCAGGAGAAGGTGACGAGGGATATGCAGCAGAAGATGTATGATAATGGGATCCAGCGTCAGTGGTAGGGGTGAGGGTGTTGGAGGGGGAGGTTTTGAGGGCCGAGGAGGATGTGAGGTTAGTGGAGGATGGGGCGAGGGGAGTTGATCTGAGGGGTCGGGGTAATGATTGAATTTACTCGTGAGGATATCGAGTCTGCGCTTGCGTTGATAGCCAGTACTGGATCCATTCATTCCTCACCAACATCGTAAAGTCTCTCTACTCCCTGCCCTCCACCTCCTTAATACCCATCTCGCACCACCTCTCCCAACTCAACGGCTCCCTCCCCAGCACCCACCTCATCACATTAGTACTCCCCACCAACCCCCTATAATTATAATACAACAACATCCGCTGGACTCCATCCCTCGCGTGCTCTCCTGGCGGTAACCCCAACATCCCCTCCGCACTTCCCTCCATGGTCTTCTGAAACGGCATTGTCTCCACGCGGATTTTCTTACCTATCACCTTCGAAGCAATCGCACAGACCTCGTTATACCCCATCGGCTGACTCGTGCTAACCATCTGATACGTAGCATGAAAATGCTCCTCTCTCTGCTCCAATATCTTCGCAGTAGCTTCCCCCAAGTCATGCAGACTCGTATATGAGAATTCCACATCCGGGTCCCAGCGTGCTGTGTATGTTGGATTTTCTTCAGCCAGGAGCTTTGGGAGGGGGAACATGTCCATGAAGTGGGAGGGTTGGAGAATGGTGTAGGGGAGGCCGGATTCGATAAGGTATTCTTCGATGTAGCGCTTGCAGTCGTGGTTCATGAGTTTGCGGAGGATGGGGTGCAGGACGGAGGAGTAGATGAAGTGGGAGATGTGGTGATGGAGGGCGGCGTCGATCATGTTGTATCTAAGAACGTGAGCGGACTATGGGTGCGTAGGGTAGGGGATTACCAACCCTATTTCTGTTTCTCGAGGATGAAAGCCTGGGCCTACGTGATAGACGGCTGTGACACCCTCCATGATCCTGTAGCAATCGTCTGGTTGGGCTAGGTCTGCGAGTACGACGTCGATGTTGGACTTTAGGTCCGATTGCCAAGTAGGGCCGTACTTCTTCTCAAGAGCTTGCCGAGATGATTCGCTTTTGACGGCAAGGCGGAGGTGCTTCCATTTGGGCAAAAGGAAGGGAATAAGATGGCCGCACTGTTTGCCATTGGCGCAGGTGAGGAGGATGATGTCGTTAGAGAAGTCAACAGTCATGATGGCGGGGACAGCTGGACAGTAGAATTCGTGTAGAGGTGGTCAACAACAGTGAAGGGCAATAGTACTCGTAGTAGGAACATGTGTACGTAATCAACAGCACGATGATATCATTGGCCAGGTTTTTGGAAGTGGTGCAATTTATCGAGGGGATGTATGTCCGGTCGGAAGATATGACTCGGAAAGAAAATGATAGAAATGCGTCCGTATGGGGAGAAATAGCAAAACCGAAGCTTGCCATCTGCACTGAATTAGCTAATCGGTAG
The DNA here is from genome assembly GCA_000444155.1 of Cladonia macilenta KoLRI003786. Lineage (NCBI taxonomy): Eukaryota > Fungi > Ascomycota > Lecanoromycetes > Lecanorales > Cladoniaceae > Cladonia > Cladonia macilenta. Next base: position 984,071 of record KE598567.1, read on the forward strand.
ATGTTACCCAAAACACCTTCCATATAAGGACAGCATCCCACAATCTCAATTCACAGAACAAGGGAGTGCAACTTTTATTATTACACTCGAACGATCCAACTTGGCTAATACACTCCCACAACGTATGACTCTTAATCTAAGGATTTTGCTTGACGAATTCCACACCTGTGTACCTCGATTAGCAATGATCTCAAACTCCAATGACAGGACTGGCCCTCYGTGACATACCCTTGGCAATRTTTTTCTTCAGATCCACCAAGCAAGCATCCAACAACTTTTGCTCCTCAGGAGTAATCTTGCCAACCTCATGGATCTTCTCAACACCATTCGGTCCTAGCTCAACCTTAGATGAGAAGAAGTCGATACCTTGATCCTTGTATAATGGGCTGTCGACGAATGTAGGCTCGACAACTCCCTTTTGACCTTGTGCAGCCTTGAGTAAGCTCTCCGCGAACCGTGCACCAGCCATAGCCATTGACAGTGTAGCGGATCCAGCACCATCCTTGGCCTTGACCACCTCGTCTCCACCATATTGGACCCGGTAGACGAAATCATCGAGGTCCTTGCCGGAGAGGCTATATCCAGATTGCGAAAGAAGGGGGACAATGGTAACGCCGGAGTGACCTCCAATAACCGTGATGTTTTCGTCGGCGGGATCGGTACCCTTGAGTTGCGAAATGAATCGACTCGCTCGAACAACATCGAGGGTGGTCACACCGAACAGTCGCTTGGGGTTGTAAACGCCTTTTGATTTGAATATTTCTGCACAGATTGGTACGGTGGAGTTGACTGGGTTGGAGATGACGAGGATGTTAGCATCGGGGCAGGAGTCAGCGCAGGCTTTGGCGAGGTCTCGGACGATAGAGGCGTTGGTGTTGAAGAGGTCTGTAGCCTGTGTTTAGCAGCATAGATTGAGAATGATCTCCGTCTTTTCGAAGCGTACCGTCACGGGTCATGCCAGGCTTTCGTGGCACGCCAGCTGGGATAAGCACGATTTCCGAGCCAGTGAGAGCCTTTTTCAGACCGTCGGCGTCTGGTTGATAGCCGGTGACAGTGCTCTTGGTATTAATGTGGCCAATATCAGCAGCGACACCTAATTGAGCTTTAGCTAGCTTCGTCTGACAATCGGTTGAGGTATTAGATCTGACCAGGTCCGCCTTTGATGTCATACAGGGCGAGCTCAGTCACTCGAGGGTTCAGCTTCATGAGCAGTGATAATGGCTGGCCAATGCCTCCTGCACCACCCAGTACTGTAACTTTCGATGCCTAATCTGCACCGTTAGTGACCTCCGTTGGTATAAGGGTTTTGCAATCGCGGCAGGAAGAGCTGTTGGTTTATGTACCTGTTTGGCCGAGGCGGAGAAGGCTCTCCGCTGGCAGGCATTGAAGATGTGTCGTGAGGCGAACATGGCTGAATAAATTGAGAAAGAGGTGGCTCAAGGAGTGGATTGAGAATAGAGCAATAGGTACAGAGGACTGGTGATGCGGCCAGAGGGATGAGGGAGATTAACTTACGGAGCTCCAGATTTTCGGCACTTCCGGAGCTCGGCCGACAGTCTAACCTTCAATGGCTAGAGCGAGGACTTTGATAGCGCTTTGAGGTTGAATACCTGACACGTTAGTTGCTTCTTACCAAACCAGTGTAAATAGGGGGGCAAGGGAGGATCACAATCATAGCTTAGATTGCCTGATCTCGATTGATGATGCAATGTTCTAGTAGGGATTCAAACAAACACTCATCTGTGTAAGATCCGTTGTGTACGCCCGCCAAGTCAGGACCGAAACAGCACTGCAACAAACATATCGTAAAGTATGATTTTTATAGTTACAGCTTGTCCGTTCGGGCGGGGAATATTTCTGCTCAACCGTTGCGGACCCACGGACAGGACTCTTTCTCTTACTTCACGGGAATACAAAATCTATTGGAACAAAGGTTCAATGACCGTTAACTGAAATTGAAGGAGTATGGATTACGACCTCGCAAGGACATTGCGAGATGCCAGGGCAGTGACAAACGCGGCGTTAAATTCTCAATGAGAGCTCTGCGTCCAGTTGACTTCCATGTGCTCATTTCACGATGACGGACTTGGGCTCGCCCAACAGTCTGCTTCTGCAAGTCACACAGGCTGACCTCAAGGTTTGGAGAGATCGTGCCTGGAGACTTGCCCTGCGGTTTTACTGAACATCCCTTCAGAGTGATCATCGTATATGTAAACCGGGAATAGGGCACCTCGAGCACTGGGTTTGCTCTTTTGACTCATAGGAGGAAAAACTCTATAAGTACAAAAACCAAAATTGACACCTATTGGGTCCGCTACGTTGGTACCTCGCTTATTCGTATTCGCTATTACGGATGAGCGTGGCGCCTGAAACCTATGACTTTCAGCTCCGGGGCTGAGTCGCAATCTGCCACAACGCAATACATCTGAGAACTCTATTAAGAGCACACAACTCGMCTTCAGTCCAAGCCAGTTCGTTGATCTACGCAGACTAAATATGGGTGACGACTTACCAGAAACTTCGAACCTCCTCTCCAGTGACGTGCAAGCTCCTGTTAGTGGTACATGTGAAGATGAGGATCAAGACGAAGATGAGATGCTTAGGCGGGCTATTGACCTTTCTCTAAGAAATGACGACGCCCCAGTATGCGAGCCTCAGCCGGAGAGCAAGCTTGAGAATTACCAATACTCTCCCCTTCCTACAACTGATAAGACCATCCGACTGCTATGCATTCCACCAGCGGACGATATTTYCGTCCCACTGGTCTGCGACATGCAYCAAGTAAGACTCATAGACAAGCCTAAGTACGCAGCCCTATCCTATACCTGGGGCGCTCCGATCTTCGACCATCACATTATTTGCAGTGGACGTCGCCTTGCAATCACAGCACATCTTGACGCGGCACTTAGAAGATTTCGGAAATCGACGTGGTGGATGCTATGGGTGGACGCAGTATGTATCGACCAAACCAACATACCCGAGCGAAACTATCAGGTGTCAATCATGCAGCATATATATTTCCAGGCAACAGTGACTTTCGTCTACCTTGGAGAAGGATGTCTACAGGATGCAGTAGCCTTGAGACTCATGTGTGCCTTAAGGGATTTTGCGCAGTTCAGTAAAAGATATAGCTTGGCTGAGCTGAAGAGTATGGAGCCCCTTGACAACGCACTTACCCCTAGGGTGCGTGATGTACTTATCCGGTTCATGGAGCTGAAGGAAGGCTCCCCCGATGCAAGTACAGGGACTCGTGCCGATCTATCGTCTGTTGGAATACCCCACCCTGAAGATCCGGCTTGGGAGGCTATGAAATCACTCTTATCGTATCCGTGGTTCAGCAGGATGTGGATCATCCAAGAAGTTGTAATGAGTTCAAATGTGTGTATGATGCTGGGGAAATTCTCTTTTCATTGGAAACCAGTGACAGACTCCTTGTCTGCGTACATTGAGCTCGGCCTCTTGTACGTTACTGAAATACCAAATCAGAGAGTCGCGATGAATTTCCGAGACTCTGGAAAGGTTGTCTTGAGCCTTCTAAAAGTCAAAAATGATCCTCAGTGCCGAAGCCTGATCAAGCTAATGAATCTTTTCCGGAAGTGCCTCTGTTCAGATCCTCGCGACAAACTATACGCTTTACTTGGTTTGGCGAACGACCAAGGGGCACTTAATATGGTTTCAGTTGACTATTCCAAATCTGTTGAAGCTGTCTATCTCGAGTACGCGAAATCCCTTGTAAGGAACAGGGACGGCATGGAGATGTTGATTGATGCTGGACTTCCTCAGGACCACGGAGATAATGATTTCAAGATGAGTCTGCCATCTTGGGTCCCTGATTGGTCTCGAGAGAAGCTCGACTTTTTTGGGCAGCACCAAGAACTTTTTCGGGACCTTTATCGAGCTGCCGGCGAAACACAATCAGACGTAGAAGTTGAAGACCGCGGGAATGGCTTGAATGTCAGAGGCATCCGTATTGATGTCGTAGATGTTCTCGCCCCTGTCGTGGCCACGGACGAAGACAAGGGGGGCTTTCTAAAAAGCGAATTATTTGCTTGGGAGCAAGAGGCGAGAAAAGTGGCTCAACAAAGTTGCTTCTTCTCCGAAGAACGAGTAGATGACTATGCCAATACCGTCGGTGCGGGTTTAAGTCCCAGGCCTGAGGTCATCAATGGCTTCAACTCCGTCGACTTTTTGCTCGAGTCTTTTTGGAATCGAAGATCAGCAAAAGCATTAATAGATCAAGCGCAATACCTTGCATATGTAGGCACTATGGCGCAGACTCAGAAATTCTGCGTGACACGACAGGGATACATGGGCTGGGTCCCAGTGTCTTCTCAACCAGGAGACTTCATTATTGTTCTGTACGGCGGCCATTTGCCTTTCACTGTTAGGAAAACAGATGGCAAGTATCTTTTATTGGGAGCTAGTTACCTCGAGGGTTTCATGTATGGAGAAGCATTGGAGTTGAAAGATACGGGATTGGAAGTCTTCGTCCTACAGTAGTACGGTGTGCCACTTGTAGCGAATCACCGTAACGGAGCGTTGCCGGGTCTGAATATTTAAAACTAGCAGCGAGTTCATTTTTCAAAACACTGATTCTTACCCACCCCCGCCTTTTTTGTGATTGGCTGCATATATAGATTTCAGAGGGGACCAATCCACTACCATCTTTCGCCAGTTCTCAATACTAGTCTCAACGATATGCTATGTCCGACCTGAGTGATTCTACAATGACCTTCTCATGTCTTTGCAAAAACAAATAACTTGTTGAAACACCTTTGGTGCTATTCAGTCCCTCGGCATCTCCTTAGCTCCAAAGACGCTCACAGCAGGCTTTTCATTAGGCGTTGATCTTCTGGATGTCCATCGCATGTCCATGATGAGGGCCGTGTGCAAGCTGTGAGTTCCTTTTGGTTATGCTCGCTAGCACCCGAACTGACAAGGCGCTACCGCTGCTTCTTCATACTGTTGGAAAATCAGTACTTTAGACAAATCAGCATTAGTATGCTATTTACTATTGCCTAGGATAAGAAAATGTGAAATTAAAACGCCAGGAATAGCAAGTAAACAAGTCTCGACACTTGGGACTTATATATTACTCCCCTTTTCCTCATGGGGACTACACAGACGATCATTTATTCGAAGACGAGGGCAAGGCAGCCACCCATAAAGCATTCTCAATTTGAATTCTAGAAGAGAAAAGTGTCATTCCGTGCCTTATCTTTCTCGATATACATTACTATAAACTCATCATACAGTCCAAAACCCTAGAATCAAACCCTTTTAAATCTTTTTAATCGGAAAGCTAGYGTCGTGCTYACGAGATCTAGACCTGCATTCCGTAAGAGCCTGCAGCATAAGCCATGCATATACAAGGGTTATCAAGCCGGATTCAACGGGTATTAAGGACTTTTGGAGTAGTATAGATCTCTAATCACATGTTGTTAAGGGCGAAGATGCGATCTTTTTACAGGGACGAAAATCTGAGAGCTATGTGTTCTTAGGGTGTCTTGCAAAAATGTCTACTGGTTGTCAGGTCTTTAGGTATGATTTATGCTCCATTGTTTGTTAATGATGTCATTGGCTAGAGCTCGGTAAGGGCTATGTGGCTACCAAATTGGTCCGACGATTGCAACCATCTCGGAAATTTTTGTGCGGCGTAGTAAATTTTAAATTATATCTGGATATATATGGAATAAGTCGAGACAATGTGCGAGGCCATTTAAGTTTCTTATCTTGTTATAAAGCGAGTGATAAGTGCTACAATTATCCGTCTCTTTTTGTTTTATATGCCACTCGATCATGGCGATTCAACAGGTCGTGTTATCGACCGTCCTCCTTGCGGAGTAATATATAGGCTCTTCGTCTTCAGTCGGAATTGCCGTGGCTGCCGAGAGATCACTAGGAATACTGTATGTTTCCAAGCGAGAGCACTCGGCTCGACCTCTTGCAGTATTCAGGACAACTTTGCCATGGCTCATAGAATAAATCCTATAAAGGAAAGTTTCCCAAGAATACCACTAGTACGGCAGCATAGCTAGAGCAAGATCAGAACCGAAGACCCTCGAAATGTCGGGGTGAAATATATGGATACAGTAATTGTGCATTGTGCAAAATTTGAACGGAGTGAGCAGGATTCGTGTGATATTGTACATCTTATTTGTGTGATCTGGGAAGGAGATGGGATCTGTAGTATACAGCAGGTATGAGTGCTCTAGTGACCACGGTGTCTGGTATTAAGAGCATGACCTTGAATGATTGGGACTTACGTTGCAGTAGCAGCAAGCATTTCGTGCCTTTTTGCTTTGGTGAATACGCTTACAGCTGCACTGAATAAGAGTGTGAAGAGCATTATAAGGACGATCTTCAAGGTTCGGTGGGCCGGCACGAAAAATAATATAGCAGAGGGGCCGACCAGGAGACCGACAGTTGTGAGGGTGAGAATGAGGCGTACGAGGACATCCATACGATGTTTGCTCATTAAGTGGAGATTTTCATCATCACTTTTGCGATACTGTTCTTTGGAAGTGAAAAGCTTCTGACCAGTGTTAGAAATTGGTTCGTTTCAAACCTCACACATTTCATCACCAGGCCTTACCTTCATTAGCCTCTTCGGGATACACTTCGCCATACTATCCTCCACAAAGCCGTCGAGCCAGCCAACCTCTTGGCCGTCAGATAGTGCGACGAAGTCATCCTGATGCTCTAGGAAGCGGCTTTCTTCTCTCGAGAGTGGCTTTTCATCCCAAACCCAATTCATGAAGCTTGACAAGTCCCGCCCAGAAGGTTTTTTCAGAGAAACGTATGTACGTATCCTACTAACAAGAATATCTAGACGATGATTTAGCAAAAGTATCTTGTACTCGAATTGGTTAGTTACCATATTCGCCGAGTTTCTCGTCTATCTTCTGAATCAAGGTCTTGCGGCTATCATCCATGGACTCGTCTATTTTCCTGGACTGTAGCCTACGTGGGCAAGTTTCACGGTCTTCGTCATCCATGGCGATTAATTGCTTCTCTAATTGGGACAATTCGTCTTGTCGATATAAAAGTACCCTGTTATGGAGAAATCCATAACTCCGGCACATCAGAAAGTTCTCATCGGTATTCATGAAAGCCGCGAACTGGGAGTATCCTCTGGGATGGTCCTCGACTAGTGGGTCTTAGCATTGGACGACAAAATGTGTTCTGAAGATCTCACTTCGTTGTACCAGCCTCATTCTTCCATCCTCATTCCGATGCGGTGATGTGATGTGTGGTCTTAGACTTAAAGAGGATATCTTCTGCCAGCAATTTGAAATCCTACCACGGGCATTCTCATCTTTGGCGTCTAGATTCCGTTAGTACTTTTTGGTGCTCCATGGATTAGCTCCACATCTGGCTCACCAGCCTGCCGAAGGATATCCTTTCCATCCGCATTTGAGTCCTGCCCCATGGCGTCCCCTTTCTCTGGATCGGACGGAATATTAATGACTAAATCCCCATTTGAGGCTGCTGCACTCGTGGGTGATATAGGACTTCGAGAAATGGGTGAAGGTGTACTATCAGGACAAGAAGTGTCCGCGGTCATCACTGCGGAAATATTGGTTCGAATTGCTTTCCGATATTCACCGGTGTCTAATCTCACATTAATTGATATAGATGAACTGAGTTCTCCCTACTTTATCCTTACTGTACTCGTAATTGATAAGGTTGCATTCTTGAAGTCGCCGAAACTAGGGGGCTAAAACGTCTAAGCCACACTGGGGCTGAGACGAAGATGCGCACCGGGCGCAGAAAGCGGAGCTGAAGATCCTCTTGCCACACTCGCATTCATATATGGTGGAGGCAAACGGCTACGTTGGGGGAACATTATATAGATTATTGGCTATTGTTATCGCTTGTATAAGTCAAATCCGGTCTGCCTTGTGCCCCATGGAATATCACTCAGGGCCCTGTCTGCAGGTGTTCTTCCCTGTATATCCTCCGCTCCACTATATTATTCCGTGACAGCTTGTACTGCCCATCTCCAAGCACTTCATAAATCCTGTAAGGATTGGGATCGGTGCCTCGGGCACCATGCAGGTAGACTAATTGACCGACGGTGTAGAGTTCTGGAAACTAAAGCCACCACAGTCAGCTCAAGAGGACAGAGAAGTGCAGGGGCATTTGAATCGTGGCTTACTGTAAGCGCCACAGCCTTGGGATCGTACCTGCTCCTCGTCTCTGGACTGTGAGAGTCACGATTGCTGGATGACTCTCCTGCCTGGCAATTGTTTAGTGCATTTAGGAGCCTTGCAGTCGGGCGACACCTACGTTATGATCGGGCATTGTGAAGGAAGGTGTGTGAAATCACACGCGCAATCGGTCTGGCGCCGGTCAAATTCTCTCGAAGTTACGCAAGGTAAGTTGAGACAATATAAGGCTGGTGCGACCTTATAAATGTTGGGAGAGAGTGGGGTGCTCCTGAGGAACTCGATAAGGCATGCGGCTCTGCCTTCTTTTGCCTTGTGCGGGGTATTCGTTCATGCATGAGACCGTCTGATAGCACTGTCAGACAAGCCAACCGTTGAGGATTGATTAGAAGGTATATGCTTCTTGATAGGTCCGCTTCCGTATGGCACTGTACTAATATTCTGCCAATGGCCGACGTGGAGATATCGTATCCTGCCATATGCTGTCCACACCGCTGGAAGGCCCTGGCTTTGAATGGCTCAAGATTACAGCTAATACCGTGGAAAGCTCGGTTCCCGAAAAGAATGTCCAACGACATCCTCAGACGTGAAGGATTTCGGATCAAGCACCATATACGTCCGGACTGGAAGGTATTGCCATGGCTAATCTAAGCACGTCCCACGGCCTTCGCCTTCGTCAAGTATGATGAAGCCAGGCAAGAGTTTCGCTTCCCCCTCAAACCAAGCAGAGGCTGGGTTATGCTCACGTAAGACCCTTGCAGAAGCAAGATTGTTTCACTCGAGTAACCTTGTATCAAACCAGATCCCAGGATTAAGTTCTTGACGCAACTTATATCAATCTGCAGTAGTTTAGCAATAAACAAATGCTTTTGTCTATATGTAAGGCATCTTATTATATTACATTAAAAGCCTGGGAAATTGCCGCGTAGTGTGTATTAAGGCGGAGACTCCGGAAGTCCGCTCTGGTTTTTCGAACGTCTAAGTTGTGCGATTATTAGTCGGGTGATGCTGTTCGTTGGCGTTTGCGGCGGGACCGAGCAATATCCGTATCTACACTAGAAAAATCTGAAGCGCCTGTTCCCTGTCAGCGTCGTTGGACAAATGAGATGGAAAGTGCCATGTAAGAAAGCTTGCACTGTACCTATGGCTGGCTCTCGTTCCGAATAGCTACGTTTACGCTCTCCTGCAAAATGGGATCCTGATGCCACCGCTTCAGTCTCAGGCGTTTCGACCCGGGGTTTGATGGGGAGGATTGGACCTGACACAGTTTTGGTATGAGGGCACATTGTCCCTTGGGCCAGCGGCCAGGTAGGGGACTTCAGTGTGAGATTCTGGGACATTCCTTTTCCCGGCACCGTTACCGAATCTGGCGCCCATACTTCTCTAGAGCCTTCTCGCACCGCGGCCTTCTTCATTCTGGCCCGAGTTTTGTCACGTAATCTCAAGAGGGTAGTGACGATTTGGGTCTTCTTAACGAAGGCGAAGAGGTCCTCCATTGGTGCATACATTTTCTCGAATCTAACTTCGTTGACGTGAGGTAGATAGGACAGATGTCGGGCCAGCTCATGTATGATATAGTCTTCGGGCTCCACATTTATACGTAGTGTCAAATTGAGGAATAAATTTTGTCTTTCGGAGGTAGTAGCGACTGCCGTGGAGTTGTGCGGGCGTAATCTAATCTTTCCGTAGTCGTGACGAGACTGGTCGAACAAATGGGGTCTTGGTCTATCTTTTGGCACGCTATGATATAGCTCGTTGAACAAGTCGGAGGTGAGAAAGCCACTTTCGTTCTCCTCGAGAAGCTTGTGCAGGGCTTGATTGAGCGCTCTGGTGAAAGACCCCTCAAACTTCGGTGCGGGACTTTCGGCGTCGTGCGCAGCCGATGTGAAGAGCTCGAACTTGCGTTTACCCACACGGTCTGGGGAGTATGCGCTCGCGGAGAAGCAGCAGTCCAGAATTACAAGTTGGTCGCAGTCAGGCTGCCGAAGGCAGGTGCGGATGTCGTTGAAGAAGACACTCGGGTCGCCATTGCCATCAGCCTTCCATTTGCTAGAGAAATGTCAACATACGTCGAGGTGGATTTCCCTGAAGCTTCACAGCGGAGCACAAGGCCCGAGAATAGTGTCTGTGCCCACTTACGCAGCCAACTTGTACTGATTCGTATCCTTGCCTTTATATCCATGTCCACCGTAGTAAAGTATTGCCAAACATTCTGGATCATCATTTTCCAGACAGAATTCGGAAAGTTTCTTTTGCAGCCTTGTCTGGCACTTTTCGGAAGGAATCTCAAAGTAGTCCGTTTCAAAATGAAACTTGTCATGGAGGATGTCTTTTAGGATAGAAACCTAATGGGATGAAGTCAGTATCAAGGTCGCATGTAAGATAGTGCTCTATTGGGACCTACCTCAGCGTCTTTACAATGCATATCATCGTCCTGCCAGGTCAAAAACAGGGCACGGACTCGGCTGTAACCTTTGCCATGACGGTAGTTTGCGCCTATCACCCTATCAAATATCTCCCGAGCCTCTGCGTATGACTTGTCGGCTGAAGACTCGCGGTTTTGATCTTGGAAGAATTGAAGAGTGGGTAGGGTAATTGAGGATGCCGGTGATAGGGTCGCCATTCAAGTTGGTGATAACGATTGTCGGGCGATCAGGAGGCGCCTTGAGCGAAGGTAGACAAGCCATCTTTGGAGGTAGCCGACGAGGTTGTATTTATGCTGCGTTCAAGTTCATGGTCTTGGTACGTTTGCTTGGCTGGTGGGGGCTGAGTTGGTCCTCCCGCCAAAGGACGCCAATAAGAGACCTGGCCTTGTGCGATACATCGGGACCTAGACTCGAGACTGTGGCTTTGCTTGGGCATTGACAGAGCCATTATTCAAGCTCTGGAGTGTGCGATAGGGCAATGGATTGTAGCAATTCTCGATGCGCATTGGCATGCTCTGGGCGACTCTGGAGTTAAGGATAGTTCGAGGAGGGCTGCTCACTTATCAACCGGACAGCCCTGTAGGGCTAGAACTAAAAAGAACCTCGAAGTCAACCCTAAAACTGATCGCCTAAGCAACAGAATTGAGCCCGCGAGTTGACTAAGGTACTTTGGGGAGTCTTTCAGGGCCCTTTTCGCAAACTTAGGTCAAATCCTACAGGGCTGTACAGTAAGGGGGTGAATACGACTACAGTAACAGCTAAACAGCCCTATTAGGCTGGACCTAAAGCCGCTGAAGGGGACTTTAAAAGAACCCCCGTAGATCCCTTCGAAATGTGACCCAAGTGTCCCAGCTTTAGGGCATCTTCAGGGGCAGTTTCGCCAGGCTTTTGGGCCAGCCTTATGACAAACCAATATTGACACAATATACATATCCTCTCCTGGGATAACGGAACTATGCTCCTCTACGTACACTCCACAATCTCGGAGGTCCATTTTGTTGTGAAGACAAAGTAGAGGCTTCGATGAACCTGGAACCAGTCTTGTTGCAAAGTCTCGTTCAATTCACATAGTTTCGTAGAAGAATCAATTATGTCTTATTATCACGCGACATCGTAAGATACCAATCTATATGCCAGTGTTCGTACATTCGTAGGTCGTCATAAAAGATCGTAGTCACTCTTCGACACAGCATGTGTTCCTCTTCTAGATTCTCTTTCCTTTGATATTCGCCAATTGCTCTCCTCAGCGAAGTAGATTCATTTGCTGGCCAGGCATCATGAGAATAATACTGTGTCTTTCTGCGGCTGTTCGAGGCCTGCACAGCAGCGGCAGTCCACTACCATGTTCAGCCAGAGGGAAAGTTTCCCAGGAAGACCACTAGCACTGCGGCGTAACTAAGCACAGTCAGGCTTCTCCATCTTGCTTGATTGTGGCTGAGAACAGAACGAGTGAATCGTTATAGAATCGAAAGCTCGCGAACAACGTATCTTAGATATAGTCGAGATTGCGCACCGCGGCTTTCTCGTCAACAATGTGGGAGATAGGGGTCGATTGTGATATAGGAAGTTGCGCGCTAATGACAGGAAGAAGTAAGTTGTATGAAATGGGAGCCAGTCTGCCCTCTGGGTCTTATAGTACAGTTTTTGGGAGAAAAGGGGCAGGTCTAGAATTGAATAAGTGTAACTCACGTCGCTGTAGCAGCCAGCATCTCATGTCTCCTTGCCTTGGTGAATAAGCTCACCGCCGCGCTAAACAGGAGCGTGAAGAGCAGGATAAGTAGGATTTTCATTGAGCCGTGGCCTGAGACAAAAAAGAGAACCGCGGAGGGTCCAACCAAAAGACCAACGGTCGTAATGGTAAGGATAAGTCGGACAAGCATGTCGACACGATACTTGCTTATTAGATGCACATACGGGTCATTACTTTTGCGCACCTGCTCTTTGGAAGTAAAGAGCCGCTGGATTGATGTTAGGAAATCTGGGTAGGTATTGGACCGGGTTGAAGCTGTACCTCTCTTATTTTCTTAGGCATGCACCACTTTAGAGTGTCTTCGACCACCCCATCAAGCCAGCCAGCTTCCTGTTCACTGGAGACGGCGACGAAGTCATCCTGATGTTCCAGAAAGTCGGATTCTTCCTGAGTAAGAGGTGCCTCGTTTTGCATCCAGGCTACGAAGCTTTTCAGATTTCTTGGAGAAGGGGCTTTCATGGATAGATAGTTCTTTAGTTCTTTTACAGTCGAGTCTGTATCGAGTCAGATTCAACRTTCATCAAACCAAAAGAGATTTTAAATCTCACCATATTCCTTAAGCTTAGCATCTATCTTCTCAATTAATGGTTTTCGCGAATATTCGTCTTGAGGACGCTCCTCGTCGGTCTTCCTCGACCTTAGCGCAAGCGGGCAGTCTTGTGCATCTTCTTGGTCTGCCTCAAGGAGATCTCTTTCTAATTGTCTCAATTCGTCTTGACGGTATAAAAGTACTCTGCTGCGAAGAAATCCATATTTTCTACACATCATAAAATTCTCGTCGCTGTTGATAAAAGCTGCTAGCTGTGGATATCCCTCGGGGTGGTCCTCGACTAGGCACTTGTTAGAGCATTGTATACTGAGAATTCAATAGCAATACTCACTTCTTTGAGCAAGCTTTTTATCAGCGTCCGATTTCCTGTGCGAGGACAGGGTACGTGGTGAAGACACAAACGATGTGTATCTTTTCAGCGAGTCTGTAAATCTTCGTTGCAGTCCTCCATCTTTCGAAAGTGTTAGTGCCAGTCCCGAGTGAAGGGTGCACCATTCCCCACCAGGGACAGTACCTTTTTGAATARTAATCGATTCCTGGACAAGGCTATCGGCTTTTTCGAGATCCACATCTGGGTAGGACTCGCCCAAAGGTGCAATATATGTGCTTGTGGGTGAGGTGGGACTCGTAGGAGCTGTAGCTGGCGGGGTGGCTAGGGCAGGAGGATTTGGCATAATCGATTCTCCAGTGATCACAATGACTGAATTTCGAATCCTCTTTGCTTGGCTTCTCTATTATCTGGACGACCAGACTTCATATAGCAATCGATCCTGCTCCATGACATGTGGTGTGCTACAATTGAAAGGGCGCCACCTCGCATGAAGAAGGTGCTAAGCCACAGAGGCGTCGCATTGGCGCCCCACATCAAATTCGGGCGGAGTTGATCGCCGGAGCTGAGCGGCTCCTCTAGGCTCCAATCATTCTGTACTCAGCTCCAATCCCTCCGTACTCAGCCTCCTTCAGGCTCGACTTGCATTGATTGAAAGATACAGATCGGGTGGATGTCAGTGACTAGAAACATTACTTGAACTATAGGCGTGGCCAAATACGAATTATAAGACAGAATAGGAGTCGTTAAGCCTCGTTCCCTTGCAGCTACATATCTCATGGGTATGTCTTGAGTTGCGCCTGCATGTAGATCTTGTTCTCTACCCTGTTATTGCGCATCAACTTGTACTGCCCATTGCCCAATATCCTGTAGACTGTGTAGGGATTCAAATCTGAGCCTCGGCGACCGTGGACGTAAACCTCCTGCCCCTCGTAATAAAGCTCGGGGTACTATGGGCGCCGGCTTATTAGCCCACTGATTCAGGCAGGACAACAGGGGCAACCAACGGGATTTTGTAAGTCCAGTTCTTTCGGGTATACCCTGCTTCTTGTGTCAGGCCTGTAGGGCTCCTGACCACCTGACGGCTCGGTATAAGACGACTGTCCAGCCTTGTTGATGGATTAGCGGGCTGAAACTCTCGCGGCGCGTAAGTGGGAATGAGCTTGAGCACTTACAACGCTATCGGTCATAGTTGCGAAGCAAGGCGTCTTGCAAATAGAATAGGCTTTTGATGGGTGGATGGAAGAACGATGAGGCTGCGGGGCTCTCTGTATTCTTTTATGTGCTGGGGGGAGGGGGGGTTGCTGACCGTGGGGTGACTGATAAGAAAGATGCGGCTCTGCCTAGACTTGCCTTATGAGGGGTTTTTTCCAAGCAGGACATTGGTTTCTTGGGTTGCATATTCACCCAACCAATCAATTGACTGCCACGCGACTGCCATGCGACTGCCATACGACTGCCATACGACTGCCATAATGCCATAAGACTGCCACTAATCAGTACCGTAAGCGTGAAACGAAGACCCAGAGCGTATTATGTTTCTAAGATAAGCAGCGAACACTTGTGAGTTAGAAGGTGTAGCTTTAGAGATGATAAAGGGTTGTGTCACTACATTGGACCGATTTATGTAGCACATCAAGTATGCAGGAAGCGAGATCGACCCAGAACGCAGGGTACAGCAAGGACCCGACAATAACAAACCTCAAACCGAGAAGCTCAAGACGAATTAAAACTTGCGTGATGCTCACGAACGWCAACTTTTCTTCCTCTTCGCCATTCCATTGGCCTCGGTAGGGGGCCAGGTCGAAGACTTCCTCCTCTTGCTCGGTGGAAATTCTGCTGCACTGCTCCAATCGAACAGCGAAACGTGCTTGTGTGACAAATGTAAATCCATTAGGTTTGTAGGGTGAGCCATGTCATTCCCTTCCACTATTTTCGCGACCTTCTGAAGCTGACGTCTCGCACAGAGTCGTCTCACCAGAGGACGTAGCTTTTGAGTCCGGAGGACAAACAGCATGAAATTCTCAAGTTGATCTTTGGGAGCGTACAGATTCTTAAACCGGACCTCCTCAGTGTGTGGGAGGTACTGAAGATGGGATGCAAGCTCGTTCATTACTACGCCATGAGGTTCTCCATTTAGTCGYAATGTYAGCTCTAGGAGTGTGCTCTTTCCTTTCTCCTTAGGCTCTGGAGTCGGTATCTGCGGACGCAGCCAAATCCTGCCAAAGCTATAGCGCGATTGGTCAAATAGTAGGGGCTTTGTCTTCAACTCGGCGTGATAGATTTCGCGATACAAGTGTGGGGTGCTGAATCCATTGGGSTGTTCTACCAAGAGTCTCCTCAGAACTTTATTGAGATTGCTGGTGAATGACCCTGGAAAATGTGGAGCAACGCTTTTTTCATTTGCGGCAGCTGAAGTCAGGAGCTCAAATTTTCGTTTGCCGATTGATTCACGGGCGAATGCTTTTGCTGCATCACAGCAATCGATGATCATTAGTTGGTCGCAAGCTGGAAGACGCGCGCAATTACGGATATCATTGAAGAAGACAGTGGGATCCCCATTCTCATCAGCTTCATRTTTCCTGTTACCCCATCAGTTACCGACCCGATTGCAACTCCTTCAATGATCTCCGACTCACGCTGCAAGCTTCAATTGTTTAGTCTCTTCTCCTTCATAACCGTGGCCTCCGTAGTATATTATTGCGAGACAATCAGGACTATCATATTGCCACATGAAGTCTGAAACCTTCCGCATAAGGCCAGTCTGCCACTTTTCTGAGGGTATTTGATAATAGTCCGTGCTATACTTAAACTCGTTCGTAAACAAATCGTTCAATGCATCTACCTATTCATGAGTGTCAGGCATGGATTCTCGAGTGCTGTCGACGGAGCGCTTACTTCGGTCTTTTTGCATTGTAGGTCATCCTCCTCCCATGTAATGAACAAAACACCAACATCCCTGTAACCGGTTTTCCCATCCCTATAGTGACCGCTGATTGTCTTGTCAAAGGTGACACGAGCTTTCTCGTACTGGGCTTTACGTTCCTTGGGACCTTTGGACGGAGGAGTGTGGGACGGGGTCTCCATGCTTTATTCGCAAGATAGTTGTCGCGTTTATGATGGGGACTGGTATGAAGACCTGTAGCGGAGCTAGAATTGTAGAGAACGGAACGCTTGTGGTATTTTAAGGGTTTTCAGCTTGTCATTGATGGTAGGCTGGTGAAGGGGGTCAAGGCTGGGTGAAAGCGGACGCGAGTGTCAATTGCCAGTGCACTCCAGGCCAGATTTGGAGAAAGTATGAGGGTTGAAAACAGATCATTATGAAGATTTTCTACCAGAAAGAGATCTCTTCTTATATGTAAGCAACAAATTTATTGCGTACTGATCGCATGTTGCAGGCGCTGAATGCAGCGTTTCGCGGGGCTGTGCCTTCCGGGGGCATGAACAGGACGATGAACGGAGGTAGAACCGGCTATGCTAGGTTAAGTCCCGAGCCGAGTTCGCCGGTAGCATTGCAGCAAATGCCAGCCTGATCGAAATATAGAGTAGAGTAGCGCAGTTATTTCTAAGCTGACTGTGTTGTAAGGACTGGATGGAGAATGCCAAGATGCCAAGAAGCTATTTAAATTCCAATGCACGATCGCATATTGCACCGCGAGTGACCTTCCAAGAATATCTTCTTTCTTTTCCTGTGATGTAGCCTTCAACAATCACCGAGGAGCATTTCGACTGATGAGAAACGCGAGATGCTACCATTACCTTGTACTTTCGGGGTCAAGACGTGACATGAGGATGAGCTATGCTCAGCATAACTATAAGGGTAGCAACATGCTTAGTATTACTGTACAAGCACGTTGGAGAATTCGTCCTTTCATGCATGTTGTGTCTACGAGGAAGCCAGAATTATGTCCCATCAATGCAGCACCATGAATGTCTTTATCACCAGCCTATGACGGCGTCTTCCGCATTGCCTCAATGTCCTCCTCAACCAATTGTCTCATGTCACCTGTGTTGGCGACCTGACCCGTGAAGCTGGCCTGCGCAACCTCCTTGACAAATCCCAAACTGCTGACCGTGCTCTTCCAGTAGCTGATATACTTTGCCTTGACCTCAATCAAAGTCATCCTCGGATCCTCAGCGGTACCATTGTGCACGCCATCACCCAAGTCGCCGAACCATGCCGCCGTGCCTTTGGAGTATAGATCTTTGATGCGAGGGTCATCATTCGAAGAGGTAGTGCAGACACCAGTAACAGAAACCCAGTCTTGTGAAGAGGAGTTCTGAAAGGTGACTTGTGCTTGGTCGCTGTGGGCAAGATCGGAGAACTTCTTGGAGTGCTTGTTGGCGAGGAAGAGGAAATCTGGTCCTTCGCGCTGTAGCATGTCAGTGATGTAGTGAACGTCATTGGGCACATATAGCATGTAATGTACATACCTTTGCAATGGCCATTGAGCGGGAAACGGGGCCAAGACCTTCACGGATGGTCGTGAGGAGGCCGATCTTCATGCCATCGACAGTTTTGTAGAAGTCTTCGATTTGCTGGCTTTTGGGCGTCTTGTCGTCCCATTGTTTCGCAACTGCAGGATCGGTTTGAGAGTTCACTTCGGATGCTTTAAGCGGCTCGGGCATCTTGAAGATATGTGATGCGGAGAAGGATTGGGATGGGACGAAATGGGTGGATTGTTTGAAAATGGCTTGAAAGGGACGTAGTCGAGAGGGAGAAGATCGATAGAAGAACATTGGAGTATTGAACATTGAACATGAGGATATAACGAGGAAGCCATGACGAAAGGCATAACAACGTCAACGAGTGGATTTGTTACATCATGATTCAGGAGCGTAACAAATGGAATCTGCAGGTCAGAGTACGGATACGGGAAGCCAAAAGACATAGGGCTGAAACCTGGAAGGAGCGACAGACCCCTAAAAGGGCCCCAAAGCTTTGGGGCGAAATAGATGTGGCTCTGGGGGCTAATCCTATCGCCTAGGCGACCTCTTAGGATACCCCCTGGATTTGACATAGGCCCAGGCGGCCCCGAAAAGGCGGCCCGAGAGGCTCCCTGGATGGCGTTGGCGCGGGTCGCTAGAGAGTGCCTCCGGAATTGGTCCTCGGCCTGAGGGGTAGCGCAGGACCCAACGTTGGATACCTAACACTCAGCTGGACGACATGGAGGAAAATCCCCGCAGTCTCAGCTCTCTCATTCTTGTCTATTCGTGCTGGAAGCAGGATGACCCAGTCCATGGATTAGTCAGCGTTAAGAAGCAGCGTCGGCAAACCTACAAGCCACCCTGAAGCCCACCTTACCACAGAATATCGATCCTCTACACCAGGTCGTTGAAGGCCCAGAGGCGAGGATATAGTATACAATGGCTCAATCAGACCTCGAAGAGTTTAACACGCCTGTACCCTACGAACTCCGCGTAGACGAAGAGCTTCTCTCAGTCACAAAGCAAAAGCTCCAGCTAGCTCGCTTCCCTGAAGAGCAAACAGACATTGGAGACGATGACTGGAGTCAAGGTGCCAAAGTCAAGATAGTAAAGCGATTAGCTGACTACTGGAAAGACGGCTACGACTGGAGAGCAGAGGAGGTCCTTGTTTCCTTCCCAGTCTCTTCCCACAATCATATTCTAACCTCTCCTCCAGGACAAGATCAACAAAGAATTCCACCAATTCATGGTCAAGATAGACATACCCTCCTACGGCCCCCAACTTATCCACTACGCCCACCATCGCTCCCCCTCTCCCACCGCCATCCCCCTCCTCATCGTCCACGGCTGGCCCGGCTCCTTCCTCGAATCCCGCAACCTCCTCCACCCCCTCACTCACCCCCCTTCCCCCACAGACCAAGCCTTCCACCTCATCATCCCCTCCCTCCCCGGCTACGGCCCCGGCCCACCCCCCCTAAAATCCGGCTTCGGCCCCGTCACCACCGCCCGCGCCTTTAAAACCCTCATGGTCGACGTGCTCGCCTACCCCACCTTCGTCACCCACGGCGGCGACTGGGGCGCCTTCGTCATCAGAAGCATGGCTATGCAATACCCCGCCCACGTCCGTGCCTGCCACTCAAACTTCATCCCCTGCGGCCCGCCTGCTTGGTATCAAAACCCTCTCGCACTGGGGCGATTAGCACTGAACTCCTGGCTCTACACACCAAGAGAAAAACAAGGCTTGAAGAATATGCAATACTATCTCGAACAGCAAAACGGATACTTAACCCAACAACGCACCCGCCCCCAAAGCCTAGGGTTCGGCTTAGGCGACTCTCCCATCGGCCTCCTAGGCTGGCTCGTAGAAAAATACCACGAATGGATCGACACAGCAAACTACACAATGCCCGACACCGAAATCCTCAACTTCGTAATGATGCACTGGATCCCCGGGGCCACCCCTGGTCTCCGGTACTACAAAGCCGCCTTCGAAAACGAAACCGGCCCGTCGAGCGTTAAAGAGGCGTTTACGAGATATTGTGGTACGCCACTTGGGGTGAGTTCTTTTCCGAGAGAGATTCTGATGCCGCCGAGGGATTGGATGGGTGCGGTTTGTAATGTGGGGTGGGTGAGGGAACATGAGAGGGGAGGACATTTTCCGAGTGTGGAGTGTCCGGGGCTGTTGGTGGGGGATTTGAGGGAGTGGTTTGGGGGGGAGGTTGTGGGGAGGGCTATGGGAGGGTGAGGTGAGTAAGGTTTCGAAGAGGAATTAAATATTTTCTATATGACTGAGTATCTACATAGATAACGATTTGGGATGAAGAGAGCTTTTCCAACGACAAACAAACTGTCAAAAACTCCCCGGTTTCATCGTCCTCGCTCCCACCTCTTCCTTCTCAACCAAAACCTGCTTTCTATCAACATCATACCCCTCACTCCTCTGCAACGTATAACTCCTCCTCGGCGGACTTGCCGCCCCTCCCGTCTCGAGGTCATCCCTCCTCCCCTCCCCCGCCCCCTCCTCCTCCATTCCCCCTTCCTGACTACCATACCACGGCCCCACCAACCTCCCACTACTTCTCAACCCCTCCAAGATCTTTAACCCCCCAAACACACCCCTCCCTTTCTGATTTAAACCCTGACTCTCGGTAGACCTAGTGGTACTACTCTGTTTATTCTCATCAGTCGTCCCAGACCTAATGATCGTACTCTTGCGAATATGTTTATTTCGGATACTGTTGCTGCTGAGGATGAAAAATGAGGAGGGCAGGATACGCATGAAGATGGGGCGGAGGGTGGGTAAGCAGGCGGCGATGAGGTAGTTGGCGGGCTCGTTGATGGTCCAGATGGTCCAGAGGAGGGAGGTGTGGGGGGTGGATGGGGAGGGGGGGGTGGTGAAGAGGATGGTTAGGCGGGCGATGGAGGATATGAAACCGCTTTTTTGGTATCAGATTCCATTTCATGGCGAAATTGGGTTTAATTTGAGGATGCGGAGGGGAGGGGCCTTACATGATTCCATGCAAGAAGGTGGCTGTCAAGGCTATTTTGGCGGAAACATCGATGTCTAGGTTCCAGACGACGGGAAGCGGCATTATGAGCATCACAGCGCCGGTGACTACATTTGGAATAGCCATGTAACGCGAGAAGGCAACGATGTCCATGCATTTTCCATGTGGTATTGTCTTATCCCACGCGTATGCCACGGGTGAACATTGGAAAATGGCGCCGAGGATGTTGGCGAGGCCGGTCATGATGACGAGGAATCCAACTATCCAGGATGTGATGGTGAAAGCACGTTTGACTGTGGTGAAGACTCGGATGTAGAGTAGTAGAATGGCACATTTGGAAAAGGCTATGGAGAGCCCGTAGGTGATCATCCATGCCATKAACCACTACTGTTGATTAGCAGCTACCCTAGGCTTTCCATGTCTCGTGGTGGGGATTACCTGACCAACAGGCTCTACTCGTTGATCCATAATGGGGACTAGAGGGTTCCAAAGTTAGCTTGATCKTCATGATGTGTTTGTCAATCCCGTCCTTTTAAGACAACTTACATGCAATGGCAATTGCACAAAGTCCCATGCTCAGCACCGTTGCAATCAAAAGCACGTAGTCATCAGCCCCCATCCCGGCCCGAGTAAGCCTTCGAGATATCAAACGACCGGATACCATTAAAAACAACATTACGATGAGCACGCCGGCAACGATGACAACTTTGTAGCCGCCATGTGAGAAGGCTGTGACATCCACGAAAGCATATGGGACACTCATTGTTGGTTAAGAAGATTATAGAACTTGTGGAAAGGAAAATGACAGAATGAACAGTTGTTACAAGATACTGGACAATTGTCACATCACCTGCCGCAGTCCTGCTTCCGAGAATCAGATGAAAAGAAACGACGTGGAAGAAGGATCCACGATTTATGAACAGATCGGAATAAGGCCATGCTCTGAAGACAAGACGCATCCGGCTTTGCATGGTCTACCACTTAACACGCGTGGTTCGCACCGCTTAACTCTGTAATATTGAAAAATCACCTTTCCAGGAATAAATGTACGTGGATGTTCGGCCAAGCGGGTCCTTGCGCCGTTGAACACCATGTTTCTGGGATGCTTAGGGCAAGGCCTGTGCACATCTTACAGATAACAGGTGTATCTCAGTCCCAGAATGGTGCAGGTACCCTGTTCACCTGTGTTTTGGGAACCAACCATGCGATCAATGATATTGCAACTTGGATAGATTAGGTTTATAAGCGACCGTCGGTACGAGGCGATTCTTAAGGCTCGGTACGCCTAGTACTGCCGTGCCAGTGACAGACTGGGAGGATTCGCGAAGTCTTTGTAGTTATGTTTAGAGGATTTGAATGGGGAGGGCTGGACTTTACTGGTCTCAATGCTCGCAGGATGGTGTGTGAGGCCGCTCGAACGGATGGAATATGGCTCGAAGCGATGTTGAATTCTGCATCCATATCTGGTAATTCTGGTAGAACCAATGAATTACATGTTTGGGATTTCCAGACGTTGAATTCTTCCTGATCGAGATGCAATAATATAAATGCAACACCTACCGAGCTAGACACAGGCCACGAGAAGCAAACAGTGCAGCCACTCCACCCAGACCAGGAAGGGTCCACAAAGTCGGCCTCCACACTCCCCCAGGTCTAGATCCAGTTACTGCATGTTAGACAGCTGTTGGGAATGCCTCGATACTGCTAGATCACGTAGTGRCCAGTGRCGCAAGTCCAGGAACGATGGCTTGACATGAAACACAGTCCAATGATTTAGCACAGCCGTATAGCAAAGTGGCTTGCATGAAACTATTTGCGCCTCGCTAATTCGTCAATCCGCAAAGCTGTGTGTTCGATGCTTGCCTACCTTAATGTAGCAGGCTCGATAGGCGGTGTCTCTCTACGGAAGACATGCACGGAGACAAAAAGAGCTCTGCGGGATTGAGATCCGGCAATTCTAGTGACAGGGATGTTATTATTGCAAGGCTATGGTTTGCGTTAGATAGGCGAGCTTTGAAGGCCACGGGTGTCAGGTGCTTGGGAGATGTGTGGGGAAAAGGAAGGTGACCCAAGTCAACCAAGTGCGGACCCAATTCCGCGGCCTGCCTTTTCTAGATGTAATCTTCTGGAGCGACAGCCCGTGTTGCAGATCCAGCGGTACGGGCTTATGTAGATCGACTTAGATCTCAAGAAACTCACGCGTTGACGTTAAGAGTTTCATAGATGGCATTGTTCATTAAATCATGGATATCCGCAAGTATGGTTAATTTACAGCCTTCATCAACGCTCCCTCCAGTCACCACAACTCTTCCCTTCCCCAAGAACCACCACCTACCAATGCGTAGGTCCAAAGAATCTCCCAGGAGCCGAAGGATTCGGATTCGGATACAAAACCGCAGCGTCCAAGTTATCCATATTGTTATTCGCCGCACTGACGCCCCACCAGCTCGGCATGCTTGTATTGGTCAGATTGATAGCCAAAATAATAACAATAGTACAGATAGCAAGTCCTGTATCCAAGCCCGCAGAGGTAATATAATTAAACCGCATCCACCAGCCCCGGTACTTGTTTCTGATATACTTGTTAAACGTATAGCCCACGATACCCCAGGCGAGATAGTTGAGCGGAGTAGCAGGTGGGATCTCACCACTGCCGCCGTAGATGAGCGGTGCTGAAAGGTATTTGATTGGCGTTTTGGGAAACATGCGGGCAAGGACGTAGATTAGTACAGGGGTGAGGATACCAGCGAGCCAGAACCACTGTAAGTTGGCGTATATGCTTCCTGGCGAGAAGACGCGCTGGGGACCGATCAAGCCCCAGATGACGGAGGCGTTGAAAAAGACACGCCCGTTCGGACAATTGAATTTGTTGGCTTGGTGTTCGGTACAGATGTCTGCGATTGCTCCACCGAGGGCCCACTCAAGCACACCCACTTGGACGATACAGGCCCAAAGTGTTGCAATGGTTTGGGCCATGAACATAGAGCGTGGTGGAATCTTCATATACTGTCCCAGTTTGAGGTCTTGCGCGAAATATAGTCCCTGGGCCATAGTAATGTAGCCGTATGTCTTGAACAGCATCATAGCAACGGGACGACCTGGTTGCATGTAGCCAGTGATGAATTCGCTGGGTCGTTGTCAGATAATGTCTGAAGGAGATTGCAAGGCATGACTTACGTGAAAACATTAAGACCAAGTTGAATACTCGTCATGCCTTGAATGAGACCGATAGGCACGAACCACACAATTGCAATAAGCATAGCAACGACGAACCCCCACCAGTGCATCAATGTTGGGTAACCCAGGCAAATACCCATGGATATCGCAAACATGACGACGAACAAGGAAGCGTACCACCATTGAGGGGCGTCTTTATACTTCTGCATCATCCGAAGGTGGACATCTTCTTCCTCACTCTTCATTGATCGATACTTGATCCAGATTTCTTGACCGTGGAAGATCGCTGTGTGTACAATGACTGAAGCGATGGCGGCAAAAGACAAGCCATAGGTCAAAGCAAAGGTAGTCGAGAGGAACAGCGGCGAGTACGCCTCATAGGCGGCCAAGTCTAGAGTGAAGTCCGGGGTCAGGATGTTGGTGACGTTATAGAGGTTCCCAGTATTATCATAGCTTTGGGAGTCGCTGATCGGGAGATAGTTGGAGTACCAGGTACCGGTGTAGTGAACACCAATAGTCGTAATCCAGAAGAAGATGAATACTCCGATCATAGTATTTGCGATCGCATGCCAAGGTGGAATTAGCGGACTATACGCGTACGCCGTGATCTGAGTCCAATCAAAAGTGATGGGCAAAAGCGAGAGGCCAGTCCAGCCGCCAAAGAGTTGGTTGACGACAACATTGTTGGGCCGAATCCAACAAGCAAAACAAAAGACACTGAGGAATGGCGCAATGAAACCAGGGAACCAATACCAGCAGAAAGAGCCTGTGAAGACAATGAGGAAGTATCGGTACCGCGAGATAGACCAGCCGTGGGTCTTCGCCGGATCGGTCTTCGACTGATCATGAAGGCCATAAAAGAGTGCGGTGTTGATAAGACTCGTGGGCCATATCATGGCAGCTACATCTATTAGGCGAGAACCCTATATAGGGAGTATGAGACTTACATGGCCATACCAGTATCTTGCGGAAGATACCGGCTAGTCCGTAGCCGATCATCTGCGTGGTTATACAGAGCAAAATATTGAAACCCCAGCCAAAATTTTGGCCATAGAACCCCCTTTGGGCCGTCAAAGTATCTGTAGCATATGCCACGCCTCCAGCGACATTGACGTTTGCCATGACAGTAATAAGTGTATGCTCTTTCATATTGAAAGGACCAGGGTTTAGACTGAATGGTTTCCCAAAGATACGGAACTCGCGAGAGGGGAAAGCGCGATGCCAGCCTACTCCAAGAGGGTAGGCAACCAACTGGACGACCAAGGAGGTGATAGTGATGGCTGGTTGGCGTAAGGCAAACAGTGCGTTCAATCCTGACGCGATCGTAGTCAAAAGCATACCCAGAACCCAGGCACGAACAGTGTTGACGGGCACATCTTCGTCATACTATGTCACAATCTCAGTCACTGTTAAGGGAGGGGTCAAAGGTCTACTTACGTTGCGGACAGCCGCGCGTACTTCAGGATATGGCGAATTTTCAACGAGCTCATCGACGAGGCGCAGCTCTCCAGCTAGGTTGTGTTCTTCAGTCTTCGCTTCGAGCTCCTCTTCCAGCTCTTCGGGAAGATTGGGATCCCATCGATGTGTCCTCTGGATATGTCTTAATGTTCGATTGGCTTCGACCTCAGATATACGTCTATCATTGATACCGGTTGCAACAGCTGCCACATCCTCTTTCTCATCCGCGCCTTTGACATTGTCGGTAGAGGCAGATTCGGGGCTGTTAGACTCGGCTGCAAGGACGGGCTTCTTGGCGAAACCAAAGCGCTTCGCGAGAGAAGACATTGCAGTAGAATGAAGATAGCAAATTACCCAGAATAAAGGAGTCTGAAGCAAAGCATTATAGTCCTCCACTATAGAGAAGTGAAAGCAAAAGGATACGTCTATGAGGCGGCTATTAGGATATTAAGTATTCTAACGTTCTCGTGGCACCATTGGAATGAGCCCCGCCTCCATCATGCATATCACACTTTGTGGTGGCCTTATCTTCAATGTCGCATCACCTGCCTAGTTATGGATCTTCTGGATCCGAGGGACCAGTCGTCTGCGCAGCAAAGCGACGAAGATATGGATGTAGCGAATAGGATTCGGCCAGAGTCCCAGTTGGTGATGCCATCGCCGCAATCCGATGCACACTATCCTGTAATGATGCACAAGCCGAGCGATAAGATAAGCCTGTCCAGTTGATAGTCTTGCTGTTTTCAAAGTCCGTCTCACAAAGTCAATCGCAGGGGAGAGAGAGATCAACGGAGCTGTTGGAAGAAGTCGGCCGTATTCGCAAGCTTACCTGGTTGCCTTAATTACCACCTGCCGCAAGGGGCAGCTCGGCACTTGACTGCTGCAATGCCCGTCCTTGCATCAAAGACAATACCTATCTGGATATGTATGGCGCATCTGTGTTTAGGCGTCGATACTGAGCCGCGGCACTGGTCCCTGCCTCTGTCCTATCACCCTGCATTGCTTCGCAGCTCTCTCTCTCTTTATCGCCCTCAGTCCTCTCTGTACTGACTCTACGGGTTGCCACTGCAACGATCTGCCCCCCCAGATGATGGCGGCAACGGCTTAAAAGGGCCCGCGACTCATAGCGTGGCGACCGGGGGCAAGTGGTTGCTTGGCGAGAACGCTGGGAGCTTCATTTCGTCGATCATGCCCCTCTGACTCGGGAAGTGCCAGTGGGACTCCATTGTCCCTTATCCCGAGGCGATGATAAACCCGCCAATGAAAGGGAGGTGCAATTAGAGGTACACGCTGGCTAACAGAATGGGATGGTAGAGCTGCATGCAATGTTCCTCCGTAATTGTCAATCGACGACGCTGGCAGAAGGCTTGCACTCCATTTGGCGGTTTGTCGGGAGGCTTTACGGGAAGGGTGTGAACCCCCGGAGTCGTGATGCTGCTGGCGCTCTGGGCGCACCAACATCCATCCTATCGTCGGCGGGCTTGGAAGCCATCTCGTGTTCTAAGCGGCATCCGATTTGCACGCTACTAAAGCTTTGCTCGCCCAGAGTCTGTGGAGAGCAACGACAAAGCTGTGTGCGAGGTAGATATGTAGGAATGTCTTGTATTGACGCTCGTTTGGGAGCTGAAGACCATATTGCATCAAGTGAAGTCTTCGACTACCTGTTTTGGCTATGGTTGCGTTTAGGCAGCAGTTCTTCCTTTGCGGTGTGACTCATCGGCGGAACCCATGTCGCTTCGGCTCAATTGGCGACAGCAAAGGTAAGGCCAATTGCAACTCACTTCACAGACTCTTCCAGGCCCCCGCCCATTTCGCGTCTACCGCGTCAATGCTAATGCCAATTCGCACTTGGTGTTGCTTGTGTTGCTTGGTAGGCCAAGCCATAAGCCCAGTCGCCAACCTGATATACCGCGGCCCGCCGAGCCATGGTCACGCCGGTCTATGCCCGAGTGCAGCCAGGTCAATGGAAAGAATTGCGTCTTGAAGGCTTCCTTCGGACTATTATATGCATCTCTCCAGCGGGGTAGTGACTCATAAGAGACATCCACCTCACGTGCGTTTGCGTGGCTGATTCCAAGCTGACTCAGATCGCAAACTCTCGGGTCTTTCCTGATTCGGCAGGAACGACCCTTATTAGCTAACTGGTGACCATTTGAAGTGAGCAATCACTGTTGAGATACAGAAGTCTGGGCTGGTACGCCCAACTGGAGACAAGTGGAGGATGTGTTCGACATAATGCCCGTATTCATCAAAGATAAACCATACAGATGCGGGAATGGGTTTCAAATCAGAGGCCACTTCAAGTCAGGTCCTTGTCTGGCTTGAAAGATGTACCAAAGTGCAGATTCCGTAAGTCAATCCACACACATCTTTGAGTCTCCTGGGGCATGACATGCATCGCTCGCTGTGAGTTGGTGTCAGATTCGGTTTGGTTGGATACATCGCGTAACCCAGCAGGATTAAGGAGCGGGCCATATTGGGTAAGTCTTACTATAGATTTGGGTTCAAGTTGGGAGTGTTTAAGAGAGTGGAGGATAAATTATGTATGTAATATGAATATTCAATTTGGTGTGAATACTTATTGAGGTTTTCTGGAGTAGCAGATATCTTTCATCATAGACTTGTTAAGTATGAAAAAGCTATGATTAAGAGGTGATACCAATTGGGTTCGATACTTATTGAACTCCTCCAGAGCCAAGTCATGCATATGACGCGAATGTTTAAGCTGGGTCCATCACTTACTAAGGTCCTTTAAAGCAGAAGACATATGTTGTTATATACTTGTTGAGTAGGAAAAGGCTACGATTAAGGGGTGTTTATGGTTCAAAAGTAACGGGCTTTACTTATTTCTGGAACCAAAAAGCTCTTTCAGTAGGGATTAAAGTTTGGGTTCAACACCTACAAAACACCTTTAGAGCAGCAAATGTTTTTATTATACTCATATCATGTCAAAAAGGGTATAGTAAAGGGTAAGAAACTCGTAGAGCTGCAATTTCTTGGGGTGTTGTCAGGATTAACTTGTTAAGTGTTAGCTTTAGATGTATGCCCTACGCTCCATTCTCTTACAATCCTCAGCAAATACACCAACACCAAGCAACTTGGGGGACAATTTTCGATCTAGGGAGGAAACGAAACAATTGGACGACACAGTAGAAGACCATGATCATTTCGAAGTAATATTCTGCATTGTCCTATGAAACGAAGACGTCGAGTGATCAAAATAAGAATACTGGCTCAGTCCAACCTTAAATCCCAGAAAAATCAAAGGAAGCGCTGAATATATATAACCATCGACAGATCACTCCGAGTAATGATCTGCGGAAATCTTCTCCTTCTCCGATACGTTGTTCTCACCCAAAGCAGACTTCAATCCAATCTCCCTGTTCACAGCCTCCATCCTCTCAAAGTCCTCTTGAGCAGTGGTATCAGCACCAAACAACACATCCATTTCCTCGAGCGTCAATCGCTTAGTTTCCGGAACATAGAACCAGATGAACGCCGCACCCATGAACGTCAACAGTCCGAAAATGATATATGTGCCATAAGTGATACCACTGAGCATATCAGGTGTGACTTGGCCGACGATGAAGTTATTCATCCAATTGGATGAAGCACCGAGCGCGATACCGTATGGGCGATTCGACATGGGCCAGATTTCCGCAACGAGGATCCAGGCGCAGGGACCCCAAGAGTAGCCGAAGTGGATGACAAAGAGCCAGACCATGGCTACGGCGGCCCAACCAGCGGCGGTGTGCGATTTCCAGTCGGATTGGTCACGGGCGACTATGACGGCAATGATCATGTGGCTATTGAGGATCAATCAGTCGGTCAAAGTCCGGTAGATAGGAAAAGGATTGCCAGATGGGTTTGGGGCAGTACTCACCATGTAGCCATCCCTATGGCACCGATTGTTAGGATGGGCTTACGACCAAGCTTGTCAATATAGAAGAGGGTGGGAATGGTAGCGAGCAACATGACAATGCCGACTACACCAGTGGCAAGCAGTGACACCGTGTTGCTCGAGAGTCCAAGATCGGAAAAGATCGTTGGTGCGTAGTACAAAATTGCGTTTATTCCAGTCCATTGTTGGAAAAACCTTGAATCGACTGTGAGCTGTTGCATAGTAAGATGAAAGCATGGACTTACATAGTCACAGTAGCAACAATGACGCGTCGAAACATTGGCATGCTCTTAAAAAGCGACCCAATAGCAACAAATTGCAACTTAAACGTATTCCACGCCGAGGGAGATTGCAGATGAGGGAACTTCTGAGCGACAGTCCTCTTTTCGAACACAGACTGCGCTTTAATTTCCAAGAACTCAAGCTCGACCAACTCATGATCTTGCGGCATGCTACGAAGCATGGCCAGTACTCTGCGGGCCTCGTCTTCACGGCCATGGTGCACAAGCCACCGAGGGCTGTAAGGCATGAAAAGCATGCCGACGAAGAGGATCAACGCTGGGGCAAGCTGTAGACAGATGGGAACTAGCCATGCGGCTTCCGACTGCGATGTGCCTGTGCCACCAATATAGTTGGTCCCGCTGGAATTGGAGTCAGTCTAGCCTGGGACTCGGAGATTGAAAAAGATAGACTTACTAGTCAATCCAGAAACTGACCATGATACCGGTCTCGATGGCGAATTGTTGCAAAGAGACAAGCGAGCCTCGGACCTCAGGTGGAGCACATTCGGCATTGTACATGGGGACAATCATGGAGAGTGAACCGACACCCATACCGGTGATAAATCTACCTCCTAAGATAGATTTATGGCCACCGCTGCAGCGTTGTTAGTGGACTTCTTTGCCACCAAGACGGACGGGTTCTGAAACATACCTGACTGCAGTCGCCTGGACGACAACCCCAATGATGAAGACGCCGGTAGCAATGATGATACTGATCTTTCGAGAGTACTGTTCTGCGAGAAATCCAGAGAGCAAGGTTCCGACCCAGGCGCCCAATTCCAAGATGGAGGTCAACCAGCCTTTGCGGGTCTGATCTGCGGGATTGGTTGAGTCATAGTCTCCCATGTCTGCAAAAGTCAGCACCAGCTAAAGCTTCCTCAGGTGTATCGACAACATACGATCCATGAAGTTGTTCATTGTCAAGATGCCGGAGAAGACACCTTGGTTGTAGCCATAGAGCAATCCCCCAATACAAGCGAACAAGGCAATACTGAAGACTTTGGCATTTTGGATCAAGGCATATGGTCCGCTGTCGCCCATCAAGGCCTTCCGGCGATTGAGGGCGACATCGAAGGTGCCGACTGTGGCGGCAG
This sequence comes from Cladonia macilenta KoLRI003786, assembly GCA_000444155.1. Taxonomy (NCBI): domain Eukaryota; kingdom Fungi; phylum Ascomycota; class Lecanoromycetes; order Lecanorales; family Cladoniaceae; genus Cladonia; species Cladonia macilenta. The sequence continues at coordinate 1,014,643 of KE598567.1, forward strand.
CAGGCATGTTTGAACAGAGTAAGATGGCTCTGCTACTCTTGTATATATATTATATATATATTATAGTAGAACGATATTGCCAAGGACCATATGGCGAGGTCGAGACACTCGGGATACCCAAGGGTGGAGGAGATGGGAGTATATGTACGTCGAAGACCAAGGAACCGGCTATCCAGCCATGGGTATGAATGATCAACCCATTGGAGCATGGATACGGCGTAGAGCACGCTTGGATCAGCAATCAGATCATGCAGCCTTCATCCTCCGCTCCTCGACCGGTTAAATGGGTAAATGCGAATAGCGCTTCGGTTAGAGATCCGTCGAACCGGGGTTGTGGGCAAAGCTAGCCAGTCTCATGGTACCGATACCCCAGGTGATCATTAGCCGGGAGCACTCCGCAATCAGCAGCCAATTGGAAGAGTGTTTACCTAGGAGTGATCCTTGGTGCTTACCGTTGTATTTGATTGTTCATGTGGCTGACAAGGATCATTAACGACATCCCCACTTCTCGGCTAAATAAATAGTCTGACACTCGGCAGATCGTGAAGATCGATTCTGCCGGTAACGTGTTCGGGCTGAACGGCAAAATGCTGGTCCAGTGCTTCCTCTAAGGCACTTACCGCCTGATTACTGCTACAGTATGTGCAGTATGAGTGTTACTGCTTTCAAACCAGAATGCCAAATCGTGCCCAGCAGGTTTCGAATGACATTATCCTGTTGCATTCTTGTCGACGTCTTTGCAGTGCCTGCAGCAGAGCATTGAATGGTACTATCGAGATGAATATCGTACTTCGAACGGATCTGGTAAGGAAACATTGCACTATCCCCACCTTTCGTCTCGGGCCGCATTACCTCGTGTGCTGAAGTCAATTTCATGTCGCCTGCTTTAAGGTCACGTGGACTAAGGCCATGATCAGCATTAGCCTAATGAGTCACTACCAATGTCTGCGACATTGATACCCCGGTCACTTTCGATCAACAGGTGTCTTTGATCTAGCTTAGTGTAAGGAGCGGCCTTTTGGCCTCTATCGACGTGATGAACACCAAAGAACAGGACTTCCTTGCAATATACGGTGTACTTCACCAGCAAGAGGTTTTCTATATCAATCAGCGCCATCAGTCCAGTTATACGAAATACTCATATATAAGCTCCAATTTATGGCCGTGTCATCAACAGTGTCATAGCTTTAGCTTGCTCCAAATATGATGAACACCATTCGCCGCGTCACTTACGCCCATAGGACCTGTCTTGAAGTCAATTTGATTATCAAACTTGACTCTCTCCTGTCTCCCGAGGCCTCGGCGGTTCTCTATAGAGTTTAACAGAGAACTCCACCGTCAACTGCCCAGTAGGAAAGCCCCACGGATGCTGCCAGAATTCCGAGCGGTATGCCAGACGACAACGAAGTACAAAAAGACCCATATGAGCAATACTGTAGCCAGGTCAGCCTTATTATGGTGCTACTGAAACGGACTGCTGCTTCGCGCCGTAAGATGTTTCACAACTGCAGGGTCTACTCACCCGCAAATGATACCAATGGCCAAAGCTACTCCTGCTAGAACCTTCTCTGGTGACGAAGGACCGCGATCAAGGCCGGACAGACCACCGCCTCCGTAAGAGATTGCAAAGATCGCCACCAGGATATCGCACAGCAGGTTGATCGGGAGAGAAGGTACACCAAGGCCATTGCGTAATTGTACGAGGTTGTACATTGAGAAGAGAAGCGAGAATACGACCTTAATAACCGTGAGCACATTGAACAGGACAATTGTGGGGTACTTGATATGCATACGGGTGCTATAATAATCTTCATACTCTCTGACACCGACCAGGGCAGCCCATAATAATTGTTACCAACTTGGAGCGCTATATTGGTTGTTATGATAAAGACAAGGCTCAGAGCTGATGATAATAGTGCTATTGATGTGAAGATGCGGAGGAGTTTATTTGCCGCATTCCGGGTTGGAGCAGCCCTGTCATCAGAGTCGAGTAGTGGAGCAGACTCATCAGCTGCCACGGCGTCATGCCTTGAGTCCTCAGGAAGCGGACTGGTGGTTGAAGGTGGTTGCGCCGGTTCTTCCTGTGCTGGTGTCGATGTAGCCATTGTGTCGGTGGAATGAGAATATCTGCAACAGAATCGCGCAAGACTAGGACAATGGGCATACAGGTGTTTAAAAGGCCAGATAAGAAGGCAACCATGTAGGATGTGCCAAGCCRGTAGGATGGCGGCTGCATGGAAGCTGAAACACGCACTGCCCATATTGCCCTGCTCAGCCAGGCAACCATCTTGTAGGCTGAGTATATTTCAGTATTCACTGCGACTTAAAGAGCATAATTGACTCATAAGGACGCGAAGCAGTAGCCCGATCCAAGGCTGCCTAGCAGAGCGCTGCTTCATAGAAAGCCATCGCTATTATACTGCTGGCTATTGACCCAGAAGTGGCTTCAGAGTCCTCTGGATACAAGTGTAACTAGGCTATCACAATTGATATCAGGTGGACTCGACTGCAACGGCATATTCCATTAGCTTCACTTCACAGTGATCATACACAGTGTGCCGAAGACTGATCGGAAGTGCGTAGTAGAATAAAACAACGCAACATTAACAGATGAAAAGAAAATGGACAACTCCTCAATGGGCCAGCTACCGGGACGGTATTTCGGGGACTCTGTGAATGATCATAATAGTTCTGGTATAACAGATGCCTTAGAGAAGAAAGCTACGGAGATTGACACGGTAAGTCTTAAAATGCGCTAACCGTTTTATTGGAAACCCTAGGTATGGCAGGGTACCGTAATCTCGGGAGAACTTAGTTCCGATCGGATACTGCCACCAAAATTTCTTGCTGAACATCATTCACCTTCTGCCAACCTGAAGGAAGCTGCCAGTCACCAATCCCGCTCATCTATTGATTAAAACTGCCCCGTCATTATACCTTCAATCCCCACGTTCCCTATCTGTAGACTATACACCGATTGAAATGCCTTATAGGCAGATCGGCACTGGAACATAAAAACTCATGCATGGCCCGAAGGCCTCAATGAGTTCTTCACACGCGTCTCCTCGCATTCCGGGAATTTTGCCTCAACGGGCAGTTCATATTGCCTAGAACGTTAATCCATTAGCTGAGCCACGCCTGAGAAGTTCTTTCTACAGCGTTTGGCTATAACTTACTTTTCCCCTCGATCTCCTGGGCTACAGTAGCACTGCCCCATGATCCCCCTTCTCGCCAAGATCTCAGAGACAATAAAGCGATTGCTGTCTGACTCAGCTCCAGATCCTGGCATTCGACCGCAGCGAAGTATAGAGGGAAAGTGATTGGTGGAGTTATCAGAGAATCACCACCAACTGTACTGTTGAGTCTGCTAAGGAGATTTGCCACAATTGGTTCTACTCTTCCAGTACAGATCACGGATTCTGCAAGTTTGAGAATGAGAAAGAACACCTGCTTCATCAGCATGCCCCCCGGGAGCTCTGGAGTTGGAGAAGCCAGATCATGCATCAGCAGAGCGATGATCTCGTTTATCATTAGCCCCGCAGTCTGATATCTGATCACCCTGCTGACATTGTTTCTACTTCTCGCAACGTATGCGTCCATTAGCTCAGTCACGTCATCCAGCTCGATAGCTGCTGCGTCTCGCCTAACTTCCAGCTTCTCATTCATTTGGAGGATTGGTCTACTGGACGCGTCGTCGAAGATGGAATCCCGTTTCTGGTACATGCTCCTTACAAGAGCGCTCAACGACCTTGCTGCTTCAGAGAGGGACGGTTGAGCGTTTTCAGTCGGCGGTGTATGCCAACAGCGACGCCAATTCTGTGGGCGCTGAAACAATTTGCCAGGCTCTACGTAATACCACAGCGCCGCACGTCGATCAACTCCAGTGAAAGCACAACGGATCGCCTCCATTAGGGAACTTAGCTCTCGTGATGGGGTTGTCTCTCTTCTCAGGATCTTGAGGCCACTGTGGTAGTGCATGTAAGAATTGGTCCAATGACACCGAATGAACTCGAAAATTGTGAGGAGCAGACATCCGATGAGTGTGAGCTCTGTAGGCCGGCCTGGATCATCAACGATTAACTTCCGGAGCCATTGTAGACCTTTGTGATATTGTCTTAGGGTGAAGTCGCTCGGAGGTAGGGTGAGCAGAGTATTCCCACCTTCGGCCTGATGACCTGTGACCAGGGCGGTAATGGCAATAACGATCGACCTCACAGCTTTGTCGGAATGGTAAGTCTGAAGGACAAATTGATATACGAGCTTCGAATTCAAAACAGCAAAGATCTTGTGTCCGCTATTGTAATAGAACTTTTCGAAGAGCCCACCCTCCTCATGAGTTCCAGGGATTCCTAGCTTAGGATTGACGACGACTGATGTTCGATGTACAGGAACCATGTGTGCCTGAGTGGCTTCATTGATCGTCTCGATGCTCGCTCTGAGCTCGTAACCGTCGCACACGCGACCAGTGCTTGTACATTTGAGACACGAAGGTTTGGTTTCGTCGCACTTGACATGCCGAATTCTGTCAGCAAGTAAGAGTCAGTACAGACACTAAGAGCAAGCTTCTGTTCCCGCTTCTTGCTATCAAACAGAGTCATGTATAACAAAAGGCCGGGCGTAAGAAGCATCTCCAAGGGCTACAAACTTACTTGCATGTAGTACATCCAGTTCGAACGTGAGGGCCCCCAGCTCGTGTTTTACGAGGTTTTCCAATACTTACCTCCGACATAAGGGAGCTGTTGAACGGTAAAAAACTTGACCATTATGATGGTGTGGTCACCAGCTCCAAGTCCTTAGAGCTCAACTTTTAGGGGACCGATCAATGATTGTCTTTTTCGGAATCCTACATCCCAAGTGATCTAATTACGTTCGCGTTTCTCCGTGCATTGTCAGCTTACAACAAATGCCGCTGATCCCCTGTAACCTCATCTGAGCCTTTCCTAAATGGGGAAATGTGCTCACCGCCTCGTAGATCAATGCTTGCAAAACATTGCATGAACATGAGCATCGCGCCCCGAGGGATGTGGCGCAGAGTTTCGAAGGTGCCAATCACGGCGCTCAGACCACTCTACACGGTTATAGACTGCATTCCGTATGTCATATACATGCCAGCACTCTCCACAGTAAGAGGTGCCTCGCTCTGAGGAACGTTCCGGAGACTTCCGATTGGACAGGGCCTATACTGAACCTCATGCAGTCAGCACAAGCCATGAAACATTAGAATTCTATGAACATGCGACGCTATATATATCGTAGCTGAGAACCAGAAGACTACGCCGCAGTTAGCTGTCAAGCAAGGACGAAATAGTATTGTTTTGCTGGTCTCGAATAACGAAGCGCAAGATACTAGTAGTAGTCATGTACCGGATAGGGGTGATACTGCACCATAAATAGCGACGAGGAGAGGCTGCAGGTGGATCATGGGAAAGCTGATGCTTCGCAGGGCAAGCGATGCGGCGAAAATAGACAACGAGGACACTATACCCGACATTGCGAGAAAGAAGGGCCGGACAAAGTCAAAAAAGAAATCTAGGCTGTCATACTCGGATTGGGGTTCTCCAGAGATCAAGAGTGCGAAGGTTATGGTGGAAAGAAGAAGACATGACGAATATGCCCAAGAGCTCGTATATCTTTTAAGCTTGTTTCAAGAGCCGTTGCACAAGCGTTACCTACTTGTACATACCATCCCACTTTGCCCATTCTTGGTCCACCATAGACAAGCGGATCTGGGGGTTTACCGCCACTCACAGTGTGACTTGCTTGAGCGCGTAGCAAGTCCATTAACATATTCCTGTCCCCTAACATATTGGATGTATTCTTGCGGATTGTTTTTTTTTGCCAACCAACTATATCGAACATCCCTGATGCCAAACCCTAAGATGGAATGGTCACACAATATCAGAAATCGAAACGCTAAGAAGACGCCACTGATGGCTGCGGATCGTCCAAATCCACTCCAGTCAAAGGCTCAACGGCAATCCTCCTGCACGCATCCGTTGGATTCACAGGGGGCAGATTCACAGGTATCATTGTACCATTAGGCCCAGATACCGGCGTACCATTGAGCCCGGGTATCAGTGTACCATTCATCCCAGGTATTGTCAAATCACCATTCGCATCTAGTACCGCTGTCTCAAATTTCACTGCGATCAACTTATTCGGTTCGATATCACCCTTAGCCAATTTAGGTGGCGAAGCAGCAATACACTGCTCCATCATGTTCGTAGCGAATGTGTGCAGCATTTCCGGCGCAATGCTCTCCTGCTGGTTGTACTCCCCATCCCACAGAAACAAGATCATGCATCGAGGCTTTGCCGGGGGCCCGAGGCTTTTGTCGCCGAATATTGCTGGAAGTTTGATGTCCGCGGTGTCCATAGAGGGGCGGCTCCTACGTAGACCAACGTTCACAGTGTCTTTGTACAGGCAGGGGAGGAGGAAGCGCGAGAGATGTTGGATCGCTACATCGCAAGAGGCGGTGCTGGGGACGTACTGTGAGTCTAGACAGGTTATGTTGGCGGAGATTCTGCTGACTAAGAGCAGGGATAGAAGTAGGTAAGGAAGCATGACCAACAAAATTTGGAGGATCGAAGGATTGACCGAGGCTTTGAGTGTTTTTGTAAACGAGCGTACGGCCTCGGGAGGGTCGCGTATCGGAAATAAAAGTGACACCCGTAGCTGCCGCTTCCAACTATACTCTCTTAGACTTTGTTTGAGAGTAAGTCAGATATGTACCCGAGCGTCGAGAAGCCCTAAATAGTGAAGGGTTGCTGGGGCAGGTATTATACCTGGCTGTCGCATGCAATTTCGGCGACCATCCTTGGAACATGAACCATATCTCAACTTCCCGTGTCGTTGAATTTCAGCTGGACAAACCCGGCACTGTCTTCTCAGTTACTCCAAGTAGCTTTAATGCAGAAAAGAGTTTGACAGACAACCAAAAACCAATTTCGAGCATTGCGCCTGCTTATTAGAAGGGTCAACGACTGGGGTACTTTCTTTCTAGTCGAAGCGAGGATGCTCGCTCGAGGAAGTATGCAAGAGATGGTGACTAGATTGATTAACTTGTTTCGTTGACGTCCTGTTAAGCCGACGAGAAGATTCGAAGGCGTATATGTTTCAGCTGATCAACCAAATACCAGTGGCATGGATCATTTCTAGCCCACGTCTTATTTCACGACCATGGGTGCGCCCTGTCGAGCAGTGAATCCTCGCATGGACCACTTGTGTTTGTTCAGCGTGAACGAGGTTGGATATATGCTAGTTCCAACCCTCACAGCAATACCATTTCCCATATGAGTGTCTATAAGCAGTATTCCGCAGCAAGTACGAATACAAGCCACAAATAGGCCATTATCCTAGCTCAGAAGTCTATTATGAACACCATACAGGCTCCCTAAGTTGCTTGCTTCCAATAATGACGCTAAAAGTGCAACACGAAATCTGAAAACTGTTTTCATGTACCCACACTAACCACAAAGAACACCGGAGGTTCTCAACGCCCCCGACTTCCCCTCCTTCTTTCGAAATACGTTGAACTTACACTCCTCGGACTTGTGGGTGTCTGCACGGCGCTTCCCGATTGTACAGGCGACATACCCATACGGAGTTCTCCAATGCGTCTGAGCAACCCCTGTAGCGCCATACGTATCTCCAACCCGGGTTCCCTATTCAGCAGTTCCACTCCTAGTGGGTAGAAAGCTTCGATATGTTTTTCAAAGTCCTCACGGGGAAAGTTAGTGTACCCTTCCATGACATCGACGACGACAGGACGCCAAGCCTCGATGTTGCGCGGCTGAGTCTCATCAAGTAGGACAAAAGACTTGATGATGTCTTTACAAAGTCTATACGAGCGTCAGTGAGTGTGGAAAAAGAGGGACTTCAATTGAAGGTATCATACGGTATAAGCGCAGCTTCCGTCTCGGTACGGCTTCTCCTACGCTCCTCTCCTTCGTCGTGATACATGCGGAACAGAATACTGATATAGCAGGCGGCACTCCCACTCTCTTGCTTCAGCAAGTTGGGTGGTTGTTTCATGAAACCCTCTCTCCACAGTCGCATTCGCAGGTCTTTGTTGTTATTAAACTTCTTTGCAAAATTGTAGCTGGCTTTCAATAGCGCCATCAATCGCAGTAGCTCCGAGCTTGGTATTTGAGCATATACAGCGTCATTCGAAAATAGTTCGTTAACAGTCTCGATCATAAGAAGTTGTAGTACGCATCGGGTGATGATTTTGTTGAAGAATTTCCTTCGCGCCGCGGTCACAACGATTGGCTGCTGTTGCAGGCCTGACTGCGGACGATAATCCTCCAATTCTGGTTGCCCTTGCAGAGATGGCGTCGTATTGTGGGTTCGGAGGGAAGCCGATCTACTATGGCCCACTGATCCCACCGCCCCTTCACTTGGACTAGTTGTAGATGCTTCTGTGTCTACCCCGTTCGCTACTGACTGAGCACTGCTAGTTGTTCGGGAGGGTGCAGCCGTTGTAGGATCTGTTAGAGGCAGGTCTTTAACGCTGATAGCTTCGCTTACTGAAGGTTTTCGAATGCTCTCATCGTCTGCAATATAGGTCGAKTCGGAAGAAGACGTTGCTGCAGAAAACAATTGATATGCAGTTGTACGATCGAACAGCTCAACAAAACTCCCCACAATCTTAATCCAATGCTCAGGTTGGAACCTTGTTACATTTTGCAGAATTAGCTGTTGCAGACAGTTGCTGCCAATCCGTGCAATTGTGTCATTCTCTTGACATATGCAGAGCGCCAAGAGGTCTAGGAAACGATCAAGCATGTATTCAAGAGAGTCAAAGTAATGCGTAAACAGCGTTATCATGTTTCGCARAGCCTGTATCATGGTAGTCGAAAGCCAGACAGAAAGATCTTCATGGTTCAAGACGTTCTTCATCTCGGACTTGCTCTTTAGGACCATGAAGATAGGGTAAAGAAGTTGCCGCCAAAGGATGTCCCAGAAATCGGGTGGAAAGTCGCCACCATACTCTTTGAGAATGTCAAAGAGGTAGTTAGAAGCCCTAGACTTGGCGTTAGACTGGCTCGGACTGATCGACGACGTTTAACTTACTGCGATCGAACCTCCAGATCATCACCTGTCATTAGAATGTCGTGGAATGCGAATAAAACAGGAAACCAAAATTGCTCTTCTTGTGTTTGACGACTGATGGCCTTCGGAATAGACTCCCTTTCTTGACCTATGCCGTTTGGAAGGCTACTCATCCTATGAGACAGTGGACATTCTGGAGTCCTTAGCATTTTGGGAACTGTGGATCTCAATGTCTCAATGGCAGCTAATGATTTCTTCTGGAATCTCATGTTCTTGGAAAATTCGGTGAGACAAACAATGAGATCTGCGAAAGCACCCTGAGAGATGACTACGCCAAATCGGGTATTGTAGATTTGTGTGACATGGTCATAGGCAAGGTTTACGATACCCTCTATAGCATAGATTAGCGATGATAGTGAAAGCATCGTGGAAGCATACCGTAAGGTTCTCGAGCAGCAACAGTGAAGACACCAAACATTGTCTTCCAGCCTGAACGAATATTCTCCCCTCGAGCTTGAATCATTTGGATCAAACATCGAAGCACCATGTCCTTCACAGTCACAGCCGAGCTATTGGCAATGATGTGCTCGAAGGGCTTGAGAAAGTCTTTCTGAAACTTGAATCCAGGCAATTCCTCGATCTCTAGGAAACGCATCGACAATTGCCGTAACGAATCCAAGGCAAAGAATACAACGTGAGTGTTCGAATGACAGCCAACCTCATTAAAGTGCTCTCCAAGGATCTGCCAAATATTGGCCCATTCAAACCTGACACGGACCATGTTGTAGTAGCTGACCTCTATCAGCTTTTGAAGACTGTAAGTCCTCGGAGAATCACTCTGCCCTGACGACTGTATCTCTTGCAAGCTGACTTCGCTCAATGCGCGGACGAAATGTACAATGGCTTCTCCCGATAAGTTCGCTGTACTGGTAAAAATTCGATCGACGCCCTTGATCATATCTGAAGAACGACTCTCATGGGCTATTTCGGGCTGAAAATTGGAATTAGAGGATTGAGGACCGGGCCGCCGGGGTCGGGCTGTACCTGGCCGTCTAGGCGTCTCGGAAGGTGCTCTCTGAATGCGAGCTTTGTTGACGTCCGGAACAGAGCCTTCGTCGACACCCCCTGAAATAAGTTGGAGGCGGTCCAGCTGGGAGATACATGTTAAGACATCTCGCCAAGAGCTTTTGAGCATGTTGCTCTCGGTTTTTGCTATCTCCAGAAGCGCTTTTAGTGCTTCCAGATTCTTTGCCATCATCTCGCTCAAATTGTTTAGATTGGTAAAGCCTGCTAGTGATGTCACAAATGCCGTTCGGGGAGTATCGAGGTCGAACAGGCATGATATTCGGATTGCCATTTTATATCCCTCCATGCATAGTCGGATAACCTCGATATTTTGCGTAGTCTGCATATGACCAGAGAGCCCAGAGAAGAACGACATCCAACTCACATCAAACATCGGCCCAACATGCCTGAATGAGGTAGCAGGAATGAATCGCGGTAGACCTTGCCTAGAAGTCATCTTCCGTTGTGATTTGATCATGTTCCGAAGCCGTTGTTCTGCTTTCCTTGACATTTGCTCAGAGGCCTGTGCGTATGCGTCTCTTTCCAGATTGCGGCTGGCTGTCAGGAAGACTTGACCAACTCTAGATGCGATGCTTCCAGCAGCAGCTTGGGGCATGATGCCCAAAGCTGCAGCATTCTCTCGCTCATCATTGAGTACGATCTCGTTATGGGCGATCTCATCATAGATGCCTGCCAGATACTCGGCTGGCAGATCCGCATTGTCATTTATACCCCGATTGTTCTTGATGAAGTCTTCAACAGTCATTCGGTTCCCCTTAAGTTTGACGCTATGCTGGTCTGTGTTGAGCATGATGACGGAGTATGCCAAGACGTAGGCTGTGTCGGCGTTGGCGAATGCATTCGGGTTGCCTGTAATATATCTCTCTGCAAACTTGAGCATGAAGCGGTCAATTTTCTGAGCCTCGCCCGGGAGACGAAAACTCTGCAAGAATTGCCTCAATGCATCAACAAACCTCCTTCGAGTGAAGTCCATAGAGTTAACGAAAGCATGCATAATCGCAATGTTATGCGGTTCACCTTCACCCAGATATTCTCCAATCATTGCCTTGTCAAGATTCTCATTTTGTAATAAGAAAGCAGCAATGTCTTCCGGGGAGTCGCTTTTGATAAAGCCATCTGCTATCAGGGCTTTGATACCGCGTTTTGGCTTGAAGTTGAATTGGCGAATGCCATTGTTCAAGGCAGTCTTCCGAAGCTTAGCCTTCTCCAATTGCATCGGATCATCTTCGAGTAAAGGAGTTGGCGGCGCAACCGGGGTATCTGCAGTAGATATCCTAGGAGATCCACCAGATCTTCCAGGGTCGAGAGAGTCTCTGAAGCGATCCGAAGTGCTATTCAAATCCATCTCCTGGAGCTTAGCAGCTCCTGCCGCTAGACTGTCTTGTGACCAATTGACCAAAGATCGCAGTGTCCGGACCAAGCTATCAATTGCTTGCTGCTTCATCAAAAAGTCTACTGGTAAGTCCCATTCATGGTTCCAGGGTTGGTTAAGGCTGGCAGTGGTTAGAGATGGGGGAAGCTTGCCGTGGTCATGCCAATCAAGATCTGAGTCGAATTCTTTAGTGTATTGTTCCTGATACTGATGCTGCTGCTGGGCCGAGACGATTGTTGGTGGGACCGAGATGCTAGACATCCTTGAGAGATGTTCGATGATCCGTTGATACATATTGTCGAGAGCTGATGGMTCGCAGTCATAATTCAAATAGAGCTCGACCAGAGCTCTTGGGTCGGTCGACAGTCTCTTTAGAATCTTCATAACATATAGTTTTTGAAAGCTTGGAGCGTTTCTGCGTTCCAGGATCGCCAGGTAGATTTCTTTGAGGAACAGCTCGATTTCTCTCTGTGATGAATCAGACGAGAACAGACAATGTTAAAAGAAGAGAAACCTACCTTTAGCGTCACCCTCATATCTTTTAGCATTAGCCAGAAAATTTCAGCGCAGGTCTCGAACACTCTTCTGACAGAGCTAGCCCCGTTCCTGCTCACACTTAGACGGAGATATTGATTTATTGCTAGCCCGAAACCGGTCGGCTCGTTGTTTGTGCCTCGAATAGTACAGAGGGGAGAGGTGAAGACTGCCATGTGGTTATTCAGAGTTGTCCGGATGATCGCAAGTGAAAYGAGCTTTGAGCGCATATTCGAAGAGTGTATGTCTTGCTGCTGTTCGGGTGACAACTCCTTATGACTGAGTCTGCACATCGACCGGAAGACCAAGAAAGCATCTTTTACGAATGTCTCGTCCTCTTCATCCTCATCTGGACTTTCCAGTCTGCCATGTTCGTCATCGCCATTGGAAGTAGGCTGTCCCGAAGCGTTCCGGCCACGCTTCCCTGTTGGCTTCGCTGGTGTTACCATTGTAGGAGCATTGTCGCCAATTCTCCTATCATCAAAGCTCTGTGCATTTTCCAGGCTCTGTAGAGTCAACCTTTCGCCGGTTTCTTTCGGCACGGGCTCATCAGATGCTAACGTGGGAGTGCCTTCGGATGCACCATCTTGCTCAGTCCCAACGTCTACCGCCATCGAGTCTATGACCAGGCTGCTACCGTTTACTTCAGCTTGACTGCTATTGACAGTGCCTTTTTCGGAACCCATCTTTCCCAGATTCAGGCGCGCCTCTTTCATAGCCAATCTCGTAGAGACTCTTTCAAACACGGTGCCGACCATTTGTGTTAGGGTGCCTTGGGCGACTTGTTGATTGGTATTCGACTTTGATTGAAGGAAGATGTTGTAGACTTGTCGGACGGCTTTTAGAAGTCCAGATCCATGGACGATGAGCTTGTCGTTGAGTACAGCTGCCAAGAGCGATTTGACGATCTGAAGTTGCACTTCATACGGCGTGGCTTCGTTCTGAAAGCAGTCGCAGATGGTTTCGATAGCTCTATCTATCAATGGAAGCTTCTCCTCTTGACCAGATGCAGAATTCGGATCCTGAGGCTCCGCAGGAACGGAGAAATATGAGTAGCTGATGAGTTTCCCGATGCAATCCAGCGCCGTAGTAGTTAGGGGTATGCTGGAGGTCTCCGTGGCGAGCTTCAGGGGCTCAAATATAATCTCCGGGCTTGGAGAGCTATCTGGTGTTTTGATGGCATCCAAAGCTCTGTGTGCGGCATCTCCAAGTTGCTTCTTCCTCCTGGCTTCCTTCGACGCCGCAATATGTTCCAGTGCTGATACTACAAAAACGATGGAGCTTAGTGGCGCTGACGGTCTTTTGGTGCCGTTAGTAGCCTGCGTCGATGAGCTATCGGACCTCTCCCTGGTATGTAGAGATGTACCATTCGCATTCGCGGAGGGAAGAGCGCCAATGCTTTGCGGAGCTGGGGGCGGTAGGTCTCGATCGTCTTTCTCTGGAAGCGGAGGAGGCTCTGGGGATGTCGAGGTTCGTACCTGATCTGGTGGTGTACTTGTGAAAGCAGGCTCGGCGAGGTCTCCTCTGAAGCCATGGCCCTCTGTCCCATTGGCATCAGCGCTTTCTTCATTCCGCACATCAGCAACCTTTATCTCCTTCCAATCTTGCTTGTAGTCCAGCTCCTCCTTATCATCTGCCAAGCTTCTTGATTGTTCGTCCGCATCCCCAGAGGATTGTTTGTCCTCGATAGGCCAATTTTTTTGCTGGATAACATGGGTTGGATCAGCTGGACGTCCTACCTCTTCATCGTCCGCCATATGGGAGAGTTGAGCCCCAGGCAGCGGTCAAAGCTCTTGCTCCGGGGATTGCGTGTCCACTCCTCATTGAGCTCATGTGTGTGAGGTTGGGAAAAGTAGGGGCCTGGAAGCGAGGAGGAGTGGAATTTGAGTGTTATATTGAATACCTATCTTGCGAGGACTTTGTTCCCAATATGGTCGACGACAATTCTGCTTGCGTTTTAATTGGTCAGGGCTACTTACGGCAAACCCTTCCCAGCTTGTCAGCTGCCGGAGTTTCACCGACCGCCCAACACGACCGAAATTATTGCGCTAAGAAAATCACCGTCGGGGTCATCCTGCTCTCTCAACGGCTCCACCATATGAAAAGTCCGCTGCTTACTCTTCTTACCTTCCTCTCTCTTCTTTTTACAAGCCATGTCTCGCTCATAGATCATTGCTGAAGCTAGTCATCATCTTCTGCTGTGGTTCACTGGCGACCTGGTGCGGCAATGGCTACTTCTGTCCTTCTCCGCGCTCCAGCGAGGGCATGCCTCAGAGCTTCACCGAGCTCTGTTACAGCTACAAGTCTTTCAAATTCCCACAACCCATTCAGGTAGCCGCAAAAGCCTTTCCTAAAATCTAGCCCGCCAGCCCAACTCAAGCTTACATTAATGTCTTTTCTAGATACACACCAGCTCTGTCGGCCCTCGCTCGTTACTATGCCTCCAAATGTAAGCTTACGATCGAACAACYAGAATTTTGTTCGCATGCGCTAACAAACGCTCGAAGCTTTTCCTCCTCATACCGTCGTCAGCATGCCAGCATTATCACCTACAATGACCGCGGGTAATATTGGAGCATGGCAAAAAAAGCCCGGAGAATCAATAGCTCCCGGAGACGTCTTGGTAGAGATCGAGACAGACAAAGCGCAGATGGATTTCGAATTTCAGGAAGATGGAGTCTTGGCTAAGATTCTGAAGGAGTCTGGTGAAAAGGACGTCGCCGTGGGAAACGTGAGTGCACCCAATCGAGACCATTTTGTAGACTAACGTGCGTTAAGCCGATTGCCGTCATGGTGGAGGAAGGCGAAGATATCTCAGCATTCGATTCTTTTACGTTAGATGACGCAGGAGGTGAGAAGTCACCACCGAAAGAGGCACCCAAGGAGGAGGCAGCAGAGTCCTCCGAACCTCCGGATTCAGGATCCAAAACTTCACCCCCTACAAATGACACGAAAGAATCAGCACCTGAACCACAGGAGTCGGAGTCGACAGGTGGTAAGCTTGAACCAAGCCTCAACAGGGAACCCAATGCAAGCCCTGCGGCCAAGGCGCTCGCGCTTGAGCGAGGGGTCCCTATTAAACAAGTCAAAGGCACTGGCCCAGGTGGTCGAATTACCAAGCAAGACATTGAAAAGTTCCAACCTTCGTCGAGCGCCGCGCCTACAGCCGCAGCAGGCCCTCCATACGAGGATATTCCAGCTAGCTCAATGCGCAAGACCATCGCCAACCGCCTGGTCCAATCCGCGAACCAAAATCCTCATTACTTCGTTTCCGCAACCCTCTCCGTTTCCAAACTCCTCAAACTCCGTCAATCTCTCAACGCATCTGCCGACGGCAAGTACAAGCTCTCGGTTAACGACTTCTTAATCAAAGCTGCTGCAGTTGCATGCAAAAAGGTTCCGGCCGTCAACTCGAGTTGGCGGGAAAGTGGAGGTCAGGTCGTAATTCGCCAGCACAACACGGTCGATGTGAGCGTTGCGGTAGCTACACCTATTGGACTCATGACCCCTATCGTTAAAGGCGTCGAAGGTCTAGGACTTGAAGCAATTTCCGCAGCAGTAAAGGACCTGGGTAAACGGGCAAGAGATGGCAAGCTTAAACCCGAAGAATATCAAGGCGGAACCTTCACTATCAGCAACATGGGCATGAACCCTGCGGTTGAGAGATTTACAGCTGTCATCAACCCACCACAAGCCGGTATCTTGGCTGTGGGCACTACGAGAAAGGTTGCTGTTCCATCAGCATCAGAAGATGGCAATGGTGTGGAATGGGATGACCAGATCGTAGTGACAGGAAGCTTCGATCACAAAGTCGTCGACGGAGCTGTTGGAGGTGAATGGATACGGGAGTTCAAGAAGGTGGTGGAGAGCCCACTAGAGATGATGCTGTGAGAGGATCCACCCATGATATTCTACAACGTCCGGAGCGTGCACTAGGGAAAGCGAAAAGTTGAGGTTCCAATAACGGTTGGACATAGCGGTCTCACGAGCCGCGAGCGTTCACATGTTAGTGTATCATATCACGATGGGCCGTGAGACATATCTGAGAGTATGTATTTCCACGAAACGTTCCCTTTGCATGAACGATGGCATTTGAAAAGTGGCCACTCTACTACTATCCTTGCCTGGATGTTTGGCTTAGGCATTTTTGTACAGCTTCAACCATCATGTGTACAATCCCTTGCTTCTAAGCTCCTTATAGACTCGCAAACTGCGTAATTGGCGTTTGTTCATCACTTGAGGTGCGTTAGCGAAAATCAGAAGGGTTTTTGGAATACTAGATAGCTCCTTCCTCATGCATCTTCCTGACACCTCCAGATTTTTGCTGCAACGAACTGGCTTTCTCTTAATGTCTCATTGCATCTCCGCCTCCAGGTCCTCCACCCTTTTCACCTTCGCTCTATGCTCCTTGCTCGCCTCCTGAAACGTCCTTCCATTCTGAATATCTTTTGCAATCTCCTCATCAGCTTCGACCTGACTGGCCATCAGAGCAATTGCCCTTTCCGCAAGCCCCTTCGGTAAGCACACAACACCGTTCAGATCACCGATCAGATAGTCACCAGGGGATATCGTGGCTTCCTGGTCTTCAGACTGAAGTCGGACTGGGACGTTAATCTTGGGATAGACCATTAGTGTCATGCGGATTCCCACCACCGAGACATCAATATGTCTTGACAGATACACATCGGGAGACGTACCTCACTCACTCGCAGCAACTCTTGGGGCGACGCAGTACCAACGTCCCTTGCAAATACAGGATAGTCGAGATCACGATGTTCCTGCAGATCACGCACCCGGCCGTCAACAATTGTGCCTACTGCGCCGGAGTATTTGGCTCGGTTGCTCATCAGGCCACCGTATACTGCATTGACGATTTTCGGAGGAGATGATATGAAGACGACGGAGCCGGCTGGGATGGAGTCAATCTAGATGGCGATGATGCAGATGAGAATCGGATTATCAGAGACAGAAATGAAAGAATAAGCGATTCATAGATTAGAATAGATTGATTAGAGCTACGGCTTGAAACAATGTCCACGAGCGAGCAGGACGAATAATACAGGATTGAAGCAAGCTTACGTAGTGCCCCTTGAGCGTGGGATCAGTACCATGGTTTTTCCTCACATACTTGACAGTATATGCCGGCCCAATTACCTTGGTTGGACCTTCCTGACGTTTCGGCGACCACATTGTGCTTCAGCAGGTAGTCAGCTTACATTAAAAAGGTGTATGGTCCCGGACTCTTCCTACAGGTTGCTAAGGAATCCGCCATGAGGATGATTCAATTTGATTAGGGCATCCGATACGTCGCAGCTGCATAGTACTGAGTCCAAATCCTGTAATGCAATCGAGGAACTCGTTACAGTACCTTGTAAAAGGCCGTAGTGCCTTGACGATGGCGTCACGAGACATGGCTGGCTTGTGCGTAAGAAGTCGAAGTTCCAAAGTCACCAATGGTGAGAGACATCGATTAGGAGCGCTTGAAGTCGGCCTATCATTGCTCGGTCTCTGTGTTAGAATATGGGCGCGGGGGTCAGGACAATGATCCGTAGGTATGCTAAATGCGACTAACAGCGTATAATACGATTAGTTGTCTCAATGACGCTCTCCCGCCACGCTGCTTCCTTCTATTATTTGCTGGGACTCTTTCGCATGTAGAGAGACCAAATGAGAGTCATCTCCAGAGCTGCGTATACTCAGTTATCTATTATCTTCGGTGCTGCGTTTAAAGAGGGGTAAGTAGAGCATCGCGAGATACTCCTCAATTCAGATATCTGGCGCAAATGCAGAGGCTTCCATTGCAACGTGGCGCGCATTATTGGGGAATGGTTGAAACATTCATAGTGTGGGTGGGTAGTTCAAATCATATCAAAGTCATGGAGGCGAGGATTTGGGTGAATTAGAGTGTCCTGTTACTGTTGATATGGTACCCATCGTAAGAGAATTGGACACTTTTGCTTCGATTGGCGGAAATTGCATGTCAGAGAGCACAGCACTTTTGAAATGTAGGCTTAACGTATGATACACCAAGATTTCGGCCCCCGCGTTCAAAATAGACGTCATGTATAGGCTCCTCTACAAAGCACACTCCAATCGAAGCTTGATAAGCTAATCAAAAAGAACCTTTCTCTTAACTCTCACTGCATCGTCTGTCCACCTCCCTCCTGCATCCACATACTGATCCAGGCCAYAGCGAGAACCTATGAACATGTTCCAGCTGGTCATATTGCAAGATACTCCTTTCTCTGAATAACACATCGTATCCCACACCGTCTCTAAGCGATGCGGAGGACTTAATCAGGGGCATTCTTAAAAGAGATATTGGAAAGAAGGGAGAACAGGGCTGTGAAAGTACCGCAATGATGGGAGGGTTTTGGATGAGGGGATTTACCACTTGGGCTTGGCACGGGCCAATACTGATGAGTAGACCATGCCTAATGTGACAATGGCTCGTTTGAAATGCGAGAAACATTTAGTCTCTAATAGAGTTATCTACCTTAGCTGCATCACATAGTCGATGTTTGCGGGGCTGTTTGTGATTGAGCGGCACCATGTCATACTCTGCCCCAAGAAACACCTGAGCCAAAGCTTTGAGCTCTGACTCAAGAGCTCTGTTTAAAGTAGTTTTAATAACAGTTGCATTGGAATATTCGATACCTTTGCTCTCTGACGGCCTCGTTCTCATCACGATGCTATAAGTGGTATACCATAGTAGTCTTATTGATTTCGGGCTTCTCATTCACATCTTTGGGCAATCCCTGAGGATTTGGCATCCTTTGGCGCTCAAGTTGTCTTGGGATGCCATGAGACCGAGTGGTGAACATTCCTATGCTGCGGAACATATTCTGTAGCGATGCTTGGTAAGGAACTGGTGGCCTATCGAAACGATGGCCTCGTCGGATATATGATTGATGAACCTCGAAGCGTTAACCCCCTGAACGTAGTTCCTATTACAGATGTTCGCGCCCAATAATCCCCTTCATCATCTTCTTCATTTACACAGGGGAGAGGTATGCCTGAAGTCGATATCTGAGGTTCTGGAGTAGGGTGTCTGTCACAGAAGCTTGCCTTGGGAACCCTACAAGGTCAGGTTCCTTGCGCTACCGCTAGAAATGTTCATTCATTAGTGAGAACCAAAGGTCATCATCAACAAAGTGGTGTTAATGGGATGAAAGCTGCAGTAAGCGTAAGCTTTGAATAGTCTGTTGATGCTCCAACAGAGGGACCGTTTCTTGGTGGATTTGTGAAGAAATTAACGGTCCAAAACCGACCAAACTTAAACGCGTTTATGGGAAAGTGTAAAGCCGAATAGATGGACATGAATGCCAGAGATGCCATTAGGAACGGGCACTGAACGGCGGACAAGACATAAGGTACTTTTGGTTTAGTTGGGGGCATTTTCGGCGACCTATTCGGCGCGGGGCGCAATGGCCGGCGGACGGATAAGATTGGTAGCCTAGGCGACGCCTATCAATTAGGACATTCTCATACACCTATAAAGTAGGTGGTTAATTGGTGCTGTAATAGTGTCACGAGCTCGAAATACGAACATGCATCATTCACCCAGATTCCTCCTTTTGGCGCGCAGAATACATGAGAGTCCAACGGGCCGCTATCCGGATTCGGCGTTGCTGAGGGGGTCCATGAGCGGATGAGGCCACCCAGCGACTAACTCGTGCTTCGGCAGGGAGTATGGCAGACAAATGGGGACGGACCGCACTCGGATCTAGTTAGGCTTACCACAGAGAGGGTGTTGTGTGAACTGTAGAGCAGGATTTGCAGGATGACAAAGCAACCATGAGATGCCATCATGCCGTCAGCACCATATCCGACCCTGGATCTGGACCGCGACGCGCCAGGGTGTTGGTACCTGTTGTTTTCAATATTACTCCTGGGAATTGCTTCAATCGCTCGGCTGAGAGAGTTGGAGCATGTTATCTCCCAGCAAACCTTAAACAGGCATTTTAGCGGATTTGAACGACCCGGAAGCACACTTCCTTCCCAATTGTTAGTATACAACCAGTGCCTGGAATGAATCAGGCCTGAGTGCAGACATAACGAGAATCCATTCTAACCGATTTCGGAGGAATCCTCTCCATGCTATGGTGCTCATTCATCAAGCATGTTGGCCAAGCTTATGGAAGATTAAGGGACCCACGAGTGTGCGAATAATGTAGCCAATAACCAACCAATTGGGTATGATGGGAGCAATCTCAAAGCAAGACTATTATTCTTATTGAGATGGAAGATCAGTCGATAAGCCTGGGGGTTGGTGTAGTTAAAAGGAAGAATACTCAACCAGAGGACTCGAACGAGAAAGCGATCAGGGAGTACAAGGTCGCAGGGTACATCTGATCAATAACCCAGATTCAGGCCCCCTCAAGCTATCTCATTTAGAGATAAAGCTGCATTTTGAGGCCATCCCTGGTAAGGACGTGCAGTAGCCTTACCGATGACAGACCTTGTCGCACTTTCCTCTTTGGCCCAAATCCTTGGCGAACATTCCCACTGCATCAACGACAACTCCGCAACCTAATTTCAAAACACTCACACACAACCAAATAGTGATGCATACCATATGACCTTCGTGCGTTGCGGTCGTCAGCTTGCAGCGTCGATACCGTTCTGGTAGCTGACTTTTGGTGCGCTCTTCGTTTGGCCATTAACTTGAGTCCTCGAAGGGCCATTGAGAGGCTTCAATCGACTGATTCGAAGATGTCATGCACCAAATGTTTAAATGGTCCGTTCAGAAACAGCTGACGCTAGACTCAGTTGTCCTTTGATAGAAGTCACTGCCTCTTTCTTGCCGRTATTGGTTGAAAAGTATGATCAAGCCAGCCCTCCAATCCTAGGTAATCAGACCTGAGCCATGGGAAAGATCTGAACCTCGGATGAGCACAACCAGTAGCGACAGAAAAGCAGTTCCACGGATACATACAAGTACCATCAAGACGAGCTGATGTGACATGCTAATAAGTTTCGGATTTTCCCGAAAGGAACTGGTAGCATACTTACTCCATGGCTGGACCCATCAAGCCACTCACTACACCAGACATCGTCTCCAGTGATCTCAAAAAAATTTTACCAATAATCTGAACGCACATTAAGTTGCGTGTGAGGTGCGTCATTGATCAGTCTTGTTGCTAGGCCAATTTGCATCTTGCGGAGTTTCTCACGTCTAGATATTCGTCATTTAGACCGCTTCGTCACAACGCCAGCTCGATCTCCGCCGCTTCCAAATGTCCGACAACCATTGCTGTACGTGCATTGAAGAAGATGAATGAGGCGTCAAATAGCCTTCCTCTCTACTACCTATTCTTAATGCAAAACCGCCTCAACTCGTGCGCTTGCATTATTCGAGCTCTGGATACTCTGCCAACTCATCAGGGTTCGCATTCTTTCAAAGAGAAGCCCACCACTGCGGTGATGATCCAACCCGCTGGTAACCCAGTGCTGTGGTCACGCGCCGGCACAGGCGAGACATGATTGCATGCCTGCAGACGCAGCCATGATGGGTACAACGACCACGGACAAATACCTTCCTAGTGCCGACTTGTTCGAGAGCGTGGGGGTAAAAGCCATGAAGTTGTGTGAGCCAACCACAACGCTCTCCGCTCTCCTGGGTTTTCTTCTGCGAGATTCACGTTACATTGTGGAACTTCATGCTCCCTCGGCTATTACGATGCAGATGTCACCATCGCTTCCAGACTCCAGAGCCAGGGGTCTGGGCGGCATCCGTCGCTGCTTCCCCAGTTTCAACGTACTGCAGGGTTGAACAATTCTGCCCCCCAGCTTCCCAAATGCGTCCAGTCCATTTGGCAAGAATGACCTCTGTCCTGAAATTGATCAGGATGTTGATAGGTGTCGGATACGTTTCCTTTAGAAACGAATGGCTCGGAATTGTGGGAAATCTCGAGAGTTCCCGCCGGAATCCTCCCATTGGCGTCGCCCCTGGTCCAGACTCTAAACCTAAGCCTAAAAAGAATCCCAGCACGATGTGATCTTCGTCACCGTCAATAGGTCAAAACCCCAGGCTCAGGCAGGACACTAGCTAGCGCCGTCGAATCTTACGATTGTGAGTCCGTGCTCGCAGCCTCACAACACCGTCTTCTTCAGCCCATACTATCTACAGTCTAGGCAGCCCACACTTGCTCTTTCTTCTCGAGCCGAATGTTGCCTCACATGGAGATTCCATCAAGATTGCCACAAGATTAGGCTATCTTAACAAACACGTGGCGTAGGAGGATGACGATGCGTATGGATATGCAGGTGTTTCTAGGTTGCTAAACTACCGCAGGGTCAACCCAGCTGCAGTTGGCAGTAACACTGGGTCAGACAGGCTGGTGTCGTCTATTCGAGAATATATCTCGTGATCGATTGAGTCCTAAAATTACCGGGCGTCCGGGTCGTGGTGATTATTTTCATAGTCTTGCAGTAGCGTCATCGGAAGCCTGCTAGTGACCCTACCAGGCACGTCTCGGAACCCTTGGCTTCATCTTCACCTCATTCACTTCCCCGGGACACTACTCCCCTGGTGGCAGCAACCAAATGTTTGGCAATCGGCAGTTGCGAAGAAACACACGCTGGGGCAATTGCTATGGCTCTGCTGGTCGCTATACCGTGCAGAACGCGAATAGATGTGACATGAAGTTGCTCTTGAAGTACGAGACTCAATGGCAAGCCCAAGGTTTAACACTGTGCTCAAACTGGCACGTTTAGCTCCCAGCGCCTCCGGTCAATTGGTTTCCGCTATCTAAGCATCTGTAAGAATGCTAGGCACAGCCCGTCAGGATCTAAAATAGGAATCCCAGAGCAGGGTGTTTGCCTGAAAGTTGGAATTCTGGGACTCCAATAAAGCTCTATCAAATGCTTGATGATTCCATTTAAACACACTGAAAGGACGTCCATCTACGGCAGCAATCCTGCCATCTGCGATTAGAAAGTGTACCTCAGCCACTTAGAGTTGCACGTTATCCATTACGTGCTTTTAGTGGGATCGGGAATAGAGTAATGCTGACATTCGAGGTCTGAAGAGCAATACGCCGTGTGATCCGGCCCATGCAGTCCTCCCGGTGATGAAGCGTGGTTCGCAGTTTCAGTGAACTGGGACTTTGCGCACGGATGTTTTCGACAGCAATTGGGCATCAACTCACTGAAACAACATGTGAAGGCTTATCACTTTCGAGGAAATTCCCATGTGCCTCATATCCCTTTCGTACACTCAGGTCTACTTGGCTAGTTTTTATTCGCCATTAGCGAATAGCATTTGCTCTACAGGCGCTACCTGTTCTGTTATCAGCACACCTGGTCGCTGCGAGGGGAGCTGCAAACCTACCTCACCTATGTACGAATACCTACGTGGCGTAACAAGCTCCTCCTGAGATTGATATAGCAGTGCTGCCACTTTCTCATTTCTCCAAATATTTCGACGTGACTTCATATCTGTCTTCGCTAGCACAAGATTTTTGGCCCATCTAACTGTCCACGTATGTTCAGTTAACATCCTCCAACTTCCACATGTTAATAGAAATCCAGAACGAATAGCGTCTCGGCAACACATTTCACTCCTACCCTGAAATTCAGTTGCGATGGACCGCTGCGTCCACCACTGGACCTCGATCAAAGCGCCTAACGGAGTCCTCCAATGGTACTGCCAGAGATGCCACTCCGGCCCGCACTGGTTAATTCAGCAATGTCAGAACTGTGAGGCCAGATATTGTGCGACTTGCACCAAGAAGGTTGGTGGAGCCCATACTGTGACCAGACATTGTCTTTCAAGGTGAATGACCTTGTCGGGCTAACATTTAATGCAGTGAGGATGATATATGCGTCAATCGAATGTCAGCCCTGGTATGGCAGTGTCAGCACCCAGCGTTCGCCTGTCGATGCAGTCCTTCTCCAGTCCCGAACACGCACGAGCTTCATCATACAAATTCATCTTGCTTGGTTGCCGGAACTGCTCCTGTAGCGAAGAAGGTTGCATTTGGCCTGTTGCCTCGTTGAGATGACTTGCGATGCATGCATGCATATACACCCAACTTTGTCCACTCTCGTTTCAGAGCCGAGCAACCATCGACATTGAATTCGTACGAGTCTCCTGTGTTGTTGAATCTTGTCATAGCGAGTTATATACCATATACGACGTAATCTCAGAAAATTAATTATAAAGGATCGTGATTCGCTCCCTCCATATTCCCTTCATATCTGAAAATTTAACTTTCGTTGATCGCCAATACAAGATTTGATGGCTGCCTCTGGTAACATGATCAGCATGACAGCTAGCCTCATATGTGCTAAGGTAGCTCACGACTCCCACTATGGTTAGAGAATACCACCCGGGGGCTGTACCGCTGTCGCAAATCTCTGCTGGGATCAACGCCACAATCCCATTTTCTCATTTTCATGCACAGTATCACAATTACGATGAACCTGCAGCATGTCAATTCGGAGGCTGTCTACTCAGTACGGCGATCACTGGTTACTGATTACCAACTCTTCACCCGAATGAATCCGACGAGTGGACTACTTTACGCGGGGAGGTCTCTTGTTATCCAACGCCTTGATATGGGGAGTCCCAGTAGTCTGGTCCTTGGGTTCTTGGTCTTTTTTCTAATGCATTAGCCCATCTTGCTACTACTTACGTTTCCGGCCCTTTTGTTCCCATTTTTTGTAGCGCTTCTGCTGCTTCCCAGGTTATCAGCCGTCCGGATCCTGTGCATGACCGATCCTCTTCCTTAAAGGATGAAATTAACCTTCACCAGTTGATTGGTGGTCCTCAACGGATTCACACCGTTCCTATAGTTTCCATCCAAATGTTTTGCCTCGGGAACAATACATCATTCACATCCAAGTATGCCGGCCAGCTTGGGCCAACTTCAATCGCTTTAGTAAGAGAATAGCTCGCGGGTCGAAGATAATAAAGACATATGGAATCATTTCGGTACAGGGCATTGTTGCAATGCCAACACGTGGTTGCAAGGAAGAAGCATTTATGATTATCGTCCGTCGAAACTCTCCACACACTCTTCGAACACCTTCCTAATTAGAAGAACGCACGTGGCAAGGAACGCATTATACTTATGATCTTTCCTTGGAAATAGAAAGGATCGGTATATTGAAAATCTGTTATCATCCACTGACTCTCATCCTCCACTTCCACTCCCCCAATGCCTCTTTGCAGTATATCACCCTGACCAAGACGCAGATTCGACCAATCATCGGCGCCTCATCGCGCTCTTTAGTCCCTAGAGCTTGATCATCTCAGTCCTACAAAGCACCGCGCACCCAGCCCGCTATCCTGCGGCGAGATGAATGCTATATAATGTTGCTGAAACTATGGAGTAAATAAAGATATGAGGGACAACTGGCGGAGATGGGTGGGAAGGGACGTGTGTGGTGATCTAGAGCGTGATGAAGGAATGAGAAGGGAACTGCTTGATTGGTCTCAGAGTTGGAGTGTATGATTTTACCTAATGTGTAAAAGGACTGGGGATACACAATTCGCAGGATTGCCCCTATGTTCCCCATAGATGGGTAGAAAGGTAGTAATTGTAGCTCTCTAAAAAGATGACTGCCCCATGATGGTATCACATTCGCGAAGAACAAGCAAAGACTCTTGAACCCAAAACAAGTAAAAGTGCCAAATTGACACCTGATAACATCGATTGATAATAAGACTAGGGGATATTCATCGCACAGGGCGCAGTGTAATGCCCATACGGCAACCCATACGGCATGCATCCAAGCCGTATACCAGACGCAGATACCGTTCATCGAGACGTATTCTCGTCTCATCCGCCAGTTCCCCCAGCGATGATTACTCCGAAACAGAGGTACAGCAAATACTAGAGTAAGCAGAAAGCAGCCAACGGACGAGTCATATCCAATGCTCGCTCATTGAACTCGCGGACTCAAAAACTCCCCAAACCCCAGCCTCATGCACTCAAAAGGCCACCCAGCTCTTTCCACCTTTCCACTATCCCAGTCCCAAGACCTTACCGCCCCACTTTCACCGCTTCAAAACCGCATCATAAATCCCCGCCAGCAATCCTACGCCCGCCCCCACCAACAACCCCGCCGGACCCCCTGGCACCCCCTTCTCCACAGTAGCCTTACTCTCCCCACCCAAGCCGCCCTTCACAAACACAATCCACGCTACCAGCGCCTTCACGGCATTAAAGCTCACAGCATCATGTCCTCCATCCCCTCTCAAATTGATAAACCAAGATCCAAGTAATGGTAAAGCAATGGAAGTGAAATACCACACGCCCACCGGTCCCCAAAACTGCCACGTCAACAGCGCGAAAAGATCGGGGATTTTAATCGCAATCTCCCCAATCCCCAGTGCTGGAACGGCGGGGAGGGTGGTCAGATACCTCAGGGGGAGGACCTCAGCCCGTAATCCCCACGCTTCGATGAGGATCGTTAAGAGCTGGATACTAGTCACGGTGCTGAGCAAGGCGCGGACATCGTTCAGAGCTCCTGGGATGGGGGATGCGGTGTAGTATTTTGATAGGGAGTGGCGCATTGTTGTTGTGCGGGCGTCGATTTGGTTTGCGAGGACGGCGGGAGAAGGGGGCAGGGGAATAGAGCGAGCGAGGGCGAGGCCGCGGGAAGGCGTGCGTGTTGTGAGGGCTGTAGAGGAGGCGTTGCTTTCTCTGGTAAGGAGAGTTTTATTAGCAGAAATTGTAGAACTGGGGTAGGAATGGTTGACGCTGTGTGAGGCCAGGAGACGCGTGCGTTAGGTTAGGCTCACGGTGTGTCCAGCTCTTCGCGCGCTTTGAGGGTTTGACGTCGCCTGGGCTTTGACTCTGCGACGCCTGGATTATGCTTAACGGGGGAGGCTGGGTCGACGCCTTGGTAAAAAGGCGCGACTCTTGAGTCTGTTTGTAGGGAGCTTTGGTTGGCGCGTAGGTGCTCTTCCAGGGCGACTTCTAGGTCTAGCTTTTTGTATTTCTCGTAGCTAGGGTCGCGGAGACGTCAGCATCTATGTAACAAGGCTCAATGGGTAGAGGAATGGGATGGGCTATGGAGGGAAGGGGATGTACTTCTTCAGGCCAACATGGTCAGCAATGTCTGCAAGGTCGGTTTTGCGCTGCTTCTGCAGCCAGGCGTTGGCGCTGGCCATTGTTACAAGTGGTATGTCCTAAGTCGCTAAAGCAATGCGACTGCTATGAATGTGGTATGGAGGAGATACAAGCACAAGCAAAGTGGAGATGGTTGTAGATGGAATGTTTACGCTGAGTGTGGGTTGTTTACATTCGCGCGTGGGGACTGCCTAGTGCGCTTTGTCTTCGCCAATCACGTGGATTGGCGCTTTTAGGGACTTAACTGGAGGGTTAGGGTTGTCTCGCCCCCAGTGCTAGAAACATGCCTCTCTTTAGTCAATTAGGGAAGAAGTGCACCGGAGGTTCGCTTGATTCTATGAGTATGGAGGACATAAGCCGAAAGTCTATGGGTGTAACGCTCCTGATCCGCCGCTATGCATCAATAAATATCTTACAATGCTCCGCAAGGGCCTGATACCACTATTCCATCATGGAACGTCCTGGCCATCGTTGTTCAGCCATGGATGAACTGCCAGCTGCCTTAGCAGCGCTTGATATAGGACAAGCATCGTTCCACTTTGCACACTGGTCCAAACGAATCTCGGACCTACTCCCCGAAAGAGCCCAACTACACCCTCGGTCTTGTATATCAAGCGCAGTCCCGTCATGACGGAAGATGTATCTAGCTTAACTGCGTCCGTTCTTCGTAGCGAGGTGTTTGGCGAAGACGTCGAGATAGCGCGACGCTGTTGTGATGCCTGCATAGGCTGTGGAGTATGCGAAGCCTTGGAAACATGATTTGTACTTCGTGCTGTGCTAGCATTTGCTTCGTGCTTTCTGGTTTTAGGTATTGTAGGTGGTGGCGCGGTTTCTGGGGGATTGATTTGCGTTTGAATTCTGGTCTTGACAACGTCAAGCGGGCATGTAATCACACCAGCCATTCCTCCAGCTGACGCTGCAGTAGCAACCTCGAGCCCAATGCCAATATCTTTGCTTCCAACCCATTCTCTCGCCAGATTCTGTTCCTGCTCGTAGAAGGCGAATTGCAGGGCCGAGAATGGTAGGTCTCGGAAAATAGTGGCCTTATATCCGTAGAAAAGAGCGGATATTCCCTCTTGCCGGACGATGGTGCGGGCGGCATCTATAGTCGATCGGTAATTGTAGCCTGAATTGAAGAAAGGATTGTTGTAGCGGCCTTGCAATTGAAGGCGAGTTTTGAGGACCTCGGACGGGACGTAGACGAAGGAGGCGGCAAAATCGGCAATGAAGCCTGCTCATTAGCAACGCTCTAAATTGACAACCAACATACAGTTTACATACCTCCTGCAAGGTAAGCTAGTGAAGGGTGTATGCCTGCGGCTAACATGTGCCTTTTGCTATATTCGTACGTCCCGAAGAAAATGATGGTACCGGGAAAAGATCCCAAGAAAGCTGGTGCAACACCACTGTAAAGTCCTCTTCTGAAACCTTCCTGTCTGAATATCTTCGCATACGCCGAAGATAGAGATCCATATTTGGGTGGCATGTGGGGATCGCCCTGCTGCCGGGTCTTGACGGTATCGATAGAATGCATCAATAGATCCCCAGAGGTTCCCCCAATACCACCCGCAATCATGCACTGATCCATCCGTCAGCCAAAGTCTTCCCCACATGGATATTTCCAGGATTCTTGGTCATACATGCCAGTACGGCGCACGAGCCGCCTCTTCCTCCTCATCCATCGGATGTGTATACTCTTGTCGCCCACCCTGTCGCAAAATGGCATTTTCTCCATCCTCATAGACTTCCTGCACATTTGAGAATAACGTGGACTTGCGCTCCCCGGAAGGTGCGAGCTGTGGTGCTTGACCCGAGTTGAAAAGGTTGGAGACCCAGGACATGGGGCCTCAGGGCTCCGAAGCAGGGAGAAGTGGAAGGAGCGGGACCGGAGAGCTATCGCCAGAGCATACTGTAGGCGATGATCTGTTATTGGGTTGTCGAACGTCAGAAGAGTGCCGGGTTCAGATTGAAGTTCAAATTGGCGGAGTCCGTTGGCATTCTTCGTCACTCATCACTCATCAAGAGGAGCGCCAAGAGAAAAGTATGATCTTATCTGATAAGATCAGATCTCTTATTCTACCCTACCTTTCTGTCCACTGACCATAGCTTTCAACTGTAAAATTCCCCACACGACATCCTTCCCTGTGTCCTTTGCCTTTGAAACCTGGTCTCATTGTTCATAACTCAAAATGAGACGCGTCAAGATCTTCTCGGGCTCCTCCCATCCTCATTTGGTCGACGCAATTTGCGAACGTTTAGGCACCGCCAAAGCAAAAGTTGACCTGAAAAAATTCAGCAATGGCGAGACCTCCATCAGCATCGAGACTTCGATTCGGGACCAAGATGTCTTCATCGTCCAGAGCGGAAGCAAGCAGATCAATGACAGTCTTATGGAGATGCTGATTCTGATCTCTGCATGCAAGGGCGGTTCTGCAAAATCCATAACCGCTGTAATGCCGTAGGTCGACTTGATGCTCGAGACGAGGGTTCCGAAACTGAACGCTCAAAGATACTTTCCATATTCGCGACAGTCGAAGAAGAAGTCACACCGTGGTGCTATCACTGCCCGTCTGGTTGCCAATCTGTTGGCAGTTGCTGGAATACACCACGTCATAACGGTAGACCTACATGCTCCTCCAACGCAAGGCTTCTTTGGGAAACCGGTGGATAACCTACATGCCGAGCCTTTGATTGCCCGATGGATACGTACACATATCAAGGGTTGGCAAGAAGCCGTTGTTGTCAGCAAAAATCCAGGCGGCACAAAGCGAGTCACCTCTCTAGCAGACGCACTCAAACTCAGCTTTGGCCTTGTGACCACCGACCGCCGAAGGACTGCACTGTCTGGCAGCGTTGAGAACAGCCTCATCCTGGAGAGACCGGGTGACGGGGTGGACAGCTCTAATCATCGTCTGGGAATTACAGACACAAGCCTACCCAATGGCGCGAGTGCTGAAGAACCAAGGAGTCTTCTTCGAAACCCACAAAGAAGCCCACCACAGACAAATGGCATGGGCCCAACATCGATACCGTACCGCCACTTGAACACATACCGCGACATTGGTTCTAGTCCTCTAGCACAATCAACACGTCTCGATTCAGCTTCCCCTCCTATAACACGCCCACTTATGGAAAGAGATGCAGCCACCAATAGCACTGCGCGAGCATCAAATCTAGAAACAGAAGGTGAAGAAGGAGAAGAGGGCGAAGAAGACTCAACAGATGAATACACGGATGAGCGCGCAAGAGAAGTCATCACAGGCAGGTTAATTCATGGTCACATTGTTGATGATGATGCACCGTCACCGATTATCTCTACAATGTCCAATTCGATCGCAACACTACCAGGAGATACTATGGCCCCACTACAACTTGATGACCGTGATCCGATGACCTCGTCTTTTATGTCCGCGACTTCAGCTTTCTACCCAGAACACGGCCTCGGTGGCTCGATTCACGACGCTACAGGTCATTCGGATGATGATGAAGAAGGTTTCAAGAATCCTGAATTGGAACACACAATCACCCTTGTTGGGAATGTGCGTGACAAGACCGTGTTCATCATTGATGATTTGATTGATCAATGCGGCTCATGGGTCGCCGCAGCTGAGACGGTGGTCAAACGAGGCGATGCAAAGAAGGTCTATTGCATAGCCACTCATGGAATATTCGGTGACGATTCACTCGAGCAGATGGAGGCTTGCGATTGTATCGATCACATTGTTGTCACCAACACTTATCCAATTGCCCCTGAAAGGATCAGGGCATGTAAGAAGCTGGTAGTACTCGATATCTCCAACCTCTTGTCCGAAGCGATACGAAGAAATCATTATGGAGAGAGCATCTCTGCTCTCTTCCAACATTATCCTGATTGACAATGACTAAGATGACGAATGCTAGCATTTACATTGCACGGCACGTAATTCAAGTGTATTACTTTATGATCTCTTGATCAATTCCCGCTTGCAAACATGAAATGACGTTTGAGCTTCTACGAACGGGTCACTAATGCTCAGATTTCCCAACAATTACTTGAGTATACCCCATACACCCAGCGACGCAGAGCCTTCAGGGCACTGCAAGAACTCCTTTACCTCTCATAGGGAATGTTCTTAACGGAGCGTTGGCATATCAAATACCATCGAGGACTGAAGGCACTTCTCCCAGCCATTGTGGTACCAGCCTTCGGGAGTGGATGGGAGCCGTGCAAGAGAACGCTTCGCACATTCATAACTGAGCCGTACATGGTCAATGCAATTGACAATGAAGGATCAAAGTTCGGCATTGATATGGGTGCCGCCACCACACTATTCTCGTTCTGCAATTCAAAGTAGCTCATGACTTCCTGTTCAGTCGTCGCTTGCCCTCGTAGATATGTCTCAAATGTCCGATCTTCCAGAACCAACTATTTCCATGAGTTCCAAAGCTCCTGCTAGGTAATCTCATTTTGCTTCCCGTCTCTAGCGGCTACCACAGCCTTTGCGAAGATCTTGCATCTGTGCTCGACGGATCTAATCAAGCCATTATCCTCCGATCTCCGGTGTCTCAGGGTCACACCGCAGCTATTATTTGCACTTTTTCTTTTTACAAGACTGGCCGCTTATACGGACCGAATTATTGACGTCAGATACAAAGGCTTTGGTTTTATCGGCCAAGTGGGTAATGGATTTTACTATTTGATGGAATTTACTATCAGAACGCACTCTAAAGGTATCGGACAGTACATATAAAGCTAGAGCTGGTTGCCTTGTAGTTTAATTTCCTTTAGTCCATTGATTCCTCCTATGTCTTCGACTTCGTTCCATTTCTAAGAGACTTGTTGCTTGCGGTCCCTACTAAATACTACCTAGAGTCCATCCCTCATCCTAGCAATGACACAAGGAGTTCAAGGCCTGCTGATTGAATAAGAACTGTGGCCCCTATATTTCCACTGGCCAAGGCACCATCGATGAGCTGGCCGACGTTTTCGAGAACAATGATCACGAGCAGTGCCCAGATATTCCGATTCTGTACCATGCTCGTAATTGATTGTCGAAGAAAACCCCGCATTACTGCGACCTAGGTGCTAGGTTACTGTACCAGCGCAAATGGATAGCAACCAAATAAAATAGCAACAGCTCTAGTGCAACCAGTACAGGAGAGCTCAGGTTCCAATGGCTTTCGAGACTACGGTCGCCAGTGAAAGGTCAATCATCGAATGATTAACGCTCCTCACAGGCCTTCACGAGCGGAAGGAGAGAGTGCACTAGAACCTGGAAGTGAGCAGAGACTAGGCTTATTCATCGACCAGCAGAACAGGGTTCGAGGTGGCTTCTCAAACCACTATCTTATTGATTGTAGGAAATTTGGTCCTGGGGCTCAGCCGACTGACTCGTACATGATAAAATTCCTGTCTTGAGAGAGCTATTGAGCTCCTCTTCTAAATTCTGGCGATGTCCGGGAACTCTACAAGGCCTCCAGGGAAACATGAAAAATGTTCAGCGGCCCAATCCCTCGATGGCCCCCTCTAAATCCATGCTCTTCATTCACACACTGCTGCTGTATCGCTGTAGCAGCATACACAATATCCAACCTGAAAAACACATCCTCCGCCCTCTCTCCATCGGGTACTAGTAGCAGCGCACAGCTCCCCACACTCCAACTCCTCGGTTCCGACCACATCACCGGCGTCAGCGCCGCTCCTTCCCGAAATAGCAATCTTAGAGCTTGGGTGCAGTCTTGTGGATCTGGTATTCCGTAGATGTGCTGGGCGGACCAACATTCGGTTGTGTAATCTGCGCCAATAGAGGTGTGGTTTGCGAGGACAGCCTTATCCTCGTCGAGCAGAGTGGTTTCGGCGACTTCTTCGAGGAGATCAGGGTTCTCAAGAACGGTATTGTTGAGAGTTATGTCGGGAGGGGAAGAGGCAGTGGCGTTGGCGGGGCTGGAGGCTGCGTCGGCTGGGGGAATGCTGGAAGGCACGGTGGGTTGGATGGTGCTTGCTGCGGCGGCGACCTCGGAGTTGCTTTGGGAATTGGAAATAATTACAGGGTTTATGTGGATGGGTCGGGGGTTGATGGGGTTGAGGGGGTTGCTGGGGCTAAGGCCTGTGAGAGGCCTAAAGGGGAGCAAGGCTGTTGAGATGTATGGGGGATATATAATGTAGATAATAAACAGTGATGATAATATCATTTTCAACATGTTTGCAAAAATGATCAAAGATTGTCAATGCCAAAACAGTTCAATCCAAGCGTCAAAGAGCAGATCTGGAGAGCGCATCTGTGGTTATATACTTTATTCTGCTCTGTCGCTTCTAAATGTCGCTCATCTTTCTACAGCGGCCACAGATCTGAGACTGAGACGAACCGCAGCGTGATTTACAGTAGATGATGCATGCGTTATTATGCACGACATGTATGCGCACTGCACGGCTCGATGCGACATTAAGGATAATCTTAGGAGTTAAAAATAAGTATGACAATGAGAATGAAAATAAAAACGGCAGCGGTGGCTAACGTTCATATTACAAGGTGGGTAGGAAGTAAGTACTTTCTACAGCCCCTAAGCGTTCATCGCTGCTTGCCTTAGGTAGAGATCTTACCTTAATCTTTGCCCCGGTGGCTGTAGTCCTAGGTCAGGTCTAGGGCGGACCCTAGGCCCGGGTGGCTTTTGGGGAGCTCGGACCCCGACAGACATCTTTCACTTCCGGGCCTTGTGATTCTCACTCCATCCTTGCCAACGATCATATCATCTGATGTGCGGCTGATCCTAGATGTCTATCAACATATCCTTGGCTTTTAACGTGTTTCGGCCAAGCATTTTCGGGCTTGTCGATGCCGAGTCAAAGCTCAATGCTGCAGTCGAGACATGAGCAGTAGTGGTGGCTAATCGCGCTGAACTTCAGACGATACCATGCCTAGGCCAGCCTGATTTCTGCTCGAGTCACAATGGTCTAGAGTGTGCTGAAGAGAATGGAGTTGTATGGAAAGCTGACCGAGATGGCACTTGCGAAGCTGGCGCTCGAAAGATGATGAAGGTGAAAGACGCAATGAATGTGCTGCGAATAGCGTTTTCCTCGTTTAGTCCGCAATTGCTCCTTACATGGACAAGATGATGACTGTTTGACTGAAACGCCAAAGCGAACTCTGCGGGGAGTACACAGGCACCGAGCACCTGGTAAGCTGAAGAATACTGCCGGTCATAGGACCTGACAACCCTAGATTTTGGGACGAGCTTCTCCCTCTTTATCTTTCAAGACCTATAAATGGTTAATCAGAAAACCCTTGAAACGTCCTGGACTGACGCGGTAGTCGGGGAATAGACTAGTACATGCAGTCGCCCGCACGCAAAGGTTGCATGAACTCGAGTCCTACCGGTTTCTCCGGCGATGGCTGGGGAGTCCTGGGTGTGGTTGATCACCCCTCAAGTACGGACACCGAGGACATTATGTTGAAGAGATATATGCACAGTCGGCCCCATACGTTGCAATCGCATGTTTGCCTCGCAGTCCCGGAACATTTGTTACAATACGCTCTTTCATTGAGCTTTGCATTTCACCATGTCAGTAATTCCAGACTCGTCAGTTGCTTCCGATGTTGAGAAGCAAGCCGCAGCGAAGACCGGAATAAACACGACGGAAGCACTTATTGATGAGCTTGGAGACAATGGTGCACATTTGCTTGATGCACATCTTTTGCATGGGGAGAATGTTCAGACCACTCCAGACGGCAAGACAATCCTCATTCCTCAGCCGAGCTCCGATCCTAATGACCCACTCAATTGGAGCAAGTTGAAGAAACATATAATACTCTTCGTTATTAGTGTGGTTAGTTTCATGCCAGATTACGTGAGTAGTATTGGTATCGTCACTTTACTACCTCAAACAGTGTACGTTCATTCCGTCTGCCAACGGGTCAGCAGGGCTCTCTTACGCAAGCTATGCTGAGAAGCGTAAAGAAGGCTATATTGAATTCGATGCTTGTAGGCAATGGCACGAATCTCCAAATACCGTTCAACATAATCTGGTCGGCAACATCTTCTGCGCAGGGGCCGGCGCACTTTTCACGGTCTGGCTTTCCGCCTACTTCGGTCGTTTGCCAGTCCTTGCTTTCTTCACTTCGATAGCCTTAGGAACTGTCTCATGGTGCGCGGCCGCAACCAGTTTTCCGTCCTACATGGGCGCGCTAGGATCCTGCATGGCTTCTTCTCGATTGTCTCCCAGGCTGTGGGTCATGTGAACTCAGAATTACAGGTCACGCTATGGCTAACGTTCCATATTAGCAAGGCTTGATGATCATCCAGGATATCTTCTTCTTCCACGAGCATCCCAGAAAAATAAACATCTGGGCCGGCGCCATCATCGTTTCTCCCTACATCGGACCACTGGTCGCCGCTTTCATGATTAACAAAATGTCATGGCCGAACACTTACTGGGTTGCCACTGGTTTGACGGCCCTTTGCTGGCTCTTAGTCATCGGCTTGATGGATGAAACCATATACAACCGTCACATCCCAACCTCTCAGCAGCTTCCCCCAAAACAGAGGCTATTCAGACTGATTGGCAGAGAGCAATGGAAGAGCCGACACAATAGACAGACATTCCGCCAAGCGATCATGCGGCCTGTGGTAGCCTTTAGTAAGTTACCTGTATTACTGTGTACGGTTTTCTACTTCCTCAATTTTGCTTGGGCTATTGGCGTCAATGCTACTATCTCCATCTGGTTGACCTCCATTTACAACTTCACTCCCTACAATCTCGGTRAGTCTCGCCTTCTTCTCATCATCAGCATCTATAAGCAAATTAACGTCAACATGCAAACGACTAGGCATGTTCTACTTCGCTCCCATATGCGGCAATGTCCTCGGCGCCTTATTAGGCCACTGGCTTCATGATTTCATCGGAGACCTTTATCTGCGTCACCATAACGGTCGTATCGGACCGGAAGCCCGCCTTATCATCATCTGGCTCGCTTCACCTATAATGGCCGTTTCGGTTCTCGTTCTCGGCTTCGCGCTACAGCATACCTGGCACTATATGATCATTGCCGTCTTCTCAGCCGGCCAGCTCATGGGCATTGTCATTGCCACCGTATCACTGAATGCATATTTGCTTGATGCGTATCCCGAAGGTTCGGGCGAGGTGGGTGCATGGATGATTGTGGGGCGGACTTTTGGAGGCTTCATGGCGACGTACGTAGAAATCAATTGGGTCACTAAGGATGGGCTATTGAATGCTTTCGGTGCGCAGACAGGCATCGCGGGTGCGAGTGCGTTGATTATTATATTATTGGGCTTGTATGGTAAGAGGATTAGGGTCGCGCAGGGGCATATGAAGTTTGCTATGTGAAAGGTAACAAGCCGAGCGGGGCGTCCAGGCGTAGTCGTTGGAGAAAGTTGTTTCAACACACTTATGTAAGTACTTAATAGTATGAATGGATGCAGCATTTGGACCCAGCCGTTATTGCGAAATGGTAGTTAAGGTTAGGGGGATGGGTTGCTGGGGGGGATGTTGGAGGGGAAAAGGGCGAATACGTACCCCAGGGATCGTCTTGGTGGTGGGGGGGAACGCTAGATCTTGGGGCTCTGCGCCCTAACGAGCAGCCCTCGAATCGGGGCATTCGGCATATCTGCAATACTTCTAGTGATGCAATGGACGCCTGTTCCTGGGGTGATCATGTAGGTAAATAGTAGATACGTAAATAGAATATCAGGATTCGAGGTCGCCCAGTGGTCGCATACTGATGCAGGGAACCATCCCAACTGCCCAGTCCTACCTAGCCAAGGATGCTACCGGCTTTCGGCTTCAGTCGACTCATGGTCTTGAATCTTGATTCTTGATTTCCGTACACAAACAGTACTGCTCGACGAACCCACCCTTCCCGTCTACTTCGCCCGACCCTTCTGCTCCTTCCAGCACC
The DNA here is from genome assembly GCA_000444155.1 of Cladonia macilenta KoLRI003786. NCBI lineage: Eukaryota > Fungi > Ascomycota > Lecanoromycetes > Lecanorales > Cladoniaceae > Cladonia > Cladonia macilenta. Next base: position 1,051,671 of record KE598567.1, read on the forward strand.
CATCACCATGACTTCCAACGCAGACAATGGCGAAAAGCGTTCTGTTGAAGATAGAATTAAGCATCCGGACCTGTTCCCAGATCTTCGCGCCAAAATGAAAGGTGCTGCCCCCCCCACTATCAACTCTACCCCACCACCACCCCAGCTAACTCACCACTTACCCTTCAGATACTCATCTCTACGAAGTAAAGAAAGGCTTCTACCATTTCAAAAGCAAAGTGGGCAAATTTCACAACCTTATTAATCCCAACCATCGGCATGACGAGGAAAATGAGAAAAAGACCGATGAGAAGCGCACCCGCATCGCTGAGAGCCACCGATTCGACTCCTTCGCACCTGAAAGAGATGGGAACAAGATCAAGTGGTATGTCGACGGGCGAGACTACTTCTGGGCAGTCTCAGTCGCATTGGACAAGGCCAAGGAAACAATCTACATTGCCGACTGGTGGTTAAGCCCTGAGCTATTCCTCAGAAGACCACCATACTTCAATCAGGAATGGAGGCTCGACCAAGTGTTAAAGAGGAAGGCAGAAGCTGGGGTGAAGATTTATGTCATTGTCTACAAGGAGGTAGAGGCCGCCATCTCCTGCAATAGCGCTCATACCAAGCACGCACTTCAAGCCTTATGCCCGCCTGGCACGCCCGGACATGGCAATATCAGGTGCATGAGGCATCCGGATCACAATGTTTTTGAAAACGCGGGTGACATGACSTTCTATTGGGCACATCATGAGAAGTTCATTGTCATAGATTATGCTTTGGCTTTCATTGGTGGGCTAGACCTCTGCTTTGGACGATGGGATGATCATCAGCACCCGTTGGCTGATGTACATCCTGCGGGCGTCAAGAATGAAGTCTTCCCGGGTCAAGATTTCAACAATAACCGCATCATGGATTTCCAAAGCGTTAACGATTGGAAATCAAATGAGCTGAGCAAGGCTGACTATGGCCGTATGCCTTGGCATGATGTAGCCATGGGACTAATTGGTGACTGTGTATATGATATTGCAGAGCATTTTGTTCTCCGCTGGAATTTTGTCAAGCGCGACAAGTATAAGCGGGACGACGGCTATCCCTGGTTGACAATGCAAGGCCGTGAGAATGAGAATGAGGACCTAGTGGGTGTTCAGCGGCCTAAATTTCCTGTTGGTGGATATGAACACCATCCGCTCTCTTCACTCGAAACTAAACCTTGGGCCCATGAACATCAAGGCACTGTACACGCGCAAATTGTTCGCAGTAGTTGTGACTGGAGTAGCGGCATACTGGTGGAGCATAGCATCCAGAACGCTTACATTGAAGTCATCAGGAACGCTCAACATTTCGTCTACATTGAAAATCAATTCTTTATCACGGCTACAGGCGACAATCAAGCGCCCATTCATAACACAATCGGCAGTGCTATTGTAGACGCATGTGTAAGAGCCGGTAAAGAAGGCCGAAAGTTCAGAGTCATCATCGTGATTCCATCGATACCAGGATTCGCAGGCGATTTGAGAGACGACGCGGCTATGGGAACAAGAGCTATTATGGACTACCAGTACAAATCCATAAACCGCGGTGAAAATTCGATATGCGGTCAGATCAAGGCTCAAGGCGTCGATCCATCCCAGCACATCTTTGTCTTCAACCTCCGCTCTTTTGACCGATTGAACAAGACGAGTGCCTTGAAGGAGCAAGAGGAGAAATCAGGCGTCAAGTACCAAGAAGTCCAACGCGCACATGCAGAAGAGATTATGGGGGGTGGTGCACCTAGCAGCACAGACAAACACCCCGCTCATAAAGATGACAGTGGGGATGAGGAAGCTGAGAAAAACCAGGATAGAAAGCGTCAATTCGAAGCGGCGGCTGGAGATGCTGGATTGAAAGAGGAGGAGAGCACGAAAGCGGACAGTATTGCAAGAACGGCAATGTTGAATGGCGGTAAGGTGAGCGAGCAGTATTGGGAAGGTGACCTGGAAGAGGAGAAAGAAAACTTTGTGCAAGAAGAGCTCTATATCCATGGCAAGCTTTGCATTGTGGACGATCGTATAGTGATATGTGGAAGCTCAAACATCAATGACCGGGTACTACTTTCTATACCTCATTCAGCTATTGTCAACCTCTCCTCAGCAACAACTAATTTGCATGTGTAGTCACAAATGGGCGTCCACGACAGCGAATTGTCCATCGTTATGGAAGACCGAAACCTAATTGACAGTGAGATGGACGGCCAACCCTTCAAAGCCGGTCACCACGCTACCACACTCCGCCGCCTCCTCTGGCGCGAACACCTCGGGCTCCTCCCCGCCCAGAAACTCGACGCAACCAACGATCCCAATGCCCAGCCTCCGGACGTCTGCCCCAACAACATCGTAGAAGGTCCCGAATACGAATTCGTTGCCGACCCCTTAAGTGACAAGGTTTGGRACATGTGGACCGGCAACGCAACCTGCAACACTGAGACCTTCCGCTATCTGTTCCGTGCTGATCCCGACGACAACAGTGAGTTTCCACATTTCCATTCCCGTAATATTTTGCATCATCTAAGCCACATAACACAGTCAAAACCTTCGACGACTACCAAGCGTTCCTCCCCAAACACAGCAAATACAAACAAGGCCACCTGCACGATCCGTACATGCCTGCGCAGGAGGTCAGAGAGAAGCTCGATCAGATCAAAGGGCATCTTGTTTGGATGCCGCTGGAGTTTCTGCGGGATGCGGAAATGGCTGAGAAAGGATTGCAGATCAATGCTTACACGGAGAGTATCTATACCTAGGGTGTGGTATGGTTGGAAYACCTTGAGATAGGGCGTTTGGCTGTTAGTCTCCTGAGGTTCGGTTACTTTACGCATCCTGTAAGTATGATTATGAATTATTAGCCTGATTGAGGTGGGTACGATTTTACTGCTGGGAATAAGCTTTCTGATCTTGGCGTAGATTCCTCGGCTTTCTTGACCTTCCATCTCATCTCGTGTGCTAAAATCATCGCACGTTGTGCTGGAATTCCTTTGTCTTTTTGTTCTCCATCATATCTATTAGCTTTTTTGCCTGTCCTCAACGAGGTCTAGCAGGTAATGACTTTGTCTTTTCGCGTAATTTTGTTATGGAGTTTTGATGACGGACTAAGTGATTGCCACCATGTATCCATCCCTCATTTATCCATTTATACTACATCGTCACTGTTTAAATGCAGGTTTTTTGAAGATGGTGGAGTGCCCTCAAGTACCTTTCTTTGCACACAAGTACAGGTGGAGGGAAATGGCCATTGCTGGAATTTATAGTTCCGCGTGGACAGGGGTTGGATCTTAGAACATTGTACGTCAGCAAGGGATGTCCCGTTTCATGCTATGAGAAGAATACATGGAGATACATGCTGGTATAATATCTCATATGAATTTTTGCGGTACCTTGAAGCAGGAATGCTGTTCTTGTCCCTGCCAAGACGCCTTCCGTCTCAAAATGCTCAAATTGGCTCACACAAACAGTTGGATCATACTTCACACACAAAGCACATTGAAAAGATGCTTTGCAGAAACTTGCTCAAACAATCTCGATCAGAGCTTTCACGAAGAAGGCTGCACGCACAACATGCATACTCAATTCCCCAAGACTTCTTTGTTCTTAAACACTTCTTTGTCAGAGAAGTTCAGGCAACCAAATTGCCCAGTTCTTTTGTGTCGAAGCATTCAAAGGGTCAAATCACAAAGACCATACATTCATCCCTCCATCTTTGAGCTGAATCACAACCTCTGTAGAGAGTTTTCATCGGGGCCCGACAATATCCTCCTCGAACGATGGCAAATCTCCCGAATGACCTCCAGAATATGGCGGCATCACTCCAAGGACTTCTGCGAGAGCGCGAAGAAGCCACATACTACCAAGCCGGGCGATCTACGGGCTTTGAAACAGATCGACCATATCATCATCGATCCTTGAGTGGAGAGACTCTTTCTGGAGAACCACATTCGTCTACCGCCTTATCTTCGCCTGAAACACCTGGGACCGAGTCAAGTGATCCTATCTCCGAGAMACCGATCTTCGCGGAGCCTCCAGAGCTGTCTGAGATCCCTTTTCAAATCCGCCATCGCTTCCTCGGGTGGCTGATCCTCGTCCTTGAAGCCTGCTACCTCGAATTTGCGACAGCCAACCTTGGTCGACCCTACTTGGATGCTATTCTTTCCGATAACTGCCTTGAGGATGTGACTCAGATTGACCTACCTTTGTGGAGGCATATACTCGAGCGTGCTGTGGAGAAAGGGATATTAACGAGTCAAGCCTTCTTTGCGTATAAACTTCATCGATCGAACATCTTCATTGGCGCAGAAGCTGTACGACACGCTTGGATCCATCGTGAGGATATAGCCATGATCGATCTATTAGACGCAAGATGTCTTCCGGAATTGCTGGGCCATTCGGGACGACAAGCCGAGATCCAACACGCGTTTGATCTCGTGGCAGCCGCAACTACCAATACGGAGAACGTTGACCCGGAGGTCATGGACACGATCAATAACTTTTTCACCACTCGCGAGTGTACCACCACCCAGACTGATGTCTTCGCCGGCTTCCAACGACTTATAGAACGCCGCTTGTACCACTATTCCCAGCAACACCATCCTGACATCTTAGAACGCAAACGCTGGACCATGGCCGAACAAGGAGAGATGCCGCGATGGGAAGAGGCTTTCCGTGACATCCCCTTCGTTTTCCAAACCGACTTTCCCAACGACACCAGAAACCTGCTCTCGACATGCCTGACTAAAGCTCGCGGATTACGCAATGATGTCGCCCATCGTCATCGCTACGGACAAGAAAAGTTCCTGGATCATGTCCACAATTCCATCAGAACTCTCCTGGTGCTGGGTGACCATTGTAGTGCTATCGAGGTTGAGATCGCAGCGGAGGCTTGGCTGCTGGGAACCACGAGGGAGAGAGTGTTGTTGCGTTTACGGGACGAGTACCTGGTTGATGAGGTTGAGGGTATTGCCGATAGCTCAGGAAAGAGACGTGAAATGAACCGAAGGGATGCTATTGCCGGGATCTTACGGAGAGAAGTGTTGCCAGATTGTTTGAATACAGTGGTTGAGGACTCTACATTGGACGAGTCGCCTTGTTCACGACTATCACTATCGCAGACACGTTGCGTTGAAGAGGAGAGCCGCGAGTGCTCAATACCGGACCAAATCAGATTGACACCGCCAGATACGTGGGCGACTCGACGAGAAACATTCAGTAATTCAATGCACCCAATGCTGAAGGTCCTTAACGTTCCTGAGTGGAGTATGATTTGGGACTATCAGGCAGCCAAAAGCGACCTTGAATGGGAGGGGCTATTTGAAGCAAGTAAGTCATCCCTGTCTGAGACTGGGTAGTGCGGGTAGCTAACGATGTGAAAGGCGGCGATGATAACACATTTGCCCTAGACAAGCGGGCCAACTACCAGCTTCTTGAATCTGAAGAAGAGCTGGCCGACTACGACAGTGACAGCACTGCCCTTGCCGAGGAAGGGGATCAAGAAGAAGAGGAAGGTTATGACAGCGATGATACAGCCTTTGATTACGAAGACTGTCAAATTTCCAAATCGTGGCCACAGTTGGACATCCTTACGAAATTAGAGCCTGGAGGCGACTGGAACTCCACCGAAGCTACCACTGTGGGGGCACCGTGGTAAACAATGTTGTTGGATATTTGCGACGAAGTCACCAAGGTTCGGGGTTGTTTGAGGATACGTTGTTGTTGGATTTTCAAGACGTGCTGGTATATCTGTATAAGCTGGAGCATCGCAAGAAATCACTGTGTTGGATTTGGATTGGGAGTTGGATCTAGACTTGGATTTGGATTTTGCTTTGCTTTGGGAGAGATCGGGACTTGTACAGTGGATTTGTCAGGATGGAAATTTGGTCGGTTGGGTCATCAGATATGTGTAGGAGGAGGGAAATACTGTCAAAGGAAGATTCAGCGCACGCTGCGAAGTTTCTTGAGGAGTATAGAAATTGGTTGGGGCCCTGTATTGGAAAAACAGGCATCATCTGTTCAGGAGGATTTTGTAATCGAACTACTGTACGTCGAGTAAATGGATAAGTCTAGCATGTAACTAGCGAATGAAATTTTGTTTACAATTTTTGCATGGACACTAAATCCGGGAGGCTAACGGTCTGAAGCCGGAATTATGGACCACAGGCTTGTAATTGTATGTCCATACAGAGGGGAAGTATACTAACTCATATATTGTGTAAAACCAATCCGCCATGCCTGCCCAAAGCCTTTAGCCAAATCCGCCTTATTCCGCTTCCGTAGACGAGTGGGAACGCCATCTCAAGATGAAAATTAGTAGGGTAAGGTGGGCAGAACCTGAGAGCTTGAGTTATACCGTTACTATGTTTAGGATGGAATCCCCAGATAATCGGCGATACCTAGTAGGTTTAGCTACACCATCACGCCAGATTATCAACAGCAAAAYCCTAGTAAAATCGACCACAGTACCTTAATTCAGAAACAAGATCGCGTGAGATAACACGTGGCGAAGAACGAGAATTAATCGCTAGTGTGGTGAGGGTGGGAGGCGTTGTAGTACTGAGAACCCTATCAATATATCGAGAGTCATTGGATATTGAAAGTACGTTACGGAGCATGACACCATGAATTTTGATTTATACTAAGAGTAAGATATTAGCCCTAGTCGGGTTCCCCCTTATAGGGGATGCCTTAGGCGCAGCCAATAGCGTACCTCAAGCCTAACCTACAAGGCCCTTAGGCTTATGGCCACTAAAAGATCAACTTAGGGGCGCCCCTGCTCTAGGCCGCGCTCCAGGGGACCAGCGGCAGGCTAGGGCTAGGGCTTGCCGAAAATGGCTTAGCGTACATCAATCTGTCATTTGCGCGATTATGATTTACGTACTTCAAAAAAGGGCGAATTCGTCCCGCCATAGTCCAGTTAGCACCCACGTGTGGGCGGCCGAAGAGAAGGGGTGGGGGACCAAGTCTAGTAGCCTCTACCTAGGACCAGGCCTAGATGGCGTCAGCCATTCCATGAATAGTGTGCGAATACGCAATTTTCTGCTGTTCACTCATCAGTTGACTCTCAAAGAGCGACTCAAAGCCTGACATCTATGATGAATCCAACTGCTTGCTGTTATACATATACAGGTACCACTTGACTTGAAAATCTATTTACTCTTCACTGAAAACCCTCAGCAGCTTTCTCCGGTCCTAGGTAACAATCACACCATCGACCTTCGAACTCGCGGATGTTAGTGGGCATCCTCGACTGAAAAGCGGTCCTCTGATAGCTCAAAATCACCGTCTCCCGATGGCTTCTTCTATGCGAAATGAAAGCGTCGGCAGTCACCTGCTCAATAGGGAAAAGTTGTCCCGGATAACGGGTTATCATACAAGCGCTCGATGCGACCCTCGCACGTGGAAGTAAAGCCAGTGTCAGACTTACTCGAACCGATCAAATTCATGAGACACTAGTCAGGGGAGCCAGAGAAGCTTGACAGGGTAGTTTGCGATTCTCCCGATACCCCAGATGTTGATTGGCGTAGCAAACATCCCGTTCCTGACTATGCCAAGACTTGCATATATGCGCGTGCCTGCCAGCCACTGCTTTATCGTGGTTGCGAACTAGCGAAACTTGATGGTGTGTGAGCAAGTGATTTGCCTTGGTAAATGAGATAACCTGTGGGTCGAGTTGAAGAAGCGGAGTATTTCCAATGCAAGCTTTCCGCATCTGTGGTCATAATTTTGAACTTCTTTCAATCATTCTTCAACCAAGCATCTCGATGACCTCCCTACCAGGACAGGAGGCCTCTCTGGCAGACCTTCCGGGTCTCCCTCCACCACCAGGAGTCACGCCCAATTTTGTCGACCCATATTCACGGGCTTGGCTTGCCACGCTCACGATATCAATCACGCTTGTAGTAACCACCTTACTGGTTCTTATACGGACGTATACGAAGTATGCTATCAACAAATTCGGCCTCAGATGGGAAGACTGTAAGCGGTACCTCTTCCATTCGAAAAGATACATCAGCTGAAGCATTCACTGCAGATTTAGCAATTTTGGCATGGGTGCGTGGATCTTCCACGATCTGTTCGAGAGGCTAATGGTTGTCATGTCTGCAGATTGGCTTTATGGCGTACTCAGCCTTCGGCTATCAACAAACGCATTATGGCTCGTATGTCCACCAGTGGAACGTCCCCTTTCTTAAAGTAATGCGTTTTCTCCAGGTATGTGTCTAAACTTCAATTCCATAGTAGAGCCAATGCGTTACTAAGCTGAATAGATTCTCGATTGGTTGGTGATTCTATACTGCCCGGTAGTGCTTGTGATCAAGCTCTCGATCCTATTACAATTGATGCATATCTTCGCTCCGGCACGGGAGAGAGTTACGTACTATGTTTGCCAGATTATGATCTGGTTCAACTCTCTATTCTACCTGTCGACCATGTTTGTTGTCATATTCCAATGCAATCCAAGGGCCAAGTTCTGGAATCCTACCTTACCTGGGCACTGTATCAATATCGACGCTGTGGACGTAGTCACTGCCGCTATTAACGTATTATCCGACATTGTACTTCTTTTACTCCCTCTTAAGTGCGTATGGGAACTTCAAATGCAAAGCAGGAGCAAAGTTGCGGTGTCGGCAGTGTTTCTCACTGGCATTTTGTATGTACAGAACGCCGCTAAACTTGGGAAGCACTCACACTAAATTATCAAAGTGCTTGTATCTCCAGTATCATGCGCCTGGTGACGGCCATTAAAATGGTTGGAAAGGAAGACGTCACCTGGGGCATCATGGATGAAGGACTCTGGTCGTAAGTCCCACTACTTACTTTGACTCAAGCAGGCTTCATCTTACCATTGTATAGCTATGGAGAAATCAGCGGCGGCATTGTTTGTGCTTGCATGCCCACAATTCCGCAGTTCTTTCGCCATTTCTATCCCAGAATCAAAACACGTTTTGGCTCCCGCACCCTGGGCAATAACACCAGCTCAGGCCAGTCGATTGTTTATGCTAAGCAAATTGATCGTGCAAGAGATGGGCCAAAAGGAGGTATTGACCATTATATAGACCTGGATAGTGCGAGCCATCAACTGGAGACATGCAATACTTTCGGTGGCCGTACTCGAATTTGGACTGATGAGGTATCTGCTACCTCTGTTGGTCAAGAAGAACGAAGAGATGAAGCACGACGGGACGTCAGCCGGCAAGCATGATCCGTCTGTTAGAGGTACGAGAAGCATCGTTGTAAATATAGTATCAAAAGATTGACATGAGATCACTCACATACAAAATCAATGCTGCCGATCCTTCAATAATTTCGAAGAAAATAATGCAAAACTGGTGCTAAAAGCGCTGTCAACAGTCGTAGTTAGGAAAGAAGGGGCAAACAATTATCTTATGGTTTGAGGGGTTCAAAGAAGCTGCGTTATRGGCATTACTACAGCGCACGTAACATGTCACTGATGGCAGGAAGGGGGAGCCGAGTGCTAGCGATATTATTGGTACTAAGTTATCAAGTCTTAGCTCTACACGCATGACTCATGCCCCGTTCTCTTACCAAGAGCTCATTCGTCTTGTATGAGCATTTGCGGTGGCTGGGTATCACCGATTGTAGCTTGGGCTATTAAAGGGGACATGAAATTTCTAGACCTTGGAGTAGGACGGTTCAAACCATTGTTACAATGCCTCAGTTGCTGTGTAAGACTCAGCCTCTATGATCAAGTCCTCCCTCTCTTTCCAAGCCCATGGGTCGACATAGTACCGTATCCCCATATTTCTTCGACCAAGGTTATAGACCCGCATGATCACGTAGACTTCTGTTGCCGGAATCCGTTCCCTTAGGGCCATTCTCTCCATCTAGTCGAAAAAATATCAGTTTTTGGTCTGTTGAACATGGCAGKGCTTAGATACGAACTCGGAGGTATTGTGCTTTGCTAAGAAAGAACCTATTACTGCAGTCACCGGTCGTGGTCTTCACTTCCAGGTAGTACTTGATATTCGCTCCTTGGACGAGGCTGTCCCCCAGTCTCCCGTACCTCGACAAGAAGCCTGTGAGCTTATACTCAGGCCCGCAGTCTTCGTACACAATATCTGCAGTCTCTGAACCTCTCCACTCATCCATATCTCTGTACTTCTCGGTCACGCAGACTTCTTTCCTGACAGTACTTTTCCAGTTTTCTATACCAAAGTTTGGAAGACCTAAATTACTGAGAAATTCGAAGACCTAGGATCAAAATGATCAGCGTACGAACATCGAAGGCTATGCTTTTGGGCACATACATATAGTTCTCCTGCAGCACCAATTTTGATGTCATGGGCAATCGGATTCTCTGAACGTAACCCAAAAGCGGTATCAGGGAGCTGGATTGGTTCAGGTGGCTCTGCCAGAGGTGGCAAACCAAGAGTTTGCAAGACATGGGCAGCAGCAGCGGCAATCACGTAATTGAGAAGCGCGATATATTGAGGATTTGGTAGAGTCTGGATTGGTGCTTCTTGTAGCCTTACTGAAACAGGCGCGGGGGTGAGACTGGACCTTGGTGTGWTCAAGGAACCAGTGAAGCTCGGCGTGGCTGGCGTGTAGGTACTTCTTCCAGATGAATATTCTGTCTCCCTTCCATATGACGAGTCGTTACGGCTCCCTAGCCTTGGCGTAGCGTTGCCAGTGCGCTGGAAAGTATCGCGTTCTGGTGTGCTCCCCCTTGAGCCGCTTGGCTGTGTTGAAGTCAGAACTGGAGTTAGGTGACCTACATCTTCTTCGTCGCTTTCCAAAGATTCGCGGTTTGTTGCACCATGCTCAATCGGTTCTGGCCATGGGAGTGGCACTATGCCATAGTCCTCGAATACTTGTTCAAGTATAGAGGCACTGCTTCTAAGAAGGTCTCCAAGCACCTTTACCGCCTCGGGTTTTTGGATACCCAGGTAAGCGGCTAGCCTATTGGGAAGGGCTGTGACGAAGCAAAGCTCCCTGTGTCGCCGGTCTTGCGGAACATACAGTTTTAACTGTTTGTTGGTCTCCTCAAGGTGTAACTTAGCCTTTTCGCCCTCAATGGTGACGGGCTCCAARCCCTCGAGAGAGATCGTGACGGTCTTGACGATTGTGTCGCTCACGCACACTTCAATATCCCTAAAGCGCTCAAATAGAGACTTATCTTGAGGATCTGCAGCTTCGTAGTGAGCGGCACAACTACACGTATTATGTTAGTTACAGGGATTTTGATCGTATTTTCGGAAACCTGACCGGAGAATGGAATAGGCCTTTATTTTGAGTCTGTCACTTAGTTTCACATGCTTGGAGGCTGAGCCAACCATGGAGCGCTCCTGGACCAGTCGTGACATATATCTATCTTCAAGCCCTAAGGATGAAAGGAATGATTCCAATCTATGGGTGTCCTCCATGTTATAGTCGATAACTGGTATCTTGTTGGCGAACAGCTCCGAATAATGCACACGATCACCAATAGCAAAGGCATCAGTCGTCTTGAATAGTTTAATGATACCATCAGTGCCTTTCACCGGTAGGATCGGAGCCCCTATGAGCCGATCAAGAGCTGGAGCACGAGGCGCAAAGGAATTCAGTTCCTTGATCAGGTCCCTAATTGCTTGTAGTCGAGGGATCTTCTCGTCAGCGATAGCAAGCACCTGATCAACCAACATAGGTATGTTCGGCACGTCAACTTTTAACCTTTCGACAAAAAACTTTTGTAAGCCCCGGTAATGGAGAGCGATAGCAGTCTTGTCCTCAATCTTACTCGCCGCTACCCACAAACATAAGGATGGCGGCCACCAGGAGTTGCCCTGTGGGACATAGATCAAAGCATGTTCTTCAAACCGTTGACTAAATAAACAACGTTATTAATACCATGTCCCTAACAGATGGTTTTTACTTGCCGGATTAGCTCCCACGACTGCTCATCAGAGCATTCTTCGAAGATCTGACGGTATATGGTCGATAGCTCCACGTGTGGCTCGCTGCGTCGCTTTTCATCTGTGACCTGGAGCACGTATTCGTCCCATCCTGCATTGTGGATCTCCAATATGGTATCGAACAGATGCTTGAGTGTGCTACTATCGCGATAGCGACCAGTAGTCGCAAGAGAATACTTGACATCAAGAAAGGTTGGCGCCTCCCACACACACTGCTTAGGCATCACCCACAGAGCGTTTTCAGACCCATTCTGTCGAACATAGACTGCTTTTTCCTCGGCAAATATCAAACTGTCTGTCATTAGTGGAATATTGAAAATATGAGGAAGAACTAACCGCAGTCGTAGGTAATCATCCTCTCTACTATATCTCCCAATCGCCTCGTATGTAGTGAAAAGGGAACCCTCCTCTCGTTTGGAGAGGATCCCAGCGCTAGATCTAAGATAACGCAGTATATGGATATAGAAGTCGAGATCAGCTTTGTAACGGACCTGAAGTGTTTTCAGAAAGTCCCACTCAGCCAACGACTTTTCGTTCAGTTCAGTGGGTAGCTTTAAAAATGGTACTGCCGGTTCCACTCCCAGCTTAGCACAAGAGTCTTTGAGATTCGACAATGGGAAATAGGTCTCCGCTAGTGACGTGTCCGCTATGCCATCGCATGGAACGCTCGCTTGAGAAAGCGTTCGCAAAATTCCCTCATTCATCAAATGGATATACGAATTCCAATGTGCTTTCAGTGTTCCTACAATTTTATCCCTTCTCCGGTCCAGAATGTAAGAGAAGACTTCAGATAGCTTTGTATCATCTCCTCTACTAACAAGTCGCGGAATGCGCCGTATTCCTACAAAGGTCGCAAGCCAATCTTGCCAAGAGGTATCATGCTGGCGCGCCTTCGATGATACTGCGTCCAAGTAAGCCTTGTTGATGAAGTGTACTGGAAACCCCGGGGCAATGACTTCTTCGCCAATTTTCAGCTCCATTAAAAGCCTTGACGCCCCATACACATCTTCAGATTCGAAATACAGGTCATCCATGATCAAGTCCTTGTTTCCGAAAGTTAAGAAGGCGCGGTACACAGGCTGATTCGCATGGTCCTTTACGTAGATCGATCTGTCCAGGGTTCTCTGTTCTTTTGGGAGCTTCCAGTACAAGTAACGAAGATGCTCGATGGAGTGCTGTAGGTCGACGGCATTAAATTTGTTATATCTGCCTATTATGAGATTGATGACAGTCTGACTCTTAGGGGTTTTAACCCCGAGCTCTGAGAACAAAGCCATGCGGGACGGGACTTCTAAAGCTCTGGGATCAACAAGCTGGATACCGAGGTCTGTGGGCACCGGCACGCGACCATCTTCAGGATAGAATGACTCGCTGAAAATACTGGACACCCATGAGCCATCACGTAGAGGTATCAAACGTAGACCCCTGATTTTTTGGCATTGTCGTGAATAATTTTTCTCGAAAGAGGTGAGAAGTAGATTAGCGCTTCGCTCATGCCAGGATTTACTTGTCATTGATGACTTCATCTTAGAATTAGCATTCGTGAGATCAGCTTTGACCCTTTCTAATAGTTCATCGATAATAATATATTCGTTACCAAGCATGGCTAAAGCGCCCTGTTCAAGCGACCCATACCCATCTGATAAGTATAATTCATTGGGCAAGTCGTCAAAAAGGGGCCTCTGGTCATGGTCTAAGGCATCGAGCGTGAGCATTCTAAGTTGGCTAGGGCGCTTCCAACTCTTTCCGCTCCGAGACAACAAAATCGGTGTATCCTTAAGCAGCTTTAGGATTTTTGGTAGCAACTTGGCCCAGAATGGCTGGGAGATAGTCTTGCTCGGAAGATACTTCAACCAATGGAATCGTAATGAAGGATGCTCACAGAATTGAAGTACTGCGTCTCGAAAAGTTTCAGCCACTCCGTCAAGCAATGCTTCATTTCTTGGCGAGTTGGAGAGGTCTTCTCGACTGGCCTGGGTGACAAAATCTGATTGTATCAGGAACTAGTTCGATTAGCTCTACATTCGCTATCAACTGAAGGTCCTATCTTACGCTAAATCCAACTTGGCGCATGGGCAGGTATGCGAACACGTGTTGCTGCTCAATGACCGGCATAGAGTGAGAGTCAACGGGGAAAGCGAGAACTACCTCTGCCCAGTTCTTATTCTCTCGTGCCGGGTCCTTCGGGAGGTCTCGAATTATTTTCTTTGTCACGTGATAATAAGTCACCTTCGGCAAACCGTGCAGAGGGACCTTAGTCAATGTTCCTTTCCGAGCTGTGGCTTCGTATCGATAAGAGTAATCGGTATGGGATTTTAGGCCAACAGTGTCGTAGATAGCGATAGTAAGGTTGTTAATTTGCGATAGAAACACTAGTAAACTGTCAGGGAGCTGGTCTGGGTCCGAGAATTGCTTGACAAGGTTGTCAAAATCTACTGTTGGTGCGAGATCCAGCGTCATTCTGGTGCGGATGCCGTGAGGGACCTCTTTGTGTTCTAAGAAGAATGGCGTTATCATGCCCATGCCAGTCTCTGAGGTGCTTTCACGGTTGTATTCGAAATAGAATGAAAATGGTTCAGATTGTATATGGACCCTGGAAGCCACCTTGAACACSGATTTGAACCCTATGCCTTTCTCGCCAATGTAGCCTTGTTGACGCTGAGCTTCCGTTTTGCTACTCACGACCTTGCCGCTCTTCGTAATACTGCAGATGGCTGTCACGTTGTCTTTGGTAAATCCATCTTCATTGGAATCTACGATAACCTTATCTGGGTGTATGTTGAAAGATAGGAACGGAGCCTCGTTAATTGCTTTCGCCTTAGTGTAATTATTGTCTTCAGCATTTTGGATGAGCTCGAAAACGAATCTTGTATCCGTTGAGTAGAGATTGGTAGCCAAACTGTTTTGTGAGTCAGCAGTGCCACACAAAAGGCTTCTCGGTCCTACAACGAGACCTTTGAACTGAACCTCCCAGCTGTTCCCGTAGATTTTCTATCATTTCGAGATCCTCTTTCTCCATTCTCTCGCGCTGCTCGGCGCTGAGTCCGCCATTGTTCCTTCTGAGTGCGTTCACGATCGCACGAGCCTCATTCCGATCCATATGAGCTATAGTACCCTATGTCAACGGTACTCTCACAGCTTATGGGAAGATGATAGAAACATTGAGGGAGACCGCCACATCTGCGAGCACATCAATCGGGAACAGACACACTGCACCCATAAATATACCACAGGCAGTGAAGTTAAATTAAGAGATTAATTTCAAAGCTGGGAATTGCTTTGTTTGACCTTGATTAGGTCTTCGAGACGGAGAGTCGGGTGGCGTTGCGGTTTCAAGTTTTAGGCCTATGTAGACGGTGACCAAATGATCCGGCTAGTATTTGCAGCGCTTAAGCTTAAGCAATGTGCATCAAGATCTAACCAACGCGAGGTAACGGTACTGTAGACAGCGTACCTGGCATCCGGGGTTCATTTTGCCCCTCAATAGGGCGGCAATCGGCCACGCAATACCATGGAGACTGTAAATCCAAGCGAGACGCTCAAGACTAGCTGACTGGTCTTGGTCGTTGATTGGCTAGAAAGCGCAGGGTAGCGAATCCTCCATGCAACAACTTCTTAGTCGCCACAATAACCTCGTTTGGCTGTGTTCCATTGGCTGTCATGCTTCCATCATCATGTTTCATACGTGCTCCGGCCCCAGAGACGGCGCAGAGACGCTTCGGAAAAACCCCCAGCTGGGAAGTCACCACCCTAGATAGTTTCGTTGACGAACCTGGTGTTCCAAGAAGATAACACGAGGTCTTGTTCCAAACCATTATATCTCTAAGATCTTTTTGTGATCTTAGATCTGCCATACATGTGCGTTGTGATGGTCTTCGAGACCTTTGTATTTTCGATGGAGTTGATAGGTGGTTGAGTGCGGCGCCAAGCGCTAAGTCGTTAGGGGCTCCCGGGCCGTGAGCCCCCCGGAAAATGCGGGTGCCACCTAGAGTGGGGGCGTTAATCTCAACAAGCGAGTTTCAACCCTCCAGATCCTAGAAATTCAAAGGGGGCAATCATCACAGATGGACTGCTTCTAGAACCCACTTTCTCATCGCTCTTTCCCCAAGACATTTAACTTGCTAATTTGACTTTCCAAGGTCTCAGCTCTATTTGCCATGCTGACTCAAGGTGCCTTAGGGTATCCCAGACTCCTTCGCTGGTGAACGCACTAAGGTTTGGTATCGAAAGCTATCTCTTTCCGCGTCTATCCTGAGAATTGTTGTATATCCTTTTAAGATTTATTCGCCGCTCATTATCTACTTAAGAGGAAATGGACTCTTGGTAGCGTGCCGTGGCATTATCGCGGTAATATGAAGCTATCAAGATAGACTGCTCATAAGCCACTGCGTAATATATACTCACCACGACTTCCAATGAGCTCTAAGAGATTCAGCCTTGGTGATGGAGTCTTTTATGAATCTCACTGAGCAGTCGTCTACATCGGATGATACCGTGGACCTTAGCGATGGTCGCTACTAACCGTTATGCAATACGAATTCAGATCCAGAGTCAGCGATCGGGTGAGTATCTCGGTCGCTAAGAACGGCCTTAGATTGGGTGGGTGTCTCTAGAGGCCACAGGAGCGAAATTTACCTGGAGTGCCCTAATATTCGTCCAACAGCTGAGGAGCAACACATGCGAAAGATCCAATGTTTGAATCCCCGATACGTGTCATGCTGATCAGGAACTGGTGGTATATGGACTGGCTACCACTCATAGATTGAGGCTGCAACGTCTGCTGGGAGATACTTTGCTTCTCTATACGTGGTCTTAATTGACTTAGGTATCGATTAGTCCACCTCACTTGATGGTAAGGTCCTCTGCTCGCTCGATACCTCTGACTAATACAATGTAATGCCCTAGTGGACCTCTACCAATGTTTTAAGGATTAAGGTACTACGACTAGCCTGGAGCATTGGTTCTTGTAAGTTATGTTCCTGTGAACGTAATGATAGACCATATAATAACTGACTGACCTATCCCCGATGTACTACTAAATCCCTAAGTTACAGTCCCTCGATGCCTAGGTGGCAGAGACTGCCTACTTCCAAGTGGATCCTAGCACAGAACAGCGAGTGCTATCATTCGAGCTGGAGACGACAATGCTCCCGAAAGGAGCTCATCCGTCTTCAGAAGGTTCCCCTTGAACATGATCTTACGCAAAGCATGTAGAAGAAAGAGAGCGTGAACCATATGTGAGCATGCGTTTTTGCCGTCAGCAGTAACGGTGCTACCTTGATCAGTCAAGGATCAAATGATCCTGTACGTTGGCTTCGGTCTACAAACGTTGGCTTTAGAAAGGTAAGTATGAGTACCGTTAACTTCCTTCCAGCATCTTGTACACTAATGAGCCTTAGAAATGACTTTACAACACTAGGTACGGAACAATACGACCATAGCTGGATGGGGTTTTGGATGGCAGTCCACAGTCGATTCGTACCTCGGCCTCCGGATGCATCTATACCATTAACCGTTGTGCAACTCGTTATCTACTGTAAAAWACTACTCCGCCTTTCCTGCGGGAAGCTGTTAGCCGGATCCGGCTTTGTTTCGCATGATTGGATGCAGGATGCTTCAACCGCGTGCGCAAAGCTCGAAAAGGAAGGTCAACCGGAAAGCTTCGACGTTATGTGTACCTTTCCCCGCACGCCGGAAGACGCGCCCAACGTCATTCCTCATACATATAGGCACTCCGTTTCCGTATACCATTCAACGTAGATTATGGCCAGCAATCAGCAACCGATACAACGAACGGCAATCGTCACAGGATCCAGTCGTGGCATGTAAGGAATACATTCCTTTGATATCGCGGAACAGAGCTCATACGTGCGCAGAGGCAAAGCCATAGCCATAAGACTTGCTGAGGACGGGTTTGACGTCTGCATCAACGATATCCAAACCAACTCACAAGCTATTGATGAAGTATAAARCTAAACTCTAGCAATAAATGCTCTGACTATAACACCACCCAGGTCGTTGCCCATATCGACACCCTTAAACGGAAAGCCATAGGCGTCATAGCCGACGTATCCCACCGCAATGAAGTCGAAACCCTCRTCCAAAAATCCGTCGAGGCTCTCGGCCCCTTAAACGTCATGGTTGCCAACGCCGGGATCGCTCAAGTGAAGCCTGTTCTCGAGCTTACTGAGCAAGACGTAGACCATATGTTCAGCGTCAATCTATTTGGGGTGTTCAACTGCTATCAAGTAGCTGCGAAGCAGATGATTAAGTAGGGCACTAAGGGGAAATTGATTGGGGCCGCAAGGTGAGTCAGCTTTTGCTTGCGAGTCTGTGATTTTGGATTGATTAAGTTAAACATCCCCTAGCATTGTAGCCTATCGCCCCTTCTCCCTACTTTCCCACTACTCCGCCTCCAAATGGGCTGTCCGCGGGCTCACTCAAGCTTTCGCCCTTGAAGTCGCCGCTCATGGCATAACCTGTAACGCCTACGCCCCAGGCATTGTCGGCACAGCAATGTGGGACCAGATTGACGAGGTGGTGGGAAAGTTGTCGGGAGCGGCGAAAGGGGAGACAATCCAAAAGTATTCGGGAGGAATATTGATGGGGAGAGTGAGTGTGCCGGAAGATGTGGCGCAGACGGTTAGTTGTCTTAGTGGGAAGGGGAGTGATTATATGACTGGGCAGACCTGTAAGTTGTCTACTAACGCTTCCGTATACTATGCTCACTAAGGACCAGTGATTATCGATGGCGGTATTCAATTCAGTTGATTGACGGGATTTCGTAATCAATCAATTGGATACCTACGCTCAGTGTGTATTGATTATGAACTCCGTAATAGCCAATTGACCTATTAATCATATAGTCCCATTTATCATGTAGCCCCCTAAAGACGCCCTAAAAGTTAATCACCTAGGTCATTGTATGGGTCTCTGGAGCTAGGTTTCTAAGACTCATAACTTTCTTCCCAGGGCAGAAGCTTTAGGGGCCTTTAGGTGCCAGCCCCATAGGGTTGTCTAGTTAATACATGAACATAGTTAATAGGTGAATCCTTTCACCTCTAATTATCGCCTTAGTAAATCCTCCCACAACTACTCATAGCAAGCTCACGGAGAGAAAACTTTAGAATAATCAATTGTAATTGCAATAGTCAAATGTAGAGGATTAAGTAGTTAATTATTAAAGTAATAGAGGTCCACTATTCTAAAAAAATAGATAGGGGAAGCTAGAGAGATCTTACCTAATTAGGTTAGTAGTTACCTCTTTAAGTTAATTATAGGCGGCAGAGGGTTAGGGGTAGCGGGCGTATGCGCGGGGACTTAGCGAAAATGCGATGACGTTCACCCTAACTAAGTTAGGCGGATTGAAAAATTTTATATATAAAAAAGATGCGTATTTTCGCGCTGAGATAGAATCTGGTCTTTTTATTAAATTATATAACTATATAATATTAATATAGATAGTTAAAGTTCTATTTATATTAATATTTATAATTATAGAAGACTTTTATAAAGTTAGACTAATTAAACTAGCGGAAGCTTATTAATATAAGAGATTTCTATACTTAGTTATTATATTAATAGGCTTCTAAATATTTTATTAGTCTAATTAAGTCAGCTTTATTAATAGGCTTAGTAAATTTAATTAGTCTACTATTTAATTATAAATTTAGGGTTAGGGTTAGGGTTAGGGTTAGGGTTAGGGTTAGGGTTAGGGTTAGGGTTAGGGTTAGGGTTAGGGTTAGGGTTAGGGTTAGGGTTAGGGTTAG
>KE598568.1:37385-119385 GCA_000444155.1 Cladonia macilenta KoLRI003786
TAATATATTATATTATAGCTAATATATTAGTATTATATCTATAGTAAATAGGTAATAAGTTTTAGTTATAAAGGTATCTAATATTATAGAAGGAAGGTTCTTATTATTAAAAAGATAATTTTAAGATATAAATACTATTAATATTAAACTCTAAATACTAAATACTAGAAAAAATAAAATAAAAATATAATTAGGCCTATATAAAAGTAGTTAGTATATATAATAATTATATAGAATTAACTTATTATTAAGGCTTTTTTTTTTTTCTTTTTTCTTTTTTTTTTTTCTCTATTTTTTTTTTTATTCTTTAATTTCCTTCTTACCTCTTCCCTCTTCTTTAAGGTATAATCTCTAGAGATTTAATTATATTAGTATTAAACTATATATAGTATATATAAAGTATAATAATATATTTATATCCTCTTTTTCCTTATTTTTTATTTTCTTTTTATTCTTTTTTTTATCTTTATCTCTCCTTCCTTCTCTTTCTCCTTATTATTTTTTTTTTCTTCTTTTTCTCTTCTTTCTCTTCCTCTCTCCTCTCCTCTAACTCTCTCTATAGAGAGTTAGCAGCGAGTATAGTATAAATATATAAATAAATAAAAAAATTAAAAATAAATATTATAAATAAAAAATATAAGATAATTTAGTTTACCTTCTATAATAAGTTAATATAATAATATAAGATAAGAATATTACTTATTAATACCTTTATTTTTTTAAATAATAATATTAATTATTAGGTTTATTATCTATCCTAAGTCCCTAAAATTAAAGACTTATCTTTATATTATTAAGAAATCTTCTTATAAAGGTCCTTAATATATAAAGCTACTCTAATAAATATAAGAGGGTTTAGGATTATAATAGCTAGCGTTATTACCTCCTTAATAAAAAAAAGTAGAATCTAAATCTATTCATAAATTATAATTATTAATTATAATAATAACTTACCTCTTTATAATATAAAGGACTCTACTAATACTACTTATATTATAAATAAGATAGCACTATTAACTAAATATAAATTTCTTTTATTTAAAGGTAGTTTATATATAGTAGATTAACTATTACTAATTATTAATAATAACTAATATATATATTATATATAATATATAAAGTACTTACTAATATTAATAAAAGACTTTAGAGTTATAAATATTAGTCTARARTAGTATAATAYTTTAATATAAAAATAYTTATAATARTATATTTATTACTAAAGAAGDGAAAAGAGGATAGRGTTAATATTAATAATATATTTATTATAATTATATTATATAATTACTATATAATAACTTATCTATAATATAGCTACTATTATAATAATAAATAATTTATAAGCTATAAGCGCGTTATATAATTAAATTATAAAATTAATAATATTAGAATAGGTTTTTATATAAGAGACTCTTTTCCTTTCTTTTCCTACTAGATTTTAAAGGTTTTTAATAAGCTTTATATTAATAGGCCGCCTCTTCCTAGAACTATATTAATAGTATAATTATATATAGTAAAGGTTCTACGCTAATAAACTAATATCTAAGAGAGAGGATAATTATAATAACTAATAGTTATTAGGGTAGCTTAGTATTAATAGTTAGTTATTATAAATATTATATTAATACTACGTTAGCGTAGATAAGTAGAATATATTATATTACTCTACTTTATCTTAATAAGCTTAAAGGGCGTATACCTTATAATAATAGGATCCTTAATAATTAGTTCTCTAATATAACTAATACCTATTACTACTATTTCACGTCTTTAAGCAATCCTTAGTAGCCTTTATTACATAGTACTAGTGGAGCGCAATAGGCCTACATCATATATATAGGATATATAAAGTAATTAAGCTTAGATTTATACTTAAGCTTATATTAATAATAAGGTTATAATTAATATTAATATAATTAATATAATTAATACGATTAGATTTAGAAGTATTAATATAAGTATACTTTATAAATTAACTACTATAAGTAACCTTACTAGCTGTTATAACTAATATATTATTAGCATAAAAACTTTTAAATAATTCTAGAGTTACTAAATATACTCTATAATAGCTATAGTAGCTGTAGAAAGGCTAATATATTTTTTAATACTAAGTAGATAAGTTTAGATAAGTTTAAATAAGTAAATATAACTACTTTATTTAATTTTATTTAATCTTATCTAAAACTTATCTATAAAGAACTTTTGTAGATAAAGCTAAATATTAAATAAATTAAATCTTATTTATTAGTTAATATTACTATATTAAGAGTCTTAGCTTATATATAGGAATTATTTAGTAAAAAGGTAAAGAAGTATTATCTTAATAACTTAAAAATTTATTATTAAAGGGAAGATAGAAATATTCCTATTACTACTTATATAGCCTAAAATACTATAAAATTTATAGAATTCCCTAAATAGTAAGTAGTATTTTTATAAGATATATTAGATTTTAGGAATAAGGCTATAAAAGGTTATAAAGTATAATAAGTATAGTATATTAAACTAGTTTAAAATAAGTATAGATATAAAAGTATATAATATAATATAAATAATAGTAGTACTAGCTTATAGGGGCTTGCTATTTTTATGAAGGGGGCTTATTATAGGAGGTGCTCAGCGCTTTCCTTAAAAATAGAATAGGCCTAAGGGCAAAAATACCTTGGCAGCATGTAGTTTTAGCCCCTCCATAGGGGAAGAAAATCAACACCTTTTACCACCCAGAAAACCTGACCATCTCAGTACCTTACTTGGGCACAGATATCGTTTCCTTGAAGACCAGCTTTAATCCTATAGGGCTACACGACTGATTGGTGTGCCCTTTCTAGTTGCCCTCTTAGTGGATAACCGACAGGGCCAATTCAGCTATGCAACTCCCATGAATCTTCAAGTTGTGAGATGACCGCTGTCTTCTCGGCGACATGGCAAAGTCTTCGCCTTGGGCTGGATGCCTCTCCATCTGGGCGCGCGGCTTTCTCCGCACTGCGTACGACCCTTAGCACTTCGAGGCAGTCCACGAAGCCTTTGCAGCACTTTCTCAATTGCCGGAGATTGTCTTTCTGCACCCATAACCTCTCAGGTTCAGCCAGTAACCAGAGATCCAAACTAATCCTCCGCCCGACCGATTTTCTGCCCTTAAAGCAATCGAGATGGGCCAGCCTCTGGAAGCCCGGTCCGAAGCCAGAAGAAGAAGAGGGGACGGAGTTCGAAGTACACGAGGATGAAATTAAAAACATCTTTGGCCGCAGTATGAATCTCGAGAAAGGCGCTGAAGTCCTCATTGCTCTACAAACACGCCGGATCGAAGGCACACTAGATCAGAAGCTGGAATATCCGGACGTCTGGATCAAAAGGGGCCTTGCATATCTCCGTGGAAGGTTTCCCATGGATGAAGATGCTGCTATCATTGCCCGCATCGATCGGGAGATCGAAACCGGTATTCTGTCTTCCCAGCCGAACACTGCAGTGTCTCAATTCGAGGTCCTCCAGCGCAGGAACAAGCAGGAGGCAATAGAAAGGCGAAGACGTGAGGCAGAAGAGGAGAAGAAATTGGAAAGCAGAGGCACCAAGGGACCTAAAGGGATGCAGAGTCACAAAACCTCAGTGCCAGATGTTGCTGGGAGGCAAAAACCACCCACGCCAGAATGGGTACGGAAATATCAAGATAAGACCGAGCAGATGGCATTGCCACCAGACATCACGACAGTGCAACGTCTGCTATCCTCTGGCTTGTTTGTCTTAGTAGTAGTAACGCTTTCGCTACTGTTCGCAAAATACTACAAGCCTCCTTCGCGTGACGCTCGACTCTTCCCTGAAGTTCCACCTGCAGCAGCCACTGTGCTTACCATAATGGCGGCCAACATTTTAGTCGCCTTTATGTGGAGATTGCCCCCATTGTGGCCCTTAATGTACACCACTTTCGCAGTGGCACCTATGTACCCTCACGCAAGGACAATGCTTGGCGCTTCGTTCAGTCATCAACAATTTCTGCATCTGTTCATGAACATGTTTATCTTGTGGATGCTCGGCACCAAATGTATGAACCCTTGGTTTTTGCACAGTTTCCATCTGACCAGTACTAATAGTGCACGACGATATCGGCCGCGGACCCTTCCTAGCCCTCTACTTCGCCTCCGCCGTTCTGGGCGCCTATATCCCCATGTCCATCTACGTCTTAACAAACAACTTGGGCACAGGAACGGTTGGTGCTAGTGTCTGTGTTTCTGCCATTCTCGCCGCATCTTGTGTGCTACACGAAGGGTAAGCCACTGTCCTACAAACGAAGAGAAAAAAGCGTAACTCACGGTTCACTCAAGGAGAACAATTCGTCTCGAAGGCATACCCGAGTTCTTTACCCAGGGCATAGACACCGGTGCCTTTCTCGCTTTGAACATACTCGTGGAAGTAGTAGCCCTACGTAGAAACGGGATACGAGTTCCCAAAGTTGGCTCCAAGGAGGMACCTAAGCCACAATTCGACCACATGGGACATCTGACCGGGTTCGCTGTGGGTATCATTGCTGGAATCATGGTGCGCCTGAAAGATCCCAACTGGAAGACGGTAAAAAGGGAGCACTGGTACACCAATTGGTACAACAATCGGTTCCCCCAAAAAGTCGAAGAGCCACGGAATACCTGATCATGGAAAGTTGCCGTTTTCAGGAGGAGCATCTGCGTCGGCTAAAGGAATGTACGAGTCTGATGAAATAATCATCTTCCCTTTTGAGCCTCACGGGGAGGAAGAAGGTGCTTTGTATCGTCTGATGCCAAAGTGCGGAGCGAATCAGGCAGTTTTGGGATCCTCCAGAGCCTCGATCCAAGTCCTATCTCGTCCGACTAGGAGAACTAAGAAACATCAAAGCGGACTAGATAGTCACTCATCATCGCTGGAGCGAACCCACTTCTGGTACGCAAAGGGGCACACGAATTGCACATGGCTTTTTGTCAGACGTGATATGGCGACTACATAAGCCGGCGAATCGACTTTCTAAGTGATCTGCTACCATTTGTACATCCAGCTACCGGAGCGTCATGCTGTACAAGCATGGGGGAGGAGTCTTTCGTGAGGAGAAGTATGGAGAGACATAGTTGCTAAAACCTAGGTAAGAATTGTACACAAGCCTTGGAATCAATGCTCCACTCCCCAACAGTTGATCATACACTAGCAGCACAATGTACGGTACAAGTCCAACAAAAACCCGGGTATTAAGTTTGCAGTCCTTGAACCACACATCAATGTTCGCCGTCCAATATGCCATTACGCCAACCATCAAAGCCGTCTATGCACGCTAATCCACGCATATAACCCTTGTCCATCTCATGTATTCATCATCTTCAGTGTTGGTACTAAGCGAATCCCAAATCAGTGAAAGCCGGGGAACGAGAATACATAATCCAAACTCACCAGTGAACCCATATCCCTCGGTCTTCCCCTCCTTATCATGCTGATTAATCTCTACCCTTAAGCACACATCTAATCCGCCCATGCCATCACCATCACTAACCCCGCTAGCTGCCGGATGCTGCGTCCCTGCTCCCTCTTCGCTAGGGCCGAGGGGCGAGTGTCCGTCACTGGAATGACCTGCGTCTTTCGTTGATAAAGGGGGTTCAACAATCGAGGAGGGTTCGGATTGTTGTTGTGCACTGATAGCATGGCCGTTGGTTAGGCCTGCGCCACWAGGTAGAGTGGTATTTGAGGAGGCGAGCTTCGTAGGATCATAGGATTCAGAGATGATAGCATAGTTTCTACTTGGCATAGTCACTTTATTGAAAGAAGCAGTCTTGATGGTGTTCCCTGGGTCTTTGTTGAAGATTTTCATAAGCGTTTCATCGGTATCGTGATCAAGATGATGGATCTTGTTCCTTCTAGCAAGCAGATCCGCAACCGCTTTCGGGGGAGGATGATTGGTTATAGCTGAGGAGATGATATTGACCATATACCGATGGTCCTGATCAATCGGTATGCCCAGTTTTGGCTTCGCATAAAAGCGTCCGAGGGCTGCGAGATGCACATCCCCTCCTAAGATCGAAATACGGATACTGAAGTCCTCGGCTAGAGATTGTAAGCGAAGTAGTAAGTCTTTGCGTTCCTTCTTGTGTTGTCGAGCTGTGTAATGGTCGTCGAGATCATCAAGAAGATCGACCTGGCCGTCGAATTTGTTGAAAAAGCCCCCAGCTATGCCGAAACGCTTACTTAAAAAGCGGATGGGACCAATGATGGGGGACGTGAAAATGTTTTCAAGCCAGATTAGACGAGGGTATGCTATTGGGATGCCGAGGAGGACAATAAGATGGGTCATCTTGTTAAGACCTGCTGATGCTGAAGAGAGCTCGAATTTGACCCGCTCGAATATTAGGTCGTAGGTCTCCGGATAGTTGACTTGATGACGAGTTCGCTCTGTGCGGGCATCGATGCCTAAGAAGCCTATGCGAGCACCCAGTCGCATGTACAGAGAATGAGAGCGTTGGGAAACATAAGGGCCTGGACTTGCTCCTATTATGAAACGAGCATCGTCTTGCTCCTTGAGTACGAAGGTATCAGCAAGCTGAGCAGGGTCCGCGCCTGGGTGTGATCCCA
Organism: Cladonia macilenta KoLRI003786; assembly: GCA_000444155.1. Classification (NCBI taxonomy): domain Eukaryota; kingdom Fungi; phylum Ascomycota; class Lecanoromycetes; order Lecanorales; family Cladoniaceae; genus Cladonia; species Cladonia macilenta. The sequence goes on from KE598568.1 coordinate 43,965, forward strand.
TTGCTTGGGGGGCGGATGTTGTGAACGTAGACTTCTGGGGTGGAATATGATGTTGGAAAAGGCAGTAATACTTGAAGGCTACACCGCCAATGCCACGAAAGACAGGGCAATTCATGAAATTATCGGTGTAGGACCCAAAGCCATCGATAATGTCTGTCTCATATTTAGCCAAATCTCCGAAAGTGGAGTCAAAAGCTATCATACCGTGATCATCCCAGATGTTTATCTGTGCAATCTGACCATTAGCACTTGCAAAAGGCTCAGCGGTATACCATTCCACATAGTGATTAAAGTAATACGAATCGCAGGCAGCTCGCATCCCTTCGTCAAATGGAAACTCTCGTCTCTTCTTGGGGTTCACCATATCTGTCCATGGCTTTAGGGGCCCCGTCACCCTCACTCCGTCATTATATATTTGGTCACCCCCACCAATCATGACATGAAATGGTTTCTGTTCGTCCAAACGTAGGACATCATTCCAAAGTGCGGGCCCGGACCAAGCGTCTTCGTCAGTACCAACAGAAAACCCATTACAGGAATGGAACAGTATACGCATGGAATGAGAAATTGATGGTACAACAAAGGTACGAGAAGACGAAGAACATCGAGAATTAGCACCTGAAGGAAAGTACATGTTTGGTAATGAATATTCCCAGCTTGCTTCATGATCACGCAATGGCACGTCCAGGTCAAAACGCCAGAAGGCTTTCACAGGATCTTCGTAAAGTTTCACGCCTGATGCCCGACATTCTAACGGAGATTCCGAATTTCGAAAATTGGTTGGAGCCTCAGCGTCACTTCCAGCATTGGGACGATCGGGGTTGCTCGAAGCACTCCTGCTATGGGGACCCCTGTAACAAAAGCAAAGGTCTGGAGGATGTTGCCCAGGCTTCGAGACGATGAGGACGCTACCGTGCCATGACGCAGAAGTTGACCCAGCATTGCTCATGCCCTTATAGTTTAACAATGGCCCACACACAATGTTTAATCTGTTGCTGGCGTCTGTGATCCCTGGCCCATTGCCATAACCATTTTCGCTCTGTGTGATCTGTTCTGCCTGTTCTGCTAAGCTATTTGTCCCGTCCTGCGTCTCTGATAATATAGTGGCTTTTATCTTCCGTGTGGCGCTTGCTGTGGCATTGGCGATCTTGGTATTTCGAAAATCGAAGGGGCTGTGGTGCGAGCGGTCATCTTGGGCGTTGTGACCCGGGTCTTGAGGGCGCTGTGGATCTTCTAATCCTTGGTCCATTTATGTAGAAGCGGGCAATCGCCCGTATGTGAGTCGAGACGTGCAAGCGAAGGATACTGGGATGAATGGCTATAGTACAAGAATCGGAATGATTAGAGGTCATTGACGCGCAGGGTGTGCTTTCGAACGCAAGGTACGAGAAGAGACAGAGAGAGAGGGGGGGGCGATGACCAGCATAGCAAGGGCAGAAAGGCAGAATAGGTCAAGCAGAACGGTAGCAAAACTTAAGGAGAGTGTGTGTACATGATTTGTACAATGAGAGATGGAGGATGACTGTACTCTAAGCTGTTTCTAGGTAGCCATGAATACCTAAGGCAGCATCTCAGCTGAGCTTGGCCGATGACCCCCGGATCTCGGGTTAAAGCCACCAACTGCTTAGGGCCAAATTCACTTAACGGCGTGGATTTCCAGGGTCGACTGCGCCGGGAGATCGACAGCCAGCCGTCTCCTGACATGCGTGCACACGCCTCCGCTTGTCTCCTGCTCCAATGCCTAGACACCGATAAACCAAGAAGTCAGCAGGATAAGTAAACAAACCTATGACTCCTACCACGTTGCGTCGAAATAACACGTTCGCATAGACTCTGCAATAATTCGAGTCCGGTGCTACATACACAAGCCACCACACACTCGGATGTCATTTCCTAACTATATGCCACTTAATATCGTCCAGACGATACATGTCGTTTACGACTCGTGCAAACCACCCAGTTCAACATCCCATCTTTCTAGAATTCCCATATCATCTGCTATCCAAGAACGCCAGTCGCCCGCTATGCGTCGATATTGCTCACGTTTGAGGATGTGCTACATAGTTGTGCACGAGCCTCGTACAGCACCCAGCCTATTGACTTGGCTGTTGAATGGCACACGCTCCTCTGGCTGCATCTGCGGGAATCGACCCGTTGGCAGTCCAAATGTCAATTAATGGCTGCATTGGCTCCGCATCCTTGTCGGAGAGCAGGCCATATAACTTCGCTACCGTACAGAAGTGGACAAAGCAAGAATTGAGATCAGTCCAGCCTTGGTTATTATTATTGCCGCTGAGATGCCAGAAAGGGTCGACCCAGTGCGAGTGGTAGAGATGCGCATAAATACGGAAGATTTGACGAAAGCACGTACGGCAATCGTTAAGAAATGTCTCCGGGAAGCCAGCGCTCTTGCCAAGCCAGTCGCGGCCAGCCAAGGTTGATAGAGGCGTCTGAAGATTGGTTGGTCCAACGGCGAGCGGTTGTTCACCGGATGGTGTACTGAGCCCACCGGAAGCGAAAGCTGAAGCATTGCCAGCAACAGTAGGAGGATCAATAGGAAATGCTCTCGGGTCATGGACCTTCCCGTTCATCCATCTCTGGACCAGCGAGATGTACTGGGGAGCCGAGACCGGGATGGGCTCCTTTTTGTGATCAAGCCAGGTGTAAGTATGACTGTTCTTTAATCAGAAGCGAAATATAATAGAGAGCTTGGTCGATATGCTTACCGCCCAGCGGTCATACGCGGACAGGATTCAGGATTACAGATAGGCAACTTTGTGCTGGTATCAACTTCTTGAATGACCTCGGCGATGCGTGAGACAATACGGTAGTTTTCCACGGCTAAAAAGGCGTCAAATTAGCAGACCATAAGTCTAGCGTTGATATAGGTGACCTACTTTGGTGAGCAAGCCACTCCGCAAGGTCCACGTTCACCGGCTGCGCCGCCAGCGGCATAAAATTGCCTTTGACCCCCAGTTTGGCATACTTCTCGAGGAAGAAGTACTTTGGTGTCTCAGGTGGAGGTTGGACCTCTGGACTAGTAATTGAGTTCTCAGAAGCACCGGTCGTGCTGTTCTGTGGTGGCATTGAAGGCGAGTATGCTGTTGGGGAAGGGTTTGGAGAACCGTTCGTTCTTTGCTGGTTTGTGTTGATATTAGGACCTTCATTTTGGCGCGCAAAACCTGATCGCCTGTTGAAGTGAGACATGTCAGTGTGTGTTCGTTTGGGCAGTATGAGTATAGTGTTGAAGCAGCAGAACCAAGGCTATCATTGCAACATAAAAAGCGGCACAAGCAAAGAAGCGCCTAAAAGATTTCGCGAATATTTGGAATGCTAACTTAGCAGCGCACAGTTCGATATCCACTTTTGGATCTGTTGAGCAAGCCCTGAAGGGATGTGCTACTGGGAAAGGGAGCGAGGAGTGGGGCATGCGTGATTTTGGCATCACGCATTCGCCCAGGAAGTCTTCCAAAGCCACTACATATGGCGTGTGCGTAGTAAACATTGTTGAAAGTTGGTGGCATCGTGGACCTCCGCGTAGCTTTACTTGTATGAGCTTTGTGCGGTAAGAACGCAAGGACTTAGAGAAATTGGATATTGAGAATGCGGACCGATTACACACGTAAGAGGCTGTTAGATGACTGAGCAAGTGCTAGGGCAAAGGCACAAACTACAGAAATAGACCATAACAACGCGAAAGTCATAATCTCAATAGGATACTGAAACACGTAACTCACAGGGTACGCATGAAGGACGAGGCCATCTCTTATCTTTAATAGCCCGAAGATCCTGCCTCTGTTGCTCCTGACACACTCACTTGCGTTATCATAGGATGAGCACGGCACCAAGTGGTGCTTCAGATATTGTCTGTCGTGATCAAGAATGAAGACGGTGAGGAGTGTTATGAGCTTGGTTCACAAATATTAACAGCCCCTTGACAGGGCTAGTACGGAAAAGGTATGAGCGTCTGGTTCAATTCCGCGATCGACAGTCGCGGCTTCGGAAAATCTATTGTTCCAGGGTTGAACTTCTGGACAAGCTCTGTACCAAGCAAATATTACCAGCTCTTGTACAGATTCCTCTTCACCACTATTAGTACAACCTGGCTTCTTTAGGACTGGGTCACCTCTAAAGATCACAAATAAGCTCTCCGCAGACCTGTCTCCGCCCACGCTCCTACCGCGAGGCACTGCTCGCACCAAGTTCAGAGCCTTGTCGTTCAAAATCTCCTAGAGAAAGAGAGAATGTCGTCTGATCGAAATGCTAGCATGGCTAGTGACCCGGATAGTGTTGGTGGATCTCTCCAAGATGAAGATGCTGGAGGTTTATTTGGCTCGGGGTCTGAAGATGAGGGATCGATGTATGGTCTCTCAACTAAACATACTTCCATTCAAGACTGACATTAGTATCAGTGCTGAGGCTGCGGCCAAGACTAGAGATCTTGACGATGAGGAATTAGACTCTGGGGATGATGAAGAGAGGAGAGATCGCCACGAAGATGGCGACAGAGACGCCAATGGGGAAGGGCTCTACGAGCGTCGTGAAAACATATTGAAGGCGTCCATTGGCCGTAATGCTGGCCCACGGCCGAGTGACGGCGAGGTACGTGTTACTAGGGGACGATATTGGCACCATCACTAAAGCTCGCGACAGCTATACCTCCTTCAGCTTCCTAATACCATTGGTATCGACCCTAAAGCCTTCACATTGAAGAGTTTCCAGCCCCCCAAGACCGATCATCATTCTTCTGCTCCCCCTTCTGCTACTTTCTCAGCATATCATACCTCAAATAACACAATACGCTGGAGGCATGCGCCCAGTGATCCCTCAGTCATACAGTCAAATGCTCGAGCACTTCGCTGGTCGGACGGCTCATTGACTCTTCAGCTTGCATCCAACCCTCGTCAGCAACTTGAACTCACCGCCAAGCCCCTCGCGCCACCCCAGATTAACCCGGCCAAGCCGACTCCAACATCTACGAATAAAAGCCGTACGAATGCTCCCACACCCTACAATCCTCGTCTCGATTCTCACACCTATCTTACCGCACCGCATGAAGCTGCTGGACTTTTGCGTCTATCGAACCACATAACTGCCTCGCTAGCCGTTCTATCCTCCACGGATGAAGATGATGAAGCACTAGCACGTCTACAGGAACAATTAGCCTTGGCGCAAAAAGGCACCAAGACCACTTCAAATGGCGTCGCGGTTATCAACATCAGCGAAGACCCCGAACTAGCCAAGAAGAGGGCAGAACTGGCTGAGAAAGAGAAATTGAGAATGCAGCGCCGCATGCAAGTCCAAGCGGAGAAAGAGACCAGCCGCAACAATAACGTTCTCAAGCGCTCCGGCCTACGCACTGGTGGAGGCCTCACTATTGGTGGCTTAGAAGATGACGACGGCATGGCGACTACGAGGGGAAGGGTCAGTAAGCCCAAGAGCCGGCAGCCCAGACGCCGTAATAGCGAGTACAGCGACGACGAAGAGTATCGTGGCAGAGGCCGCACGAGAGAGGATGAGTATGATGAAGATGATGGATTCCTCGTGGGCAGCGATGAGGAGCCTGAAGTTGAAGAGGAGAGCGAGGAAGAGGAAGAAGAGATGGTTGATGAGGGCGATGAGGAGAAAGTCAAGGAAAAGCCAAAGAAAAGAGAGAGCGAGGAAGCTGGTGGTGGGAGGGTGAAGAGGAGGAGAGTCATTGAAGATGAGGAAGAGGATTAGCATATGATGTTATATACGGCGGTCAGAAGGCGCACATACATGCATGCATTGGAATCTAATGCCAAAAAGATGGGATAATGTACGGCGCTAGGAGAATCTGCTGCGCACTCGAAAAGTGCTCTACGGCAGAAGGATTCTGTAGGCGGGCTTCTATTTGGACTGCCATCTTACATGCATTATGAACCGCAGGCGTAGACTTCTCCTGATAATTGAGATATTGAGTGAGCCAGGTTCTACGATATCTAGATGATACTGCAAAGGCTCAGAGGTATTGGGCCATACGATACTATATCAATATTACGACAGCAGTCGAGAAAAGACATCCAAAGATGTTCATCGTACATTCATAAATACACAGCAATTACAACATATATAGCTCTAGTCCCCCTTCGGCTGCACCATCTCATATCCCGTCACCTCCTCCGCCGCGCCCCTCAACCACGCTCTTTCCGCAACCCTCACTCTTGTTCCCCAAAAGCTCATCTTCACTCCCAGCACATAGCAATACTCTACCAGCACCGGCACCCAGACAAACACGGCCAAGATCTGTCCATAACCCCACTGCGTCTCTGCCTGATCCTTGTTGACGGAAATTTCTTTTTCTTGGTTCCTTAGGAAGTGCAAGAAAAGGATATCATAGATATTAGCATATAGTGCGTAGGCGGCGAGAAAATAGGCGATGAGAGCTTCCCAATGGGTCTGCCTAGCGCGTTTATAGACTGAGGCACTGAAAGAGGACAGTGATTTGATGGGGCGGGAATCTATCATGCGTTCCCACCATGGCAATTTCTGCCATATGCGGAGCCGTTGTGGAATGTGAAATTCTTTTCGCAATTTGACGTCGCCGTCGAGGTGCGATTTACGGAAGAGTCGCCACGGCACGACTTTCCATACGAAGAAAGGGAAGACGAGGCAGACCCAGACGGCTTTGACGATGAAGCGGTCGGTGAAGAAGCCTTCGACTGTGGCGTCCCAGTTGAGGCAGAGATTGGTTTCTGGATTGAAGCTCTTTGCTTTTCGGAACATGAACTGGATTATGAAGGTCATGAGAGCTGCTGCCGCTACTAAAAAGGTCCGTAGATCCCTGCGATCGAGCCATGGATATGAGAGGAGGAGTATTCCTATAGGCGCATCAATAGCTAGTAGTGTCGATGTTTGACCGAGTTTGTCTTCGTATAGCAGTGGTTGGTTCTTGTAATTGAAGATCACGGCGGCGAAGGATATGGAGAGCGAAAAATATACTGCTGCATCGAGGAAGACGCCACTTGAGGCGATGACAGCCTCTTCGTGTTTGGCAAGAAATGTTCGTGTTTTGGACGGTTTGCGGACGAAGTGGTCAGTGAGTAGCTTAACACCGTACATGAATAGGCTCAAAGCTAGGAGAGAAGCTTCAATCATATACGCGACGAGGACCTAAAAGGGATGTCAATATGAGCTCCCTGGATACTGCAGGTCAAGGGTATCACCTACTCCGATGCCACCCAGATCAGGATTTCCCTGATTCGATTGCTCACATGTATTGAAAGCACAAGCATCTTCGACAGTCCAGTTCTGATAATATACCCACTTTTCCCCCGGGTCATGGGTGACTGAACCGTTTGTGGCATCAGAGCAGCAGTAATGGCTAAGGCAAGCCTGCTCTAAATCAAGAAAATTTTCAATATCCGCCGTGAAGTTGTGATTGCAACCGCCCTGGAGCGCGAGGTTCTGCGATAAGCTGGCGAGATCGAGGGCTCCAGGCCAGTCGAAGAAGTCGAACATTTCTGTATTGTTGCTCCAATTCGCAATATCATTGTCGGATAGGCTCTGATTGCGAGGTATGACAGTGTCGAGGGCAGCGCGCCAGAACGCAATCCACTGTGGCGCCGTTCCGTTGCTGTAGTCCCAGAAACCGGTATATTCTCCATATGGGCCGCCAGGACCATCGTAAAGTGTATCGTTATTGGATGGTTGATTGGTAGTAGGATCATAGTAATACCCAAGAACAGGATCGTAGTCGAAGCTGTTCCATACCTGCATGCCAAGGGCTAGGTTAGAGCAATTCGCTGTGAAATCCAATTGATGGAGAGTGATGTTGGCAAGGCTTGACGCGGCGTTCATGGTGGTCGCGACAGAGGGGTTTGCACCCTCCCAAGCTTCAAGACCCGTGGAACACGAAGGCTCAAGCCCGCGCTGGAGTTCAAGTGCAGTATGAAAGTTTGCTTGAGATGGTTTGCGACTAGACTCTTGGATGTAGCGGAGGTGGGCATGTTGAAGATTGTGCGGACCGTGACGAACAGTCGCAAGTGCTTATCGAACCAACGTGCGGCTGAGATGCATGCTACGCCTCAGCGTAGGTTCTAGCTGGAACGGTGAGATCCAATTCGGTATCTGAAACAGGATGTTCAGGATGTGGAAGGGTAAGGGATAGCATTGTTTTTCATCCGATGGACTGAGCAAACACAATGTTTGGCCAAGCTTTGATGTGTTCCTGCCAAGATGGATTGTTCTTCTCTTGCATCTATTCCGGGTGAACACCTAAGGAGGGGCTGCATCATTGAGCTTGACGAGCTCATCTGTCTACTCCATATCCCAAAGATATTTGCAAATCTGGCTTAGAAGACTTGACTCATCAACCGACCAAAGTTTACGATAGGTGTAGTATTCGATAGTGGTCCGGGAGCCCGCAGAAGGCTTCAATCCCGGGGTACTCTAGGGACTTATTTTGGTGTTTAGGCCGTTAACTCTAGGCTACCTTTAGGGGAGGGAGCATGGCATTCAGCACTAGTACTATTTTAGTCTAGCTCCCGCACCGCGAAAAATCTCCCACAAAAAGCCTCCTCTGCCTCGCTCTCCTCTTCTCTCCTCATCATCAGTAGTAAGACATAACGTTTTACCATGGGAGCTCCGCTACGGCGGCTTGCTGAGGGCTATCTCGGTGAGCTTCTCTTGAAGTTCCCACATGGATCCCCTTCCGTTCCCGGCTCCTTTGAGAGAAGGCCTTGGTTCTTTCCTACCAGTCGCGTCGTGTCCAAGAGGGGCGGGGCTGTGGAATCGATGCTACAATCTTTATACTTTTGGACGAGGGAAACATGACATTGGGCTGCATTACAGAAGAGACGGCTTTGAACAATTATGGTGGAGTCTACGGATCGACGTGTGAGATAAAGACTTGGAAGTGACTTCATAGCTCCGGGAAGATTCTGCAAAGACTTGCTAGATTTACTGCAACCACTTGTATGGCACATTTGAGCCTCGCGGTGCTTGTAGCAGTTGTAGCACTGTGTAATTGACTTGAGTGCTGAGCTGCTAGTCTCTAAATGCTCCCCGTAGCTCAAAGGATGCACCGACGTTGACATTCTAGTACAACCGCTTAGGCGGTGACATAGATGCCTTGATTGTCAAGCTTCCCACGTTTTGCCATGCCTTTTTCAACAGGGAGACCAAGTAATTGATAGCCAACATAATGTTCGAGATCAACTCATCCTCCGTCATGCCCACATTACCAACAGCAACGCCCAAGCAGAGGACCTTCTTCAACTGAAACTTGATAGTACTCTTAACTTCGGTGATCTTTGAGGCTAAATCTTCGTTGTGGGAGATTGGAGTAGGGAATTTGCCAGCTGCAGGAGCGTTAGCAAAAAGCAGGTCTGCCTTCGTGGATGAACGTACCTTTGGAAAGACCGGGGCCTAAGAGTCGAGGAATTTGCTTGATCAAGGTATCGGAGGCGATAAATGCGTCGTATTTGCGGGCAAGCTTCTTGATCAGCTTCTTGTTCTTGTTGAGCTTCTTCAAGTCGTCTGCAGACATGGCGTCGACACCAGCATGTTTGGCTCGATCAATATCATGTTGGTCTCCCAAGACACTGCCTCCAGATGTTTTCATCAGCCCTCTTTCCTTAAATGAATGCAGCACCAGGGGTGTTGAGGTTAATGGCCAGTTGTATCGTACCAGACGCTCATGCCTGGTCTGGGGACACGAGGCAGCTTGACAGTGCCAGAGAAACGTTTGTCACGTTGAGGATCATAATTCTTGAGGCCGATCTACATCATGAATTAACGGAAAGAGTACCCTGAGGCCATGAGTTGTATACCTGAAGTTCAACGGTCTCAAGGAAATTTCGCTTTTTCTCGTTGGTGGAGTAATCAAGCAGAGACTGTACGTTCGTGCGCACTCCGGCGACTGTGATTTTGCTCATGATGGAGACAGTCTTCCAGAAGAATGATGGGTTCTTTTGGTGAGGATTTGCGCGGTGCCGAGTGAGTGAGTCAAGAAGACATTCGATCGTGGGATTCAAAGTGGCCCGCAGCGTGGCGAGCCGCTAATCGTTCGAGTAAGCTAGCCCCTTAGCGAGGCTTGGCAAGGGTATCTTCCCGGTAGGCTTCAAGCTCTGTCTCATTCAATACTTTCACTCGGGATCCCATGACCTGATTCTCATGTGTAGAGTCCCATAGTTCTGTGCAGAACCTGCGTTGGTATAACTTGATGAATAATATGTGCTGATCGTCCATATACAATGCCTCGGACCTGTTCATTTGCACGACAAAAGTTGCCCCTCAGCCTCACCTAGCCGCCCTGCGTGACCTGCTATTTTAAGACACATCACCTGGCTTCTCCTAAGTCTCAGGCACCCGCAAGTCTTTTTTCCCCGTCGTTATCAATCATGAGAATCTAGCGCACGCGACCATGTTTTTCATCAGCGAATCTTAACAAAATCATGAGACATACAATATCGTGKGAGATTAGCGATCTGCGTATTGCTCCTTAACCAACCCCAATTCCTTCGTTGTTTCAGCCACTTCCTGGATCCTTTGAACCCCATCGGTTCACCTCAAATTTGCGACTGTATTGCGGCCAATAAACCCCACAACATGGCTGGGGACCCTGCCTTGCGAGGATTTGAGAATCTCGATGATATTGCTGTCTATGGGAAATTCGAGAACGCCGTTATAGATCCCGCTACTCGTAACTTCGTGATCGAATTCAATGAGTCCAAGGCTTATGCGGCTCTCAATTTTGAGGAGCCTTTTCTAGAAACGTTTTTGCCCATAAAGGTAAGCCTAAACTTCGGCACCGAGACTCAATGAGACAACATACATGCTGATGTTAATTGGTCCTAGCCAACGACCAACGCCAGTACGAGATGGATGTAAGTCTTCTCAACGGTCCGTATCGTACAGATTGGGTAGCTGAAYTTAATACAAGCAACATCTGGGCGCCTGACAACCAGACACCCTTAATCAAGGTAACTGGGTCCTGTGTCTGAGAGTACATAATGATTGATAGGATCAACAGAGACTAGCAGCAGAGTACAAATTCTCCCCCCGCCTTGCAGGAATCATGCATTCCAAACATAGCACTCCTTCTATCGTTCCCCAAAAGCCCATGAGTAAAGACTTGCGTAATCGCGGCGGATTCAATCCATTCAACGCTACTGTTCTGGAACGCAAATCGACGGACACACACTCTGCAGACCTCGAGAAAGACGAAAAAGGTCTACCAGTGCTCGCACGCTTCCCCATGCTTGATTTAAACCATTATAAAATGGTTAACGAGGTATGGCATTATTATTCTGTCGACTGGGGAACCAATTGTAGGTCATTGATCATGATATCGAGTGAAACCCGGCTGACTATCAAAGACCTCTGTATCGGCTACAATTCAATTTCAGACACAGATGGTAGCCAAGAAATCTCGTCTGAAGAGGTCAAAACTACATGTAGCGTCATAGAGGATGATGCAGAGACAGCCAAACGCTCAGGAAACAATCCCCACGGTGCTAGGACCTGGACATGGCTTGTTCTGACGGATGATGGTATTGATCCAATCCATTTCAAGCCGCGAACAGAGTACTGATATGCAACTAGGGACGATTATTTCGATGTACGAAGATCCATTTCCTGGGCATCAGGGCGTATTAAGCGAGAAGCAAAAGGCTCGCGTGGCACGCATGCGGCGGAATCTGTTCAATGTCTTTACACAGCTGTCGAACGTCAACGACATACGCCGAAGAGCTGACCCAATCCACACTCTCGATATTCGACCGGGCCTCGATGCTAACCAATCAAGCGATATCCGTATTGCCGAATCTCCCAGTCTACTTCTGTACTACCTGTTTGATGATTGGTATACCAGCTACGCCCTGGTAGCCAAAGAAGAACACCAATACGCTAGGCTCCTGGAGAAGCTTGTAAGTCTCATTGCTCACATCACATGCTTATCAGTCACGATGATTAATATATCCACAGCGCTTGGACATGTTTGAGAAGCCTCAGCTAGGCCTGATACAACAGATGCATCAATACGGCCGCCAATTAGCGGTCCTCAAACGCATGTACCAAAGCTATGCACTCATCATTCAACGCATACTTGACAGGCAGAAGCCCGTGAACCTTCTGTCAGGAGATACCCATGTTCTAGGTCACAGCCATGCAAGCCAACTTTCTCGGGAAAGCAACATGACTTTACGCATGAGTGACGAAGGTGAAGGCACTGTTGATACCAAAACTTTTGGCGCTCCTCTTTCCGCCGCCGCTACTGTTCGTTTTGAACGGCTTCGTGACAGAATAAACCACTATGCGATTAGTGAGATCCAGGAATGCCTTGACGAGAAAGAGGCTTTGGTATTTCTGGTTGGTAATACGAATCTACTTAGTCTTTCATGGGAACTAACATATGAGCCAGAATTTCAACTTGATTACACTCAAAGAATCTCACGCCGTCGAGCGCCTGACACGTATCACAATCCTGCTTGCCAAAGTCACAATTCTTTTCATGCCGGTCTCGCTGATGACCAATTACTTCTCAACACAAATTCAGGGCCTACAAGACACTTATACTATTAGGACATATTGGATTTGTTTTGCAGTTATCATGACTCTGAGTATTATCTTCCTGTTTATATTTGGTGTCCTGAGTGGAACATTGGAAGGGAAGCCGATATATCGTAGTCTGACAGAGACAGTAATTGATCTAGGGAAAGGGAAGTGGAGAAAGAGAATGAGCAAGAAAAGACAGTGAGGTTGGATACGGAAAATGCAGGGCCGTCCGTTGCACTAGCGGTGGATATGAATATAGATCTGGATTTGACATCGTTACTAACTAGGTACACTCTGTTTGATTCTTTCATTTCTTTTTCACTGTGTACCGTAGTAATGTCATCTATGCTCAGCATCTGTTGCCTTGAAATGAGCAACGATCAATGTTTTGGCCTCGGCCGTTCTAGGCTTGATCGGGTTAACCCTAGATCATGATGTCAACGCAATTTCTTGCATGCGACTTGACTAGAGTACGCGATGGAGAGATTGGCCTTAGAGTGGTTCTCATTTCAAGAAGCTTGTTGTTGGTCTAATATTACCGAGTTCGGGCTGTACCGTCCCTCTCCACGGCAGCACGATCTCTGTTGATGGATCGAGGCTACAGGGAGTGCCAGATCCTAGCCTTCCTTAGCTCTGGGGAAGCAGATTTGCTGCAACCGAGATGATCATAATCCATTGGCTCTCCCTACATCTACTTGCTCAGTGCGACCAGTGGCAATGAGAGTTGTCTTAATCTGCATAAGGCAGTACGAGTACGTCAACAGCAGCAGGAGTGTGCCTACCTTACCCTGTCTCCTTCGGCCACTACGTCGCACACTGACCAATTATTCTCCTGCGTGTGCATTAATCGGTTATGAGTGACGTCGAGATCTGGAAATGGGAATGGGAAAGATGAAACGTGGGCAAATGCGCCAGTCCATAACCTGGAACTCCTTAATGCATCTCACTTGACATGTCGTTCGGTTCGAGCCTTCCCTCTGTAATTCTCATTCTTTTCAACCTCTTTCCTCTCAGCTTGCTATAATTCCACAATCTTTGCTTTGACATCGCTCTTGCTCTTCCTCTCCTATCGGTCCTTCCCATTGTACAGCTTCATACCTGTAAGTCACTCACGTTGTTGCTATCGCGACGGTTGTCCTTTAAAACCTGTCATCCCATTTGTTTTTCTYTCTCTTCTTTACATCCATCCATTCACGTCCCAAACGCCCACACACACGCATTAGATTCTTTGGCTGCTTTTCTAGACATTCGCAGACTACCAGCTTCTTTACCATTGCACATCAGCTTCCTTGATTACTTCTCTACACATTCACAACCATCAGACTCTACCAAGACACGCTCAATCACGCATCTCCTCTGACAGTCTCAAGGTCAGCACTCGCTTACTTCAAATTACCAAAAGCAGTACAATATGCATTCTGCTATTGCTCTCGCAGTCCTCTCGGGTCTCGCTGTCGTCAAGGCACAGACACCAGGTGCTACGCTCATTGAAGGTTCCCCATCATTCGATGGACCAGTCATTCCAGGCATTACGGGCAAGCTTGGCAATGCTCTCATCACAAACAACAACCCACTTGGCGTTTCTTACACTGCCACCCTGCCTGACAGTCCCACCACCGGCGTTCGTGGCTCAATTACAGCCACCTCCAATTCCAATGGCACTGGTGTTGCCATCAGCGTCAGTCTTTTCGGCTTTCCTGATCCTTCCCTGGGTCCATTCTGTGAGTACTTGAACCCTTCAGAGACCTACATCTATGTTAGCGCTCTTCTGAGAATTTACCAATAGTGTACCATATACATGATCAACCAGTCCCTGCCGATGGCAATTGCACTGCTACTCTGGGCCATCTTGACCCGTTCATCCGTGGCGAGATCCCGCCCTGCGATCCTACCCAGCCGGAAACCTGCCAGGTTGGTGATTTATCAGGCAAGCACGGCAACATCACAGTCAGTGTTTTCACTGCTTCGTAAGTCTCATTCATCATGCATCATCTGTTGCTCCACTAATAGTATATTCTCAGATACGTCGACCTATACGTTTCGACAGAAATTGGTCTCGGAAGCTTCCTTGGCAACCGCTCCATTAATATCCATACCAGCAATACTACACGGCTTACTTGTGCCAACTTCCAGCTTTCGAACGGCACTGTAAGCAACTCTACCGTTACCCCCACCACTCCTAGCCCGGCAGTATTTACTGGTGCTGGCACCACGACCTTCGCCAGTATGGGTGCTATTGCTGTTGGTCTCCTCGCCTTCCTCTTCTAGAAAGGCTTCGTCAGATGGCGGCGAACATTACATTTCCCCTGGCATAGCATCCAAGTATCTTTCAATGTAATGAGAAAAAGCAGGCATGAGCATCAGATAGTCATTACAAAATGACCATAATGGGACGCGTTGGAGATTAGCAAGGCATTGTATTTTGTGTAATACTAGTTTTGGACTTTTACGTAGTACATAGTTAAAATATAACATACGTCGTTGCACATTGTTTTCGCCGTGGAGTCATATTGATGCTTCATTGGTGTTTTTATTGTGGTCGTGTGTCAAGCGAATCATCAGCTTACTCCTGAAGCGTTGAAGACACCCACGGGTCACACTATAGGTTGGCATTGGCATCCCCTGCCAACGATAGCAAGTACAGAACAATTGTGTCCCGTACGATTGAGTCAGCACATGGTCGAAGGATTGAATGCAAGCAGGCTGCGCAGTCATCAACCATTGTATTTATCTTCGTATTTCCGTTCTCAGTCACGTGACGTTACTCGATTTAGCTGCCGAGCCAAAACTCAAAAACTTTCCTTGTGGCCTCAACCAGCGACATCAATGTCAATAAATCCCACCTGTCATCTCTACAATTCTCCGAGCGCCATATAGCTCATATAGTAAGATCTTCCCTCCATTATGCCACTCCAGTCGCTGTGATTTGACCTCTTCCYRACTCTGCTGCCTACCGGGTCAGCCTTTGTTTCCCTGGTGTGCGCCTAGTATACTATCGGCCTACAAACACCTGTCTTCATCTCGTTTCTTTTCTATAAGTGCCTCCAATGCGCTGATATCACTGCTGACTTTACATATAACAGCTGTTGTACAAGCGATAACAAGGCGCCACCCCACCCAACACCCTATCTCTCCCCAACTCTTTAATCCTACACACATCCGCCATCATGGGTCTCACGTTTTCGAAGCTGTTCGATAAGCTCTGGGGTAAGAAGGAGATGCGAATCTTGATGGTTGGTCTTGATGCAGCCGGAAAGACCACCATCCTTTACAAGCTGAAACTCGGTGAAATCGTTACTACTATCCCAACAATCGGTATGTGCAAAATGAGCATCAAGCCTCTAAACAAAAGTACCTAGTACTAATGATACGCCTCACTAGGTTTCAACGTCGAGACTGTTGAGTACAAGAACATCCAATTTACCGTGTGGGACGTGGGAGGACAAGACAAGATCAGACCTTTATGGAGGCATTACTTTCAGAACACCCAGGGCATCATCTTCGTGGTTGACAGCAACGATCGTGATCGTGTTGTGGAAGCTCGTGAGGAGTTGCAGCGTATGTTGAATGAGGATGAATTGAGGGATGCTTTGCTCTTGGTCTTTGCCAACAAACAAGATTTGCCAGTATGCATGCGGAACAATGTCTGGTATATTCATCATTGCTGACATCTATACAGAACGCTATGAACGCTGCGGAAATCACTGACAAGCTTGGTCTACACTCTCTTAGGCAACGTGCTTGGGTAGGCTTATCTTTCGCCTGCTAGCTAAGAATAACCCTGGCTAATCTCTTGCCTAGTACATTCAATCAACTTGCGCTACTTCCGGTGACGGTCTCTATGAAGGGTTGGAATGGCTGAGCAACTCACTCCGAAAGGCCGGACACTCTTAGGAGGATCAAATAAAGTCTCAAACCTGGCATCAATACAAGGAAACTCTTCGGCTTTTCCTCTCTCTCCGAGTGGAGTGTCTCATGGTCATGGTCTCGAATTGTCGTCAACGGAAGTGCTGCAGGGGTTGGTCTAGCATTAACGTAAGCGGTAGTGCGTCAGTGCTATGGGTAATGCTGGGTCCATATGTGCCTTGGTGGTCTAGCTTCACAAGATGTCTCCTTACGTGCTGGCGCTTTTTCTAAAATGATGCTGAATGATGGGTGTTTTCATGCAATGCTAGATTTGTAATTCTCGAAGAKGGGCTATCCGATGCCATACCGTACATCATGCGTGAAGATTGTTGCCTTGACTATTGCCACCGTGGAGTACTGTAGCTCCGTAGGATTGTCTAGTCGAAGTTCAACACAAGATTGCTCCTAGTCATTACTACCCGTGCTAATAAACTACCTTCTCGGTGAACAACACTTCTCTCCACATTTTCTCACTTCAATGTCAACAACCAGACCCTCTTCTTTACATTCCTTTCTGAGGCCAAAGTCTCCATCCATGACCTATTATCTCAATGCAAGCGCAAATACCTTCTACCTCTAAAATACAACCCTAGTAGAACCTTCCCAATTGAACAAATAACCTCAAACCTCATAAATCCTCAACATCTCTCTCTCTTTTGCGATACCCCATATGTATCCTTTCCTGATCCTTCTGAACACCTCTTCTATTTGCGTCTCTGCTGCACGCGTTGAATCCCCTAGCTGTCTTCGCTCATGGTATTAGTTATGAATACGGCGTTACGGCGTTGTGATAATAGAGTCGTCTACTTTTTTCTGCCTGCTGTACGCTAGTATATAGGATGAAGTGAAAGAGGTGAAGATCTGGTGGCAAAGGGGTGTGATGCAGAGGCAGGCGTGGTGTAGGGGCTGGGTGTTTGAATGATGGGGGTGTCCTGGTTGTGGGGAGGAGGGGTTTAAATTGCTTTGTACATAGCCGTAGATAGAAAGGTGTACCCTAGCTGAGATCAAAGCTGTAAAGCGAACGAGACTCCCATGTAGCAGATAATGCGAATGCTAGGTTCTCTCCGTTAAAGTGAACGGTGGTGCAAAAGGTGTATTATCTAGAGCGGAAACTCTGTGCTGCGCTATCACTATCCTTCTGTATCGCTCTCCAGCGGCGTCAAGCCAGTGCGGGGGTATCAGTCTTCAAAAAGGGAAAAAAAAAAAAATAAACGAGAAGGGTATATGTCGCCGACAAGGGAATTCAATCTGTTCTAGAGCCAAAAATAAAAAGAGATGTGTGCCTGTCTGGTATCTCCAAACCCCCCGTATCCAATCGCAATGCATATCAGATAACAAAAGAAAGATTATGTATATATGGCCCGTCAGTGGGCTGTTATCGATGTCATATTGCACCTCCAACAATACCACCCAATTTCGGCCCGAAAGGTTCGTCGTCCCCACCCATATGGCTCCCCATGACACCCTCGTCACTAAATTCGCCGAAACCCGCACTCTCTGCTGCGTCGAGGTCATAGCTCGCTTTACGCATAAGTGGGGGTGTTACAGGTTCCTGTTTGATGAGGTCGTTCCTGGCACTACCGCCGCTCATGCTTTGCCTCGGCGTGGTGGGATCCCTTGTAACGCGCTGTCTAGACGACAAGGAGGACGATAGTCTCCGGTTCTCGTTTCCGGCAAGAGGCGTGGCGCGCATGGCGGTGCTAGGAGGGGTCATGAGGCCGGCGAAGAAGCTTTGAGGGGAAGATTTGGAAGGGGTTTGCTGCTGATGCGAGCTGCTGTTTGCAATGGCGCTCAGGTTTCCGAAATCCTGTTCTCGTCCCCTTCGCCAGTTGCCCCACGCCGCAGCAGCAGCCAGTGGAAGGGCCTTAGGTGATGCTGCGAGGTTCGAAATACTCACGAGCGATGGGAAAGTCTGTCCTCCGGCGAGCGCTCGCTCTTTTTCCTGCTGCTCCATCTGTAAATTGGCTTTCAGACGAATAGTAGCGTCTTTGACAGCTTCCCGGTCGTAGGTTGGCTTGGAGAGGATGGAGATAATGTCCTCGAGATCATCGATACGTACACCAAGAAGTTCACGTAGCCAGGTGATCTCGATGTCGGCGTCCTTGAGCTTTGCGGGAGCGGTTGTGTCGACTGCGGACAGCTCTGACTCGAGCTGCTCGATGCGGCTTTCGCGCTCTTGAAGTTGCTCTTGGAGAACCATGATCGATTCGCGTAGGGCTTGAGGAGAGATCTTTTCGGGTATGTTGGAGGCGCTTGCTAGAGGTTGGGTACGTGTAGAAACTGGGCTTGCTATAGCCTTCTTAGACTGAGCGGCCTGAGCAGCGGCATGAGCWGCCGATTTTGCAATCTCAAGTCTCTCTTCGAGGTCTGCTATTTTGTCCTGATAGTGGACAACCTTTTCATCTGCTAGACTGAGACGGTTGCCAAAATAGGTCTCTGATCGCTGTTTGTCTTCCAGAACATTCTTCAACTCGCGCTCGTGTCGGGCTTTCTGTTCCGCAATAGTCCGCTCATGAAAGCGGTAATGCTCTTGTAACGCGGCTTCCCTTGCATCAGCAGCCTCTTGGAGTGCACAATTTCGCGACTCGGCTGCTTCTTCAAGCATAAGCTCCTGTTGGGCTTTGCTGTTATTGACATCTGCAGTGAGAGCTTCGATCTGCGCATGCAACCTTGCAACAACGCTCTCAAGACCATCACGTACAATCTTGGCTTGATTATTAGCAGCCTCAATATCGCCTTCCATCGCCGTTCGTGTACGTTGTACTTCCATCCTGCCAGCCTCCCTAGCATCGTGCAACTCGCGCTCAAAACGAGCGGCAGTCTTCTGGTGCCCGTGGCACTCAGATCTAAGCTCAGCAACCATGGCCTCGAGTTGAGAATTAGCTTTCTGCGTCTGTTCGACCATGAATCGAGCCTTCATAGCCTCCTTTTCTTGAGCTTCCAATCTTTCAATCTCAAGCTCTAGCCTTTCCCTCGTCCGCGCTTCAGCTTCGAGGCGTGCACTCAGCATCTCCAGTCTAGCATTATGTTCTTCCTCTTTACCGAGCCATCTCAATTGGTCCTGGTTCATTTGCTGTGAAACCCGTGTCATGTCTTCTTGCAAATGCTCAAATCTGCTTCGAAGCGCTTGACGTCCTTGGACGTTCTCCTCAAGCTCGGCCTTCAGAGAATCAACAGACCTTCGCAGATTTTTATTTTCGTGTCTTGCATCGTCAATTTCTGACCTCCATTGATCGCTTGACAACCTATACTCCGCCAAGGTACCCTCGTAGGCTGCATTCTTATCCGTTAGATCTGCAATCCTCTTCTCCAGGCTCTCTTGAGAGCCTTCGAGCATGGCAGTCCGCTGAAGAGCTTGGTGCCGCTCGTCGTGATACTCTTCGAGACTGCGCTCTGTAGCTTCTGCAGACTCACGCTGCTGAGCAGCTTCCTGCATTGCTGACCGGAGAAGGCGTTGATTATCCGCTAGAGCATCTTCGGTCGATCTTCGAGCTTTCATTTCATCATCTGCGCGCGCCTCCGCGGCCTTAAGCATGCTTTCGAGGCCAGCTATTTGGAGTTGGTTCTTCTCAATAATAGCTGCCTGCGAACTTTCCTTCACAGGCCCGGACTTGCCACGTTGCCTGCCCACGACCTCTTCGATGATAGTCCTTATCTCTTCAGTCGTAATATTCGAAGTAGATCTTGTCTGGGCGGCTTGTTGAATCTTCGCCAAAGCATTCTGGACTTCTGTCAGAGCAGTCATGACCTCATCTACATGACTAGCGGGCGCAAGATGTTGTTGTGCTTCACTGATTTCGTTCAGCGTTAATTTGAGCTGCTCGTACTTGCGATCTCTGAGAGGGGACTTCATTCTAGAAGAAGTCCTGAKATCATTAGCTTCCTCCTCATCATCTGCATCACTATGCTCAACATTAATTTTCCCAGAGCTGCGTGGCCTCCTGCTTGTCGACCTGCCCGAGAGCTTGGCCAGAGAATCTTGTATGCCAGATAGCGTCTTCTCCAATGGGCCCAATCGCTGCTGGACTATGCCGTCGACAAGGTCATTGACGCGGTAATCAAAGAACCCTGTCCTCGATCGAAATTTGGCTTCGTCGACTGAGGAGATCGCATCATCCCAATCGCTAGGAGGTCTGCTGCCAGGGCTGTTAAGCCGGTGGACTGGAGGCGACGTTCCAGAAGGCCAATACGAAGGACTATAACGAGCGTTGCGAGCCACCATTTCGACCACAGAAGTATCAGCACTCTCCATATCATTAGGAGGCAGGTACTGGAAATTTCCACGCAGTCTATTGGGACTTGGGGAAGGCGCGTCGCTTCTGATATTCGTGGGCGGTAATAATTGTCGTGAGCCTGAAGTGTTCTGAAGATCAGGAGTAGAGTAGCTTATCGGGCGTACACTTGGACTCCTATGCCTCGCTGGACTAGGCTTCCTCTCAACCCCAATGTCGGAGTCGTCGCGATTTAGATGCTTCATAACCACATCAATCTCATCGTAAGATGGCTCAACGTATCTCACGCCATCCAATATATCCTGCCTAGCATGGTCTACCCGGTCAACGCCGTTTTCTCTCTGTATATCACTTGAAGACGACTTTCCATGTTCTATATGCACACCAGGTGACCGCAAGCCAGGGAGCCCGTCTTTCAATGCTTGATCGAAAGTAGCTTGGTATTGAGGTGCCCTGTCCAAAAATTGTTTCGTAGCTTCTAAAACGTCCTCAGCGGTGACTTCATGCTTGTTTTGGGCATTCTCATGCGAGGCTCCCGGCGGTCGTGCAGCATCAAAACTTGCTGCTTCATCGATGTCGTGGAAGGCATGTGGTTCGAACGATCTAGCGTCTGTGTCCACAGACTCATCTTCCTTCATCAACTCGGAGACTTCCGTAGCAGAMATATCATCCATGAGCCCTTCCAAGAGTTCCGTAGCAGCTTCGACATTGTTTTCGTCTAATTTCGGTGATGGCGTTCTACTGAAGTACGCCGCTCGATCATCGTAATCATCAACCATCCACGGGCTCTGTTTTGGTGACGCAAAAAGAGGTACTTGGTCACCATCTGGTGTTTCACGCCTCGCTCTCTTTTGCCGACCATCTGCTTGAGTTATGCGTCCTGATTCATCCTCCTGAACGTCTAGGCCTGAAGCATACTTGCCCTGATCCTCCAGACTATTGTCAGGCTTGACAATGGACACAGCTTTAGACTTCTTTGGGGGCTTAATGGCCTCGTGGAACCTGATCTCCCCGAAAATCTTCTTGACGGCATCGACAGGGTTCTCTTTGTTGAACAACTCTGCACCACTAGCTACCCCAGAGCCACTAGGCTTGAATGCCGGAGCCTCAGGCCTGAATGGGGGACCTGAAGTTGAGAAATTGAATTCGCCTGACGGCATTGTCGCTTTACGTGCAACTCCAGGAGTAAACACAGGGGCCGCCACGTTGAATTTGGTAGGCCCACTTGATGGCTTTCTTGAATGTCCGAAGTTGTATGCCGCAGATGGTGCCTGGGACGTAGGAGCAATGGGATGCTGCTGATTACTCAAGGATGCGAGGGCCCCGGAATCAAAGACGTTTTTGGGTCCGACCTTGAATTCCGGCGCGTTCACGTTCAGCCTTGAAGCAGACACTCTGGAAGAAGTGGACGATATGGGGACATGTCCTTTTTGTGCTGCACTGGTCCCCCTTTCTTGGTGGTCCGGAGTACCTACAAGGCTTGGATTCGTATCAAGATCAGAAGCATCCATTCTTGTATCCCGGAAGCTCGTACGAACGTTGTTTGCAAGGACGGCTTCATCGCTTAGTGTACCGTCTTTGTTTTCATCCATTGAATCTTGTTGGCTTGGGTCGCGGCTAATGGAGCGTTTGAAATAAGACTCGTTCTCGTCCACCTCTTTCTGCAATGTCTCGCTCGGATTTTGACGGTGACCGCGAGGTATTGGAGAGGCGATTTCAGGTTCATTGCTCAACAGCGGTGTTTGCAATTCTCTGCCATGTTTCTGCGCATTGCCAGTCACTGGGAGCAGTTGCGGCTGCAAGGTCTGCTGTTGCTTTTGCTGTTGTTGCAGTTGTCGCTCTGCCTGCAACTGTTGTGCCTGCTGCAGAGCTTGTTGTTGACGTAGGAAGCTTGCCTGCGCAGCTGAAATCTTACCAATGTTATTTTGGGCTGGAGGCTGAATATTATTCTGCACAGGAGGTGGGGCACTGTTTTGAATTGGAGGTACCACTGGTGATACCACCACATTCAAGTCTTGCATATGTCCACCAGTCGCTAATGGAGAAGCAACCCTTGATCCAGGCGGAGAAACCATGAATTGGTGGGGTGACCAAGCCGCAGGTCCTGGAGATTGGGCGTTCGGTGGAAACTGGGTCGATGGACTGAAAGACTTTTCGCCAAACGGCATTGCCACAGAGTATCGCGGGAAATGAGATACCCCAGGTTTGCCCATCTGTGTCGCGGGATTGACAGGGCTATGGAAGTTGGGAGGAAACGGCGTCGCTTGTACCGATAAGGGCGCCAGGGCCGGCGAAATGAGCATAGCAGAACTCTGTGAAGAGGCTTGCCTGCTCATCAAGGACGGTGCTGGCGATTTTCGTGGGAGTTCCTCATCACCAAAGCTAACGCCCAAAGCGCGTAACTTTTCTTCCTTCAAATGATTGACATACGCTTCCCACTCTTGTCTGTCTGGTATGCTGACTTTGTAAGTGCGGTCGGCACGCTCCCGCTGCTCGTCCTCGGGGTCTGGATGCACAGGCCGGCTCTGTCCGTTTAGGAGCAGAGGCGTGTCAGCTGATGCTGGAGCGAGTACGAATCCCTCTGTGTTATAGCCCTTGTTCTTCCAGGCTTCTAGACGCTGTGCCACGTCTGCCGGGGTCAAATAACTTTCTCTGGTAGTCGTTCTACCAGATTCGTTCTCGATGGGAAGTCCAATGAGAATAGTCCTAGTCTTCCCAACGACACGCTTCTTAAGTCTTTGAAACGAAGCAGCACTTGATAGGGAAGGCTTCGGGACATGCTCTGAATTACTGATTGGCGCATTTGATACCGGGATTTCAGACATTGTGCGTTCGAAGTTGGATGATGGTGGGGGAAGAGGGCTTTCTGAGCCTTGTGTATCATTGCTGAGCTTCCGAGAAGGTACACCTTGGTCCATAGGTTCTAGAGGGCTTCGTGTGTCCATATTGGTGGTGTTCTTTCCGCTGGGGAGATGCCAATAGGGGACCACGTAACCCTGTCAACTCCTTGGTGCTCAAATTCTTGCACAGTTGAGCTTCTGAAGCTAACACGTAACCATTGGCTCCTGACTTAGATTCAAGTGAGGTAGACTTCTTCCAGTAACGGCTATGGGAGGCACCCTACACGCAAGATGCTCCAGATTGTTTGCCTGGCGCTGCGTACATCCGAGAACTGATCACGCTATGTGTATGTGCGCGTTGACTACAGACTGCAAGATAGGCGAGGTTGCAACTGTTTTGTCCTGACGATGTTTGAAGGCTACCTCACTTCATTCGAGGTAGTGGCTACCAGTGGGCATGGAAGCTGGACGAATGAGAGCCCTTGAATCAATCGCGTTGACGCCCGGGTATCTCTCGCAGGGTATCTTCGATATATGAGCACCTTATTTACCCACACTGCGCCATACCTCGACTCGCACGTGAGGTTCGGCAGACTCGAGTTAAAGGGATGCCATTTGTATAGGGATGCCGCTGATTCGATATGACGAAGTAAGGAAATAACAAAGGAGTGTGGTGTATCAGGCTAGAAGTCAATGAGATACCAGCATCTTTCCACCGAATGCTAGCCGGCAGTATCTTGTTGGCGGACAGTCGCGTCAGGATACTTCAGGAGGCGTCGTCAATAATGTCCGCGAATGTCTTGGCAAAACGTGTTTTTCCCGCAAGGAATAAGAATTGACTGGTGGGGAGACCCTGCGTGCATGGGTGTAGTTACTTTGAGTCAATGGGTATCTCAGCTCTTTTCTAATGTCTACTTTCACTGCGGCATTCGCCGATTGTTTTTGAGAAAGATATTGTGGTGATTAGGAAGCTCTATTACGGTCACTATACAGAATGCCTACTGTCTATTGACACCTAAAACACAGGGCATTCTTTCGGACACAGAAGCCTTGGCCCGATCCAGGACAAGGTTCGCTACAGGACGCTCAAAGTTGACAGAATTGAAAGAACCCAAAACATAGGAGAGTGGGCCTGATGAGCCAAGCTCCTCCCATCCATCGCGGCCGTTTCAGACCAAATCCATTTTTGAGGTATTTAGGAAGAGGAGTATGTGCACGAGTAGTCTGAGAATTTGGGAGATCGGTCGGCATTGTATGCACCCCAATGATTCTCATTTCCAGGTTGGCCGTCAGCACCAGTGCTCTCAGGCTTCCATGGCTCATCGAACGCCTCAAAGTAGAAGACGTTGAAGTTCCAGTCAAGAGCGGCACAGACACCTTGCTTGTAGAAGGTTTCAGCATTCGCTGTACCTGCAGTTGCAGCTCCGTAGTTTGTTCCACCTAATATGAAGTCAGCCAAATCCCGGTATAGGATGTTTCGTGTCATACCATCCGTGGGCCATCCTGTCTCTCCATTCCAGAGTTCAATCGATGTAGTAGAACCAGCAACATCTTGAATATGTCCGTATGCCTGCTGTAAATCGTCCAGGTAGGTGGCGGTGGCATTGCTGATGAGCTGACCCTGCCAGTAGCCGAATGCATTCACGAGTCTGTTTCCATCAAGTCAGTGATCGAGAACAATGTGTTGGAAACCCGATAAAGTCTTACAGGATATCCACAGCCCCGGACGTGATAATGGGGTCAGCAGTTCCATCCTGGTATTTGTTCCAGCTGTCAGCTGTCCCGACCTTGAACTTGCCCGCCAAGCCGTTGGACTGAAGCTGGTCGTTGAATTTCTGAATTTGGTTCAAAAGAGCCTGGGCGGTGAGACCGGTTGATGAGGACTCTTGATTCCTGTATAGGGACTCTGATCCAACGGTGACTGCGTAAATTGTTGATTCGTATTCGGCGGCGTACTGGAAAAATTGTGCTGCGTCGGCATCAAATGCCTCGTTGGTATCCGCCCTGAATCTAAAAGTCAACATTGCTGGCAGTTCTTGGCTTTGGAATTATCGTACCAGATACCGAGGATGACTTTCACGCCCGCTGCTTTGGCAGCCGGGAGAAGGGCACCCGGCACATAGCAGATAGGTCCTGATGTATCTCCTGCGTCGACGTTCGCGTAGGTTCGAACAATCGTCGCGGTATCTTTGAGGACTACCAGATCGGCAGCGTAGTCTGCTTGGGCTTTGCATGATCCATCTTCGTCTCATATTAGAAGGTACTCAAAGAGAAATTCTGGTAGAGCATACCGGGCAATCGGGAACCCAGAGCGTATCCTAATTGGCCCTTTGCATAGACCGCAAGAGGTGCCGTCGCGACAGCAGCCGCAAGGAGCGAGGAAAAATGCATAATACAAAGCTGTGATTATGAGGTATTGTAGGTAGTAAGGAACGACAAGAATTGAGTGGGGACCTCAAAAGGAAAAATAATAGCTGTGATGCAAATACAATGAGTGTGAATGAAGGAACGTGAAGGAAGTTTGGTGGTTGCAGAATACGAAACAGGTGGTCTAGGGGAAAGGGGGCAAATAATAAGGCGCATTTGCGGCTAAACCCCTTTCAGGCGGGTTCCTGCGTTAGACTGCATCTGAAAAAAGCCAATTTACGGAAGAGAATCTGAGTAACACCCATTCTCATCGTAAAGTACGTGCTGTATTTACCAAGGCGTGTCTTGTGCTATCACGGGCTAACTAGCATGTAGAAGGCTGTCACTAATTCTGAACGTTGCTCAGGCAAGCCTGTTCAGGACGCGTCGCTGCCTGGATAAATATCAATATGTTCTGCGATTAAAAAATTTGCATAAGCATATATAGCACCAATTGATTCCTTTCTGGATGTTCAATTAAGGTGACCAGCATTGTGTTCTGGCGATATTTAAGTATTAAGACCCAGGATATGGTCCAGGACTCCCCATGATGCATTCATTCCCAGGCCACGCTATGCAACAGAGGTCCGCCAAATCAAAATGTCAATACTAGGGCATAACTTTCGATAACGCCATATCTACAGACGCTTCAATCCAACTCTGGTTTTGCCTTTGACACTCCCTACATTCGTCGAGCCGGGACCTGAGGCTTTCCTCGAATTTGGGAGATATTCCCTGCTCATACCGGTTATAACGGGCAGTGGCCAGTCGGGCAGCCTTTTGTGACTATGCTCCTCCAAAGCATTCTCTTTGCCTTCTTCAGAGCATACTCGCTTTGAGGGCCGAGGACCGTCGGTGATTTGGTCTTCGAGAGGTTGTGTAGCCACATCATTCAGCTCCACATCTTGAAGACGGCGTCCATTCGTGTTGCTACTTGTATTTCGTTCCGTCAGTTGTGAGTCCTTGCGCAAGCTCCCTGCCTTAATGTTGCTGGAGGTAGAATCCGAGCCATTGGCAATATTCTGCTCCGAGGGGCTCAATAATGGGGCATGGTCAGAGTCCGGGTGTGGCTCGATAGGAACGGGTAGATCTGAAAGAGGGCGCTTCGCCAGCATCGGTCTCCGTTGAGGAAGTGCGGATACTGGAGATGGAGAAAGCATTGGATCGTTTTCTTTACACTCGGAACCTTTGTCGTCCTCGCTGGTTGAATCATGTTCTTGGACGATCTGGCGCGGTGGTGGTGCCAATTGTTTGCTTGACAAACGGTGTGGCAGGTTCTTCATGACCACGGTAGACGAGCTCATTGATTTATATTTCATTTTCGGTCTCCTTTCGATGTTTTCCGCAACGGTTGCACCTGGTTCTTCGCCACGCGATTTGGCCGCCAGTACTGCCTCCCGCAATTCATCAGGTACCGCAGCATGAATCGATGTCATTAGTCTCGCTTGGCGGGCAAAAGATTCATAGTCGTCTTGTAGAAGGTGACCAGCTGTTGCGTTGAGCGCGGAGTCAGGATTGGGCTGGATGAGGAGACACGAGATCGTCTACATCATTTCACTGATTAGCATTATACGTAGACGGTTTGGGCGGTGCAGCTTACGATAAGCACATCTCGTAAGGTCAAATTGGACTGCCAGTCCCTTTTCAACGTGTCGACACAGACGGCACCAGAGTTCTCCTCAACATTCGGATGCCATATTCGGGTGCGGAACGATACTTTGGGAGGACTTTTGGGGTAGTCATCTGGAATCTTGAAGAACAGCTTCCAAAGGCCTTGCGAATAAGGTGTGCCTTGTGGACCGGTCAAGAGTATGGTAAGTTGATTGAGGTCATCAGGCATTGTGGTTCCTGATCTTGAGGCAGGGTGTATGTAGTGAGGCGGCAGCTCGGAGTTGTGAAGGGAGGCGTGGTCAGCTGCAAGCCTTCGGAGTGTGGATGAATTCTGGCGTTATTGTCAGCTTTCAGACAAAGCAGGGCTTCATGTAGCGATCCAGCGTACCATGGTTGGTCGAAACTGGGAAAGCGAAGCAATATGTACGTCAGATCGGTTTGAAGCAAATTACTTATGTTCAATAGGAAGGAAAAGGCAAGTGTGAAGGATATGCTACAGTGTGAAGTGGCGACATGTTTGTCTTATGAGCGAAGCTTTATGCAAGCAGTCGCCCTAACGACGGGACGCGCTATTGTTGTTTTGCTAGAGGTCGCGGTACATCTTGAGCGTCATTGTTTACTATTCCTTCGATTGGCTGAAATGATCCAATCCATCAATTGATTAGGGCAACAAGGCGCTTTAGTACGCTTTTGACTACGAAATCGCTCAAACCCTACATTATCGTTGTTCTCCATGACCTTACAAATAAATAGCGATAAGATAAAGCCCCGTCGCGCGTTGTCAAGGTAGGAATTACCGAAACACTATTGCCTTCTACGATGAAAATTATCATACCGCCACTTATTAGACAACTCTTGCTCTCATTCTTTTGGTAGACGATTTTGTTAGGTGCTTGTTGGTCTTACAAGCGCCATTTCTACTGCCTGCGGGTGTTGCCGGTATTGTTTTAGAACCGCGAGATATCCGGTTGACGAACCACTCCTCCGCACTCAATCATTGGTACACTGGAATAAGGCGACACACCTTGACTCCACAGCATGCATGACGGAAAATACCTCGCTGCTCTCAAGCTCATTGATGAAGCTCACAGTCTGGACCCGAAGAAGGTCGAAGTAAATGGCAGGACGATACCGTATGAGCTGCATTACAGCGAAAAGATGAGCAAGTATCTAGAAAAGTGCAACCCTAATGCATCAGATGTCTTACGGTTGGCAATACGTGCTCAGCATTTAAGGCGCTGGGAGATACCACGCGATTCATATCCCATGAACAAGGTCGGGTACCATGCCTGGCGTACGTATCTCAAGAAGAGACAGGCGGAGATGGCTTCCCAGATCTGCTTGGAGAGTGGCTACTCCGAGGACGACGCTAATAGAGTCGCCCACCTTATAAGAAAAGAGGATTTGAAAAAAGATGAAGAGACTCAAACCTTAGAAGATGTTGCATGCTTGGTTTTCTTGGATGACCAATTCGAGGAGTTTGAGAAGTTGCATGATGAGGACAAGATTGTGAAGATATTGCAGAAGACCTGGGGAAAGATGAGTGAGGAAGGGCACGAGCTTGCTCTGAAAATTCCAATGAGCGAGAGGTGCAAGGATCTTGTCGGGAAAGCTCTTGACGGGAGTTGATGCTTTGGGTCCAGACATCCCATGGACTGCTGTTTCAATGCTTTGTAGTCTAGAGGCATACGGTAGTGGGATACTACCGAGAGCAATTCAATTGCCATCGTATAGCATTCGCCATCAGATGCAGCATCCGCCGTACCATTTAGTAAAGACAGGCAGAAGACAATCGCAACCACGCTGCTGCGAAACTATAACATTGCCTTTGCTGCTTTGCCACAAAGTAAGACATTACGTATAGCTTAGAGGAGCACGCGACTGTACAGCTTTCTGGTCTACACCGCAACCAATACAGCATTCTCTAGCTTACATGGCGGCCAAGACTGACAGTTTGGCAAGGAGTTCAATATCCTTTACCCGCAGGAGACTTCGCCTTGGCTGCCGTTTTGGCATACTCTTCGTTCGTCTCGTTCATGTTGTTCTGAAAACTTCGGATATGCTCTGGTACTTGCTCTACGAGACCCGCACCTCCGCGTACCGGTTCACCAACAATCTCCCAGATTGGCAGCACGCCGGTCCAGACTCTCCCAACCACGTCCTCTCTTTCCATATCCTTCTTCTCGTCTCCGGGCCCT
This sequence comes from Cladonia macilenta KoLRI003786, assembly GCA_000444155.1. Classification (NCBI taxonomy): domain Eukaryota; kingdom Fungi; phylum Ascomycota; class Lecanoromycetes; order Lecanorales; family Cladoniaceae; genus Cladonia; species Cladonia macilenta. Next base: position 73,677 of record KE598568.1, read on the forward strand.
CCCGTCCGGACTTTTCCACTACCGTTGACGATCTTCACCTTCAGAATTGTTGTTGACGCCATCTCAGACCCATCAGGGGGGGAACGCGAGTTATCCCAGCGACTCGGTACTACAGAGTTAGTGACAGTCTGCATTGCCCACATCTTTTCTTCAGCGTCTTCAACAAGGCTGCCATATCCAAAAAGCACAGCAGATCGGTAATTATAGCTGTGAGAATTTGGGGTCAAGCTAAGGACTATCCCATCCACTCTTGTGGCAGCAATTGTTATTGGCAGAGCATTTGCAGAAGTTGAGCGTGCTCTCTTCATGATGCCTGAGCTCACGTAGCCATGGAGATAGCAATCCAAAGGTTCATTGAGATCCGCGCTGGGGTATTCAAAAGAAGCCATGGTGCCTATCATGGGGAGTATCGTTGGAAAAGGGTCCTCTGGATCTCCTGAGTTGAAAGATACATGTAGGACTGGCGTCGAATTGATGATGGAATGTATAGTTTGAAGATCATAGCTAGCTGGAAATAATACCGTCAATAAAGCTGTTAAAAGTCTGTAGTTATAATACTCCTTCAAGATATACACCATTGCTTAGAAATGCTTACCACGATCGCTTTTGCGGTGAACGGTATTCTTATCGACTTTGGGATAAACCAAGTTTCTACCCATCTTGCTACGCGGAGGAAGAGCAAACTCGAATCTGACTCTTGTATACTTGAAGCTTTATCCACGCAACCATACCTATATCTTTACAACAGAAGACCAGATGCTACCATGACTCACATCACAGGTCCGCAGATAGGTAACTTTGGACGGCATGATACCGGCCAAAATATAGATCGGCAGAAACGGCTTACAGAAGGGGCATGTAGATCCGAACCGCCTCGCTCAAGTTTTTACCTTGTTCTCCGCATTTTGCCAAATGCCGTGCTCTGCCAAACGTCGTGCTCAAGAGAAAGCCCACGAGCTGGTGTTCCCGTCTCAATACCCACCTAATGCTGTGATGATCACGAGATATCAATGCAAATGCCTTGTCTAAGGCAAATTTTTGGGATGAAGGATCATATTTCGGTAGAAACAATCTCCTGAAAGCAAGTCGTTGTATTCTTGTACTAGATCTAGTGCGATCCCACATTCTCTCTCTGCCATTGACTCAGGATACAGATATTACATCCCCTTCTTCCCATGGGGCAGCTTGAAAATTGTTGTCAACAGAGATCGAATGGAGCTAGTCGGCTTGACATGCCTAGAATCTAGACTTTCAATCCCCCTCCCTGCCACGTAGGCGGGAGATCTGGCAACCTGCCTACCCTACTAAACGTCGCCTGTCACTATATATCACATGCTCACTTTTGACGTACCCATAGTCTCAGGAGACTGCTTCCTATTTCTAAAGTTGCGACTGTGCTTGCATTGACACTTTTGCGCCCAGCCTCTGTGCTTTTCTTGACTTTGGCTGGCAATTGCTATTACATATAACACCACATATATAGTACTTCTATGCGGATGCGAGCTGTTGCTTTGGACAAATTACATATATAACATCATTGCCTTTACGCAACTATATATTCAGTTGGAAAGATTGAAATCGCTCCGTACGTTACCTTCACAAGCATCAATGACCGCCAATAGCAGCAAAGCCCAAGGTAATCCTTCTCGAAAAGCCAGACTGCTAAATCATCTAACTAGAATCCAGGCCTTGACACCTCCATCAAGAAACTTTCGATCTCTCCTTCCAACACGGCCAGCAAATCTAGACCACCAACATCTCCCACCCCCGACGACTGGGAAGAAGCAGCCTCTTCATCTTCCTCAACAACCAGCGACGCCTCACCCCCCTCTACCCCACATGAGACCCAGCACCCGAATGCCCCACCTCCCACGCCCATCTCTCCAACCTCCCGGCATGCCCGGAACAAAAGCAGCACCGATTGGACAACCTTCAACAAACCTTACCCTCTTTCTTCATCCGGAAGTGCGAGCCGTCCTCCGCAAGCAGGCTTGGATAAAAGACCGGAAAAGAGCAGTGCGGCGGCGGGGAGGATGATTGCGGGTGCGTTGGGAGTGAAAGCACCGAAGAAGACGGAGGAGGGGAAGGCGTATGAGAAGGCTGTTAGAGAGAATGAGAGGAAGAAGAGAGAAAGGGTAAAGGAGGAGCAGGAAAGGGAAGAGAGGGAGAGGGAGGCGAATAAGAGGGCGATATGGGAGGAGTGAGGGGGTTTGAAGGTTTCCGAGGGGCCAAATGGGTTGGGCATTAGGGAGCAAGAGTAGAATATGGATAACGCTGCGCCCGTTTAGACATCATTTTGGATTGGAGTGTCGGGTAACAAATACATTTTTGGAACTACTCAAATATTGCCTCTGTAGTCACAGGAAGGCATCAAACCAAGTTAGCATGCATCATATGCTTGTATGAGTAGCGTCGTATTGGGGCTGCATGTATCCCATATCCAGGTGTTCACGATTACACTGTGCAACTACCCATAGACTTCCGGAGAACTACATCTGGTCTAGCCTTCCTGAATTGCACTAGAAATCAAGGATCACGTTATCGGCCGAGAGTTAAAGGCAGAGACAGTCGCATGGCTGCATGAATATTGATTTCATCTATGAATTGTCCTCCCGGCCCCGTAACAATATGCGCCTCGAGCGCCCGCTGCAATGTAAAATATGTGAGGCCATCAACGGAAAGATGCAGTTACAGCAGAGATGTAGATCTTCCTGACGAAAACCACATAGCCATAGCCCATAACTTCCGAGTCCATCTCATCTATTTTCGTATTCCTTATGAGATGGTGATCTCAAGCCCCACCAATTTGTTCCTGATGCACCTCCAAGGTATCGCCGTCGGCCATTTCAAGCTGTTGTAACACCTATCAGCAACTGTATCAAAGTGACGTAGCTCGTGACATGAGGGTGAAGTGATGGACAGATTGTTGACTCACAGAATCTGGGCTGTCGGTCGGGTTGACTCGCGCCCCATCGAACAGAAAGCGGACTGAGTTGGGAGCCTTGCCCTGACGCTCGCAAAAAGCGTTCATGAGTTTTGACAGGTTGGTCGTGCGCTTGATTTTGAAAAAGACCTCGTTGTTGTTATCTGTCACCTTGATATTTAGGTGCTCGCTTCGAGGCTGGTCCTCTTGATTGCCTCCGGCGCCGGGTGATTGATCGCGATCGGACATTTTGATGGCAGGGTGATGTTGCTCCTCTGTGGGTGGCTTTGAGATCGATGAGAGAAATGTGTTAAGCGGAAGATAGCTTGTTATGTGGCTGGAGTTCTTCGATGTCGGTCAGAAGCTGCTATCTATGTCAGTTGCCTTGTTCAGTACAAAGGTTGGCCGCAGAGGAAAAGTATCTCTCGGTGGTGTTGGGGGAATCATTACATTGATGGAGGACGTGTCACAGATGGTTATTTCGCTTCCAGTGGTAAGGAGGTATCTCACTTGAGCCTCCAAGAAGAYGTGCGACGTGAGGTTGGTGTTGTATAAGAGAAGTTGAAGTGGATGAGATAATCAGCACCTGACCAATCAGGAAGAGGTTCCAGAATTTGGGGGCCGCATAGCGTCATTGTAAGATATCTTCACCACGGTTTGCCACTACCACGTTGTCCCACTCATTGACCGGCTGAGCACATGATCTAACTCGCTTCTTTACATGCTTGTTGTATGAACCACGATAGTAATTTGATTGGTTGCATATGTAATCTAGTCTATGTACGCTGATATGAAAACACAGGGTATGGAGGAAGCTTTGAATACGGATCCGCCTTGCCATCCGCTTGCAGTGAGTCAATTCCAAAAGGTATTATTTTGCCAATATGTTGACAGGGAATTAGTGTGCCATTCAAGGTACGCTGAGAGTCTACCCCAGTATAATCCTGCCGAGTGTGCTAACCCTGCCTCAGACTGCATTCAAAGGAATTCATACAAAGAGGATAAATGCCAGAGCCAGATAGACGAACTTTACAAATGTTGTAATCTTTTCTATCAGCGACACGGCGATGACGCGAAAACTGTCTCCTGTCCGAAGGCCAATCTTTTGAGGCTCAAGATGAAGCAACGCAGCCAAGGCGTATGAAAGATGCAATACACGAGGATAAGCCATAGAGGCGTATCAGGAAACTTGGATCATCTATAGCGCCCTTGCTCTTGTAAATATACTGTAACAGCTCGCTTTCCTGTCAAGACCTTCATTTCCACGGAAGAATCTGGCCTGTAGATAGAGAGTGTTAAATTTATCTTAGACGATCGTGAGCACGCAGGGAGACCCTCGAGGGATCTGAACAAACACTGATGATTACTCCAGCTTGGAGGTCTGTTCCGAGACTCTAATGAACGCCTGTTTAGACATTGTTTGAAGAGACAAATTCTTTTTTGATCGCGCACTTTTGATCTGGAGAAATTTAAGCGCGGTGGGCGGCTACACGCGCCTGAAACTCCAGGAACGGAGCTATATCAACAGTGTGCTAAGTAAATACCACCGTTAATCTCGCTCAGCTACCAAATATGTGAAGAGATAAAGTGTCAACACCAGCAGCCAGCGTGTGCTACAACCTAATTCCTCCCCAAGAATGCCTTCAAGAAGGCTGTCTCGCGAGGAAAGCTGGAACAGCCTCCATCATTCAGACGCATCGGGTGATAATGCCGACGATGGTTACTCAGACGTCGTTATGGAGGATGGGCCTGATGGTTCCCACGCGCGCTCCTCCGAAGAACCGCCTCCTTTCCCCACAATCAGCGACGTGCAGCGAGCGCTTCATCCACTCCAAGCAACTGCAGATCGCGTTGGAAAGCAAGTTGAGAAATTCGCAGAGAACCTTGACCGTTTGAGCAATACAAGACAACAAGAGATCGATGCCGACTGTAGGCATGTTCTTCCTCTAGTTAACGCCTACAAGACGATAGCTAGCGACACTGTAAAACACTTGGGAAGCATGCATGGGATTGAAAGAGGACGAGAACTGTCTAAGAAGACTAGACAAAGATTACGAAGCTCTAGTGGGAAGTCGACGCCCAGGCCCGCTTCTACAGGGAATAAAGCCATGAAAACTACGGTTGAAGATCTCGAGAGGTGGGAGCAAGAGGAACACACTTGGGACTTACTAAGTCTCATGCTGCAAGTAGAATACCCAATACCGGACTCTGCAAGACCGCAAGCTGGCTCGAATCTTGTGCGACCTAGCAAGAATAAACAAGTTCATCGGTACTCGTCAGAGAAAGAGGTATGGAATAGCTTCCTCGCGTCTGACGATCTGGCATGGGGGAAACATGTCGTGGTGGGATGGTTGCAGAAGTCTGCAGATCAAATGGGCCAAAACATCGAGCAAGTGGTGGAAGAGCTGGAGGCATGCGCTGACCGCGGCTCCGGGCTATGGGCACACAGTTGGCTGTTCACAAAAGAGGCAATAAAAGGGCAAAAGCGTCTACGATCGTGGCCAAAAGCACTTGATCCAGACGATCCGGGTCTTGATGCTGCCTTGCTAAATTCAGAGAAAACCAAACCGTTGGTCACTCAGCTGGATCCGGACGCTATTACACGTCAAGGCCGAAGCCTCGAAAAGCAGGATCACTACTTTGAGAGAGCCATGTGGCTGGCTTGCTGGGAGATGGTTAGACGAGGGAAGGACTGGAGTTACGTTCGGGAATGGTGCCAGGAAAGAGTTGAGGGCTGGAGGGCCGCAGCAATGTGCGGTGACCCTCGGAGCTGCCTTTCCGATAGCCCTTCAGCCCCAACATGGCAATCACGAGCCTTGTGGCGGCAAACCTGTGCTCTTGCAGCCAAAGAGGGCGGCATTGACGAATATGAAAATGCTGTATACGGCGTTCTGAGCGGTTACCTACCCAGTGTTCAGAAAGTCAGCCGCTGCTGGGACGATTATCTCTTTGCTCACTACAACTCATACTTATTACATTCCTTTGATCGCTATGTGAGAACGAGCTTCTCAGATCGCGTACCGAAGGCCTTGACAGACAAGACCGGCTCCTTCAAACTCTCTATGCTGGGAGGCCAGAGCGAACAAAATGCACGGGACATTGTGGAGAACATGAAGCAAATGGAAGCAACCAAGGAAGAAGCTAAAGATCCCTTCAAAATGTTGCAAGGCAGCCTCATCGCAAATTCCTTTGATAATTTTGTCGTCACACATGGAATTACGCTTGCTGAAGCAGCCAATGCTGGGGGAAGATCTAAGAGTATTCCACTGCCTCAAATCCCAATTGGGAAGCGAAGCATTACTGCTCCAATTACGACAGGCGACCACGATCTTTTGCGCATAATTACCCACATGATATTTATCTATCAAGACCTCGGTCATAATTTTCAACAGGGTGGACACACTGAAGTAATGGAGAATATAATTGTGGCCTATATTGACTACCTAGGCAAAGCTGGCAAACAACAACTACTGCCACTCTACGCTTCTCGACTTTCAGCCAAGAGGTCGTTGTCTTGCTTAGGTCGCCAGCTTCCTACTATTCAAGAGCATGGGGAGCGCCAAACATTCATGCAGCTAATGAAGCAGTACGACATCAATGTACCTGGCGTTTTGAGCAAACAGCTTCAAATGATCATCGTGGACACAACGCCAGAGGGATCTATCCCTTCAAGTTATCCACCTTTAACCATACTAGAGAAGAGCCGCAAGGATGCAATGGCGCTTCGTCTAATCCAGCCAAATTTCATTGGACATTCAATCACGGACGACCAATACGACCTCATTCATGGTTTCGAGTGGTACTTGCTAATGGACGGTCATTGGACGCAGACGATGGCAATAGGAGCCCTGATATACAAACATCTCTTGCGTAAGGAAGTCTGTCCATTTTGCCAACATTATTACTGACATCATTCTTAAATTACAGGCTCAAAAGGATTAGCCGCAGCCAGGAAGTTATCGCAAACCGTGTCACTTTCTCAGCTTTCACGTTCCAAAACCAAATATATCCTAGGCCGTACGATAGATATCAGTAAAGATATGCATCTAAGTGATGATGATGCGGGAGAGGGGGACGGCTTTAYAGGCACAAGATCACACCGTACGAGTAGTCAACGTCGTCCCTCTAGCTCATCTGCAAGACCTGTCGACAATGACCGCGGATTGCTCCTAGAGCTAGCGAGAACCTTCAAAGATCTTGAAAATCTATTCATTGCTCTTGATGCATTGGAAGAATGGGAACGTCTAGCTGAGGAGGGCGGGAAGTAAGTCAAACCCGGAGCTTGAAGACCCTGTTTATTCTGACCATATCCTAACCGTTAGACTGGTGCACGGGGGGCAAGATCTCAAGGCGTGGAAGGGCGCATTTCAAAAAGCATATCACAGGGTTGCGACGGCCATGGAACCGCTACTTCATGGATGGCTGCAGAAGGCGGGGAATGGTAAGCATAATTTGCTCAGACCGTAGACAGCTGACTGATCTTGGAACTAGAGGCAGAAGCCGAAGACCTCAAGGAAATACGCGTGGCATGTCTGCCTGAAGTGATATTGGCTTACACTACTGTTTTGGACCTGTGCTCGCGCTACCTGAGTCGTGATTTGCTGTTGAAAGGTATGGATTTGGCGGCCCTAATCGCCGAGGAAGGCTCAGATCTCGCTGCCTGCTTTGTGGCAGCGGACAGAATGCCTGAGCTTGTCGATTCTTTCGCCTTCTTGAGTAAGAGCATCATCCAGGCGGAGGCGCGGGGAGCTAAGAGCGGTAAGGGCAAGAAAAAGAGGAATGGGGAAACATTGGACTTGTGGACAATGAGAAGACCTGCATAGGTCAACCCTCCATAAAACCTCCACGTAAGGAACGAGCAAGACTCTAGGTAGTCTGTGCTGAATGGAAGTCTATTGGCCAGAAAGTGGGGACGACGCGGCTCCTACACTGGAGCATAGCCTTCTTAGTAATCCGTGCTTCGACGTGCATTGCATGTGATGCGTTGCCTCAGGGCCACGTTTCGTGTGGGTGAAATTGGACGCTTTGGCCAGTAACAAGGCACGTTGTTTGTACGGGCGTCAATAGAGTTGCTGACAGTTTTCCTGCCCCAATGCCTGCAAGGAGTCAGTTATATCGTGCTTCATGCACCCTATGATTTAGCGGACAGGCCTGATATGCGGCCGCAGGGTGATGGCCTGAAGATCGCCCTAGGCCGAGTCGGCCCGCCAAGGCACCGTAGAAATGTAACCCTAAGCTGGATAGAAGGTATTCTCGTAGATGAGATCATACATCCATGATGACCACAATATGCCAAATCAGCAAAGCTCATCAGTGATGGGAGAGAGATATAGATGCTTGTCCATTCCCTCATGAACGCCTTTTTGCGGCAATCTCGGACTTTTGCCGCCAGTCGTCCTTCCGACAATAGTCTAGCTCCAAGTGCACAGCCTCAATTAGCGTCGTTTGCTGGCAATGGGAGACCTCTCACTGCAAAGAGCCCCAGGATATTTTGGCTCACCCTGGTACCCCGGCCACTGTCCGCTCTTCTCCTACTATAGTAGCATATTCCAGTGTCTGTTGCTACCGCCAGCACCTTGAACCCCCATAATGGATAGTTATTGAGCTCTGTACCCCATGGCATCCACTAGGCCAGGAATGACCGTCTATGGAAGATTGCTGGGTTCACTGGCCTCCACCCGCGTTGAAGGAGATTGGGAAGAGGCCAGCAATAGCTGTGGAAAGAGCTCCGGAAGATTGCACGAGAAGGCTAAGAGGCAGCAAACCTCGGACACAGCAAAAGGTGCGAGTGCAGAGGAATCGAGAAAGACATGCAGCTTTGGTTCGAGCATTTGTTGACAGTTGGGGGGTCTTTACTGACACTGCGCCTGCCTTAGGAAACCGCCGATCATTCCATTGAAGTAGTCCAAGCTTCGTTCCTTCCTCTCTCAATCCCTCCATCCTCAGAGCTTGACAGCCCGTCACTATATCTGAACACCGAAGACTGGGCCTCCATTGAAAGAAAGCTTCTATTTCTACTTCCGCAGCGTCACGCCATACATCATAACATATTTTTTTTGCGTACATGTGACTATAAGGAGAGCGTACTGGGGCACGCACTCTGAAGGTCAACATACCTGCGTACCATGCCGGAAGTTGAGGCTGATGGTAACTCATCGCCGCACTCACCCTACGTTCCTCGACGGCCTCGAGCGCCTACAATTACTATTGATACTTCTCCTGTCAGTCTTCACCCGGTGGACCTGTATTTTGCTATTAATTGCGAGAGGTTGCTGATAATAGATGGCTGTAGGGTGAACAGAATGACGAAAGCGATCGAGAGCCCGGCCAATTAGTGACCGAGTCCCCAAGAACGGACCTCCGCGCTGCACACTCCTTTGAAAGCAACCGACCAACCTCGCCACACAATGTTTCCTCCCCCAAGCCCAAGTGGGCGGAACTTCGACCCGACAACTTTCTGGCTGTGCCAAACACTCGCTCAAGAGGGAATTCCGTTGATTCGGACGAGCATGGTCAATCCCCAACAACGTACAGCGGCACGACTTCGGTCTCTTCCTTCGCTTGGACAGCTGAGGACAGAGCAAGCACCACAGCCAGTAATGATAATATAATCAATGATGCAGATGCATTAAAACCAGATCTTGACACTGAGGGAGATTTCCAAGTTGAGGACAATAAGTTCGCATTCTCTCCCGGCCAATTGGGAAAATTACACAGTCCAAAGAGTCTCGCTGCATTTCACGCGCTTGGAGGACTAAGAGGTCTTGAAAAAGGCCTGCGAACGGACCGTATAGCTGGACTATCTCTTGATGAGAAACTACTAGATGGAACGGTTACTTTCGATGAGGCTGTAGCGGCAGGTTCGCAGCGTAAAGATCCCGAAGAACTTGGAGGCGCTCTTTTGAAGAGAGCGAGCACAAAAGCCAAACTCTCTGAAGACTCTTTCCTGGATCGCAAACGCATATTCAAAGAAAACCGCCTCGAGGAGAGGAAGGCAAAAAGTTTTCTTCAGCTTGCCTGGTTAGCATACAATGATAAGATTCTAATCCTCCTTACTGTTGCCGCCGCTGTGTCTCTAGGTCTGGGCATATATCAGTCGACCACGCCACAGCCTGAAGGGGAGGCACCCGTAGAGTGGGTTGAAGGCGTAGCCATCATGGTAGCCATCATCATCGTTGTCGTRGTAGGCGCTGCGAATGATTATCAAAAGGAACGACAATTTGTCAAGCTCAACAAGAAGAAAGAGGATAGGAACGTCAAAGTTATTCGATCGGGTAAATCACGAGAAGTCTCAGTGCACGACATTCTGGTTGGAGATATCATGCATCTAGAGCCTGGAGACATGATCCCAGTTGATGGTATCTTCATATCAGGGCATAATTTAAAATGTGATGAATCGTCGGCTACTGGCGAGTCTGACGTACTCAAGAAACATCCGGGAGACGAAGCTTACGCTGCTATCGAGGCACATCACAATCTTGCTAAGATAGACCCCTTCATACTCTCCGGTGGCAAAGTCACTGAAGGCATCGGAACGTTTCTTGTTACAGCTGTAGGGGTCAATTCCGTCCACGGCAAGATTATGATGTCTCTCCGGGATGACATTGATAAAACGCCCCTGCAAGTCAAACTCAATATTCTTGCAGATTGGATAGCCAAACTAGGCCTCAGCGCTGGGGCTCTTCTCTTCATAGCAACCTTCATCCGGTTCTTGGTTCAATTGCACTCAATTCAAGGTGGAGCCAGCGCAAAGGGACAGCGTTTCCTACAAGTTTTCATAGTCGCTGTAACTATTGTGGTTGTTGCAGTCCCAGAGGGTCTGCCACTTGCCGTTACATTGGCGCTCGCATTTGCAACCACTAGGATGCTAAAGGATAACAATCTAGTTCGCCACTTACAAGCGTGCGAGACGATGGGCAACGCGACAACCGTTTGTTCTGATAAGACAGGTACCCTCACCCAGAACAAGATGTCAACGGTTGCGGGTGTCCTAGGTACTTCTGTACGATTCGGAAACAAGAGCAGCCCTGATACTTCAGCATCAACTTCGCCAGAAACGCCCGTGAAAGGCAAAGCTATTGCATCCGAAGAAGATGATGAAGATCAACCTATTGATGCCTTTGTCTCGTTACTTGCGAATGATGTAAAGACACTTTTGAGGCAATCGATTTCCATTAATTCGACGGCTTTCGAGAATGATGATGATGGTGGCCAAATCTCATTCGTAGGGTCCAAAACCGAGACTGCCCTACTTAGCTTTGCCCGGGATCATCTCGCCATGGGAGCTCTGAATGAAGAAAGGGCCAACGTTGACATCGTGCAATTTGTGCCCTTTGACTCGGGCCGGAAATGCATGGCTGCCGTTCTCAAGGCACCTAAAAAAGGCTACCGAATGTTAGTCAAAGGTGCGTCCGAGATTCTACTGGAGAAGTGTACGAAAATCATACGTGATCCGACATTGGAAGTTTCCGAAGTGGACATGACACCCGAGGACAAGGAGATGATTGGCCAACGCATTGAGAAATACGCTTCACGATCACTACGTACTATTGGCCTTCTATATAGGGACTTCGAGCAATGGCCTCCAAAGGGAATAGCGACTCAAGAGGATGACCCAAAGCTTGCAGTCTTTAAAGAGTTGTTCAGGGATATGGTATTCCTTGGCGTTGTTGGTATACAAGATCCCCTGCGAGAAGGTGTTACGGATGCAGTCCATGCCTGCCAGAAAGCAGGCGTATTTGTTCGGATGGTTACAGGTGACAATCTTCTGACTGCAAAAGCCATTGCGCAAGAGTGTGGGATATACACTCCCGGGGGTGTAGTCATGGAAGGTCCTGCTTTTAGGAATCTAGACGATAAGGAAAAGGACAAGATCATTCCAAGGCTTCAGGTCCTTGCTCGGTCGAGTCCAAGCGATAAGCAGAAGCTAGTCCAAAGGTTGAAAGAGTTGGGAGAGACAGTAGCTGTGACTGGTGACGGAACGAATGACGCACCCGCCCTCAAGACTGCGGATGTAGGGTTTTCGATGGGCATCGCTGGGACCGAAGTGGCAAAGGAGGCTTCAGCTATCATCTTGATGGATGACAATTTTGCCTCGATCGTCAAAGCAATTATGTGGGGCAGGGCCGTCAATGATTCCGTCAAGAAATTTCTTCAGGTTCGTCCACTATCCCTGCTCCTAAATCTTGGCGTCTAATTCCAGGCAGTTTCAAGTCACCGTAAACATCACCGCAGTTATCTTGACATTCGTCTCTGCTGTTTCTAGCGGTACGGAGACCTCGGTATTGACTGCTGTCCAGCTACTTTGGGTCAACCTCATCATGGACACTTTCGCCGCCCTTGCTTTGGCCACTGATCCGCCCTCACCGAGCATTCTGAACCGCAACCCACAACCCAAATCTGCACCTTTGATTACGTTGGCGATGTGGAAGATGATCATTGGCCAATGCATCTTTCAACTTGTCGTCACGCTGATCTTGTATTTCGCCGGACCAACTTTGCTTTCATACCAATCACAACGTGAACAGAACCAGTTGCAGACCTTGGTCTTCAATACATTTGTCTGGATGCAAATTTTCAACCAATACAACAACAGGCGGCTCGACAACAAATTGAACATCTTCGAAGGCATTCACCGGAATTACTTTTTCATCGGCATTCAATTTATAATCATTGCGGGCCAGATTATGATTGTGATTGTTGGCGGAGCTGCGTTTTCTGTGCACCGCCTAAATCGCGCTCAATGGCTTTACTCAGTAATCCTTGGATTTCTCTCCATACCTGTGGGCGTCCTTCTACGACTGATCCCGGACGACGTGATACGGAGACTGGTTCCTTCATGGTTCGTGCGAAAGGCAGCGCCAAAGGTATTAGTCTCTGATGAGGAGCGCCAGCCTTACGAATGGAACCCTGCTGTAGAGGAAATTAGGGACGAGTTGGCATTTATGAAAATGCTTCGCGGTGGTCGTCTCAATGTGCTCAAATATAAGCTTGCGCACCCAGTGGAAGCATTACTGACGCGATCAAGAAGTGGTTCTTTCCGCTCCAGGTCACGAGGCAACTCGCCACCTCAGACGCCTACCGGTGATCCTGCAGGCAACGATTCCGCTAGTCAGCGAGCGCCACGTAGCCCTGACTCCCGGAGGTCAAAGACACGACGGTCACGAAGGTCACGGTCAAACTCGGCTTTCAGTCCAGCTGCTGCAATGATGGCCACCGGTATTGTTGCTGGTAGTGTGGCTGGCTGGTCTCCGATAGGCAGGAGAAGTGAGGAAGGTCCTTCCAGGTTCAGCCAAGATGGTAGATCTCAGCTTAAAGACCAAGAAGGCGTAGAGATCCATCCTGAGACGGATCCGCGTGATCCTGTTGTCGTTGATGATCCGAAAGCGAAACATATGCCCCCAAGCCAAGTGCCAGAGATAACCCCAGCTCCTGGGCCCTCAAGGCTAGCTCCACCACAGGCGGCTTATTGATATCAGCAAAGATTGAATCAATTCTTGACCTTTTCTTATACCCATGTACACTATGTCGCTCGAGTTTACCAAATCGTCGTTCCAAAAGGGTACTTCAGGGGCCCTTCTTCGTTTCTCGAAAACAGCATAGAACGGTGTTTGGCTGGTGTTATGGTGTTTCGACTGGATTGGTGTCCAGAGACTAAGGTACGCACGGAGAAAACGACGCTGATAGCGTACTTGCTGCTAAGTAGCATGATGTTTGTATGAGTACGCAGGAAGGGTTGCTTCTGGTTTTGATGGGTTATGGCAGTCACCTATCAGTTCTGACTATTGATGAGGAATGAGCGGCGCACGGGTTGGTGAAGCAGCTGAAAATTCGTGTAAATAGATTGCGCTAGAGGACTATACATAAGCAATGGCTTGCTTGAGTAGCTGAAAACTTCTTCTCTCAATCTCATCCCTGAAAGTCCTCTCATTCGTGATTCTACTTCCTATTATAATTCTTAAATGTCTCAGCATATCGTGCAAAAACCCTGCAGAAGCTTTTTGAAGTCAGAGCTCCTCGTAAGCCTATCGAGTTGAATGGCGCCACCTCCTTAACTTTATTACATACTCGGCTATTAATGCTTGAAGATTAACCTTATTACATGCTCAGCTACTGATACATTCAAGGCTCTATCTGCACTCTCCACAGGTTTTTCTGCAATCTCACACCCCCCGGTCGACTATCAACCAATAAAAGTCATCACCTTCTTAGCAGCTCGTCCCACAACATGCCTTATCTCTACAAATCCCTCATACCACATCCACCTCCTCATCAGTCATCATCGCCTGCAATGAAAATCCGGACACAAATTCGAACATCACGACTCTGTCACCGCCGGGGGGTTTATGGATGATGAAGCAAAACATGTATCTATCTATCACCGGAATGATTACAAAGTGGGGTGGGGGCTGGAGGATATCTCACAAGGCTGTGGTGAATACGGCATCGATGCGCTTGTTCATGTGTTGGAGGAGGCTGACTCGGCATATTACACTACCAGCGCTCGTCCGCAATGGAGCTCACGGGATGTCGTAGCGTTTTTGTTTGTTTTCTTTCTCAAAGTGGTTGAAATTACCGAGTCAAGGTCGCGAGATTGGACGTGTGGTGGCTTATTATACGGCATAGCGCAGAGATGAGGGATACGCATATCATTTTCAGAGCTGGTCTCAATTCAGACGCTCAAAGGCTAACAAGAGTGCCGTATGTCTGGTTGTGGGTTGCTGGTCCAGAACCCAATGTCTTTCAGTGGCATGGTATGGTTCTTGTGCAGGTCTTTTGCTTCATTGTGATGCATTCTGACAGGGTAGTCATGCTCTTTGCGTATCTTGAGCGGCTGGGTGGGAAACCTCAGAGCCTTGGGTGGCGTTTTGGAACGCTCGGGCTATGTGGGGCTAGATGGTACGCTTGAGAGTGTGCTGGTGGGTGATGAGGCGTGCAGGAGTCTGTAACTATCAGCTAGGACGATGGTCACATGCTTTAACTGACACATCTTAAGTTGCTGTCCATGACAAGACGAAAAGATTGAACAGAATCTTGGAGAGGGGCTGCATGTGAAGCGAGAGTGATTCATGCAGGGCTATCACAGCCGTTCACTCCTGCCTGGAGAGGGCCAGTATGTGGAGCGCGAATGGTTCATGCAGGGCTATCACACCCGCTCACTCCTAGCCCTTGTGGCCGAGAGCTGTTCTAAAACAGCTCAGTGAAAGGCTTGCTAAGATCTGTATCTTCTGCACGCAACAAATGTGGTATTGCGCGCAGGCATAGTGCATGCAAAATTGCCCGATCTGGGAGAGAAGCTTCCGGCGATTGTTTAAGGTTCGGCGTCGTTTGTGGGGTTTGTGAGGCTTCATTCCCGTGCAATAGCGGTGAAGGAGTTAGTGTTCTTACTTTCGGAACAAGTCTTGCACGAGAACATTGTTCTTGGTTCAAGTCGAATCCTAACAGATCGTAATCGTTATACAATGATGTAGGTTTTCCATAATGAGATATTGATTCGAACATGGTCGTGATCCAGGCCTTTGTCACCGGTTGTTACCTGATCCAGCTCCGTTGGATGAACCATTTGCCGTCATCGAAAGCATCTTCCGTAGCTCTCAATGATGCATTTTTGGAGCTGAATACTCAGACAAGTGAGGGGTGAGCGTAAGAGGGTTATGTACTATCTTAGGAAAAAGA
Organism: Cladonia macilenta KoLRI003786; assembly: GCA_000444155.1. Taxonomy (NCBI): domain Eukaryota; kingdom Fungi; phylum Ascomycota; class Lecanoromycetes; order Lecanorales; family Cladoniaceae; genus Cladonia; species Cladonia macilenta. The sequence continues at coordinate 89,275 of KE598568.1, forward strand.
CAGCAATTCAAAAAGGGTCGACAGCGTTTGAAATGATTTATTGTCTTTGAAAGTATTGACCAAAACAGTCTAAGTAAATACATTGGCTCATTAAGCATAAGAAGAATTTCGAAGGGCAATTGTGCCTGAAGGATTGAGGGATCGAGCCTTCATTCGACGGCACGAACAGGGGGAACACGAACCGTATTGGGGATGGGCGAAACAGAATCCCCTCGAATTTTGCCACACCTAGCTATCGATGTGTTTGAATAATAGGAGAGGCTGTATTCTTACARTTGGACTGATCCAGCAATCAGTACTGGCTTCAAAGATCGGCTTCACTATCATGGTGGCAAGGATGCTTCCAAGGCAAGATAACTAAGCATACACGCAAAGCGGTCGTCGATGATGCACGTCTCCGGCTTCAAGATAAGGGTGCAGGGTGGGGTCCTAGGTTCGGTCTGAGTATAGTAGTGCCTAGAAAAGTGAGGCGAAGGGCCAATAGTATCCCTATTTCGCTCCCCTCGGTTATRTATGTCTTRCGCCCGATCAGAGTRCMTACGCCCTRCTTAGGAATCCTAGTCTCTTCGTAAACATTTCCGTCGATAGCTCGACAGGCTCTTTGTTAGCATTAAAGACTCACAAATCGTGTGACCGCATACAGCTAATTCCCAGAAGGAATGCGAAAGAAAGATGATCTGTGAGAACCAGTAACTTTTTCTGCGGGTTATCTTATGCCTCCTCGTTGTCTCAAGTATCATTAAAGGTGGCTTTACCGCGAAGATAGTATCTTGGGCTTCGCCATACCCTAAGAACAATCTTCAGCGCTTCTAGAAGGGAAAGGGGATCACTATGGGGTTAACAACTTTGATCACGAAGCCAGGTGTGCTGGCTGTGATGGTTCCTTGATCGAAGTGATTCTCCGCAACCAGAATTCTAAGATCGTATTTTCATCCCTCATGATCTGGTCAAATTTCGATTTCCCTGCTTTGCGGACCGGACATGTGTCCCATTCCTTACTGCTTAGTATAGTGATTGAGCTAACACGTGATGATTGAGTTAACATGTAATGATTGAGTTAACATGTGTCCCTGCATGGGGATCATCGGCCCACAGATATTACAACATTGCTGTTGATATAGAGCCAAACCCAAACACGTCCAGCCGTATTGCTCTGCATCTTTAGAAACCCATCTTGCGAGCTGAAATCCTACAATACAGGGATTATGGGGCAGCAGGAAAAGGATCATAGCCCTTATGATGGTTTGAAAAACATCTTTGATGTTCTGAGACTTCTGGAACTCCGGCCTTGCCCGCCATCATGCCTCGATGTAGTGCTTTCGCTGCATTAATGCATTTACACCCAAGACTCTTTCGAAGAGATTGCGTGTAGAGTGACCTGCTGTGAATGCGCCTGCAGTAGGAGGACGCCGCTAGACAATATGCGATTTTGCGTTTGGCACCGTACCCTGGCCGGCCTGTGGCCGCCTAGCGAGCGCAGGCTTACCGGCTGTGCAGTTATCACCCACGTAGATATCGCGACTAACCTCGTATGCACGTTGGCGACAAAGTTGTTTCAAGGAGCTTTCTCGATGTAGCTGGCAGTGACGAATAAAAGGTCAAATAAACTGTACGGTGTTGCCTATCCAGGTCCTCGTAAGCATTTATGTAAGGTACCGTTGCAACATCGTAAGCAGAAAGGTTGACACAACGCTTTCGCGTACGAAACTTGATAACAGGCTGATCCTGATAACGTCCAAAAACAGAGTGGACTCGTCCCTGGTGTGCACGCTCTAGCTGAGTCATTAATGATGTGTCCCCTATGACTGCTGTCACATGCGAGACTGACGCAAGTTGCCGAACAACGTGCCTGGCAGGCTTGCAGGAAGGCTCCTAATTTGCCACCACAATTGATGGCGATTATGTAGGGAGTACCTAGCTGCATTATAGAGAGACCGCGGGAAAATGGTCATGTAATCTGAAACCACATGTGCCTCACGCATATAGAACTGTCTCCAACCACCTGCCGAGTTAGGCCGTCTCCCCAGAAGCGTCCACCTTCCTCTTGGAGCTTGGTCCAGTGTCGTGCGGGACGAAGCGGGTTCAGTTACGAACAGAATTGACTGTCGTTTTCTCCGAGCACCAATGCCTGATCACTATGTACTAGCTGCAGTTCCCAAATATGCATGAGTAATGCTCGTCCCACATTGAACAACACCATGTAGTTGCCCGTGCTCATAATCCCTAGGTGAGATGTTGAACTACAGCTGGTTATCCAGGACCGCCATGCATTTTGATCCACCTCTCTACTGCATCATCAGCTCATCTTAAGAGATATTCATTGCAGGAATCGACGATGAAGATCGTCCCAAAACGGCTAATGTTGCTGCATGTTCAGATGACGTGAATTTGGAAGCCGATGAAACGCGTAGGAGAGAGACTGCCAAAGCGAGGTCTGCTTATTTTCAAAACTGTGTACTCTTGGACTTGCTTGACTGTGGGACTGCGGGTCTAACGTCTCGCCGCTTTTGCTGTAGAATCGAGATGGTTTCGGACATTCTCGCTACTAAGTAGTGCAGCCCACAGGTCAACCCGCGATCCTACGAGAAACAACACATGTCGATACTTGTTGATTGAACACCGCGTTTGGAATTCTGACAGATCAACGTACGGTTACGTCTAGCGCCCGAACAATAGTTGCTGGTTCATAGCATGAGCTTGCTATGACAATTTCGATCTATAGCCGCATCTTGTTCCCTTGTCCTTTGTGGACTTGGAGTTTTAGCTTTGTCCTGTACCTTTTTCTGTCTACCGGTGCCATCACTGCATTCGAATATGATGGTCGGTGACTGATGAGTGCCACGAGTCAGCGACGGATACGAAGTTAGAGGCGTAAATCTCCGGCGCATATCAAAAGCACCAAGATTGAGTCCGCTTTCGGCACTCACATATTCACACTCGCTTTCCTATGCAGTGTACATGATGCGCTGGTTGGCGCTGACAGTTCATGCTTGCCAATATGCACGGCTTCACTTGTCCGCTGTACCTAGCGCCGAATCCCTGAATACCTGAAAGTTCAGTATGCAGTTGTGATCCGGCCCGGTTCAAGGGCTGCTTCACGCGATCCGCTGACGCGAGCACACCCCTCGCTCGGTATGCAACGTGTAAGGTTGAGAACCACAAGGGCTCTATTACCAGAGTCGCAGTATGTCTGAACGAATATTTAGCGGCCGCTCGCTCTGGCCTATTTCTCTTTTTACTCAGATAAGTCGAGCTACAGAGGGCGGTACCTTGGGCGGAGGGTGCGTGAGATCTTACTCCAACAAGAACCCAAAGGCCTTGCATTCCGCTCCCACTCTATCGGAGATAGTGACTCGAYGCCGTGAGAGCCATCCTTGACCGTGYGTAGGATAGACATCCTGAAACAATTCTTGTCGACAAAGAACATGAGGTGAGTTCACTCTGTGAGGAGATGTCTCAGTCGGTCCTCGTGCACGATCCCTATTTAAGACTTCTGACACTTGACGTCCCCTCCTGTCCTGTCTCGAAAAGTGTGGGGCCAAAAATCGTTTAGCTGCTGACCATCCCTTAGCCTCCCGAGTCACAGCCAGTTGGCAAAATCCCAGAAGCCCTCAGAGGCAGCTCAATACCTCCCAGGGGGCCAGAAGTATCAAAAATCTTTGGTAGATAATGCCAAGAATTCCCGGCAAGGTCTGTCGGTGTCTCAGTGGGTTGCAAATTGGGATGCCACTTACGCCGATAATGCCCAAGAGGCTCAGCCTACATGTCAGCAATCCCTTGTCTAGGTTTAAACAAGTCACGCTCGTCTACTAATACTACTGAAGCAGCTGTCAATGCACCGGACGAGCTTCAAAGGACACGCGCGTGATGGAAAAGAAGCGAGAAATTTAGACAAAGTAGGTCAAGATTGACTGTCGCATACATCCATCGACTCACTGATCATGCAGCTGACAGGACTCAGGCTTTGCCATGCATCATGATGGTGCACTTTCTCATGAATCCTCGCTGCGGAAGTTCGTCGTGAAATATTGTTCCCGTCTGGACCGAAGAGCCTTAAACTTCTTGCTTTCGCTCGTCCTGCCGCCACGTCAATGGTCACCGTAGCCGCCTTCATCCATTCTTGACGTTTGCAAATGGAATAGTAGCGGTAATGATGGACACTCTTGCAGGCGAAGATGTCATTTGAAATAGCTCTGGGAGAGAGAAAACTACGTTAGCACTTGGCCTAGGCCTGATTGATTCATCGTAACCCGCTGAGCTGCGTGGCGGAGAAGCTGTGGATATAGCACAATGCTGCCTCTCAAAAAAATGTTCACGAGCCTATCGTGGGATCTGTGACCTTTCCAGTGTTAACAAGACTGGCGATGAAGTAAGTGCCCGCCCTGCCAATGGCTGTGTATTGCTCGCGACCTACGTCATTATTAGTTGTCTTGCTGGACTATTATTTGTGAACAACCGCATGCAATGAGGACATTCCGTCTACTTTCCTCTCCTCCGTACAGCGCCCAATCTGTCATAGAAGATTGAGGACTTGGCCAACTTCGCCCCCTCGGCCGAGGTCTCAGCCCCTAGAGTTCGTTCCCGAGCCCCAGAGCCTCAACCCCCCAAGAAGAGACTGAGCGCACTACGGGACTTGTAGGACTCTGATCCTATTGACATTGCCCCTCATCCACAGCATGGAATTGACACGATCTGAAGCTGCCTACTAGAGGTTTCATTAGAAATGTTTGACATATTCTCCACAGGTCCCCACGGCTGGTTCATGGACCTAGTGCAAATGAAAGTGGCCGTCTACCACAGTGGTATGGAATCGAGGAAGTCGGTCGTCGTCTAACAGAAAGTCACTTGCTGTCGCATGAGTTATTGTTAACTGGTGATTCTCTTATCCGAAACAAAGTCCTACCTAATGTAACAGTCGTCCTACCTTTCCCGGTTGCATGGTCTGCGCCAAGCCCTGCTCAGCCCCCATATCAAATGGCCAACAGCGCTGCTCCACAGATGCCCCAACGCAGACAGCGAAGAGAAAAAGCCTCACCAAAGAACACAAACATTTATATTCATCAAGGCTCGTTCAGTATGGCTTCTCAATCTGCTTCATTATCAGCTTTGCGTCACAACTGTTCCCTTAACTCCGAGAGATTCCTGCTCGCACTTTATTTCAAATGGCGGCAACAGCAGCGTTAGCACAATGGGTAGCCCAAGAAAGAGAAGAGAACAAGATCAACAGGAATGAACATACTTGTCAACCCTGCAAAGCAGTGGATAGAGCGATCAAGACCCTCATCTGGTCCAATGCCATGACCGCCTTCTTCAGCTTCACCATGACAATCTCCGCCATCACGTATGGCACGTTGATCTATCGAGTCCAGAGCCAAGCGAACGATATCGTTCATACCCAGCTCCAACTCTCCAACCAGATCGCATTCGTCACTCTCTGTCTGGCAGATAACAATGAAGTAACCACCCAGCCTTGTTATGGATACTGATACGCACGTTATCTCCTTGCTAATCCAACTAGACTATCGACAAGCCTTTCTGCGATTCCCTTCTCAAGATCTTCAACAGCCATTTTGAAAACAGGACAGCAGATTCGGCCAAGACAGCAGCACTACCCATTACGTTACAACCACCATTAGCGGAGCAACTTCTTTCTTTACCACCAGTAGCAGAGGCCATCATCCTGCCCCCGCCCACAGAGCAAATCGTCTTCCCAACACCGGACCCAACACCAGGCCCAGCAACCCAGCCACCAAGCAGGAAAGAGAAAATCGTAGACAACGTTATACTCGTGTTAGGTATATCAGCTATGCTAATGGTATATTTTCTGCTGCTGTATCGACTCGGGAAAGTGGACGATTAAAGGAAATTTGCGGGTAAACGAGAAACGAAAAACGCATCGTACGAAGGGATTGCTATACAGACAAAGGAGTCTGGCGTGAGAGCACTCASATCTCTGTGCTCATAAAATGCTGTTGAGAACTTATTCTGGAGTGGGTTTGTTTGTTATTGGTCGGCGTCGAGTTAAAATCTCAAGCATTTTTGAGATGGTGATTATTTTCCAGGCCAATGAGATACGAGACGCTTAGTCAGCCATGTAGACTTACAATTTGTTCTAGTGCAATGCATATCAAGTCCGTCAACTTGTAAACAGACTGAATGTATATGTACCGTCCATTCACACATCGACTAATCTATAGAGCACCTAGAAACCCTAATATCCCATACTCACTAAAATCCCCTTTTTGATCAGCCAATATGTATCTCAGCCGTAGGCCTCTGAATCAACTTTGCCGTCATCCATGACAAGAATACCAACAGCAATTTTAAGACTGATGATATAGCTGTACTTACCATATATAGCAATATACAACTTCTCAAGGCATAACCAGGTCTCCGGATACCACTTTAGCGCCATTTGACGATTTGCAAATACCTTCGACTGACTAGCCTACTTTGTTCTAACCAACCCAGCGAGATGGATATGCAGACAGACAATCATATCGTATCTGAATTAGATCACATTCTCTCATCTCTTCTACCGGAATTGAATTCGCTTTTAGCTACCATAGCACCCTGCAACAGTACATCTACAAAACAACCTATGCCCTCTTCGCACCCACGCTCATGCTTCCTCTTTTCCTACCCCTCATACATAAATACACACACAATACCATTATAAATACACTATTCATAGATAGAAGAAAGGAGGGTATATCCCATAACGCCAAAACAAACGCGTTTCTCTTCGCTACCAGCCGCCAACCAGGAGCATAGCAAACGGAGCAAACTATAAAAGGAAGAACAATGGTTCCTTCCCTATCATCTCCATGTTTATGATGGATGGATGGATGTGGCGCCAAAATAACAACTGGCCCACAATGCATGCTTTTTTTATGCCCAGATTTTATTCCTCCAAACGCCGACGCGATGATTCCAGAGAGATGCTCATAGACGATGCTGAATGCAAATGCAATAAAAACAACAAAAATAGAAACCCCACCGAAAATGCGTCGATCTATTATTTTAAAGTTGACCGGTTGTCGTAGAAAGGGTTGAAATTACTTCATTAGGGAGTCAACATTTTCCTTCTCGGCGTTGATGGCGGCTTGTAGTCTGCGGGTTTGGCGCATAGCCTCATCCCTGCGAGAAAATGTCAGTTAATGATTGTCCTCATTCGATCGGGGTTAAAATTCTTTGAGGAGACATACCTTGCCGACTGCAGCTCCATAACCTCGATCTGGGCCTGATTCATCTTTCCCACCACCTCCTCCATCTCCTGATCGGCTTCTCCCAGTGCCCTCTCCAACTCCTGCACCCTCTTTTCCAAGAATTCCGTCCTCAGTGCCTCATCAAGACTCATTCCGATTCCACTCGTCGTCCTGTCTAGTCGTGGCGATCGGGAGCCAAACATAGCAATGGATGGTGAAATCGGCGAAGTTTCGCGAGATGAAAATCTTGAGGGTTGGCGGAGACCATTCTTTAGACGCTGCAGTTGCATGTTCTGGCTGTCTCTGATCTCACGGACTTCTTCTTCATGCTGGGCGAAAGCCTCTTCGGAGTGTTGCTGTGCATTCATGAGTTTGTCTTCGAGGACCTTGAGCCTCCCTTGCATGCTGTTGATGCGTGTAGTGGAGTTCTTTTGTTCCGCTTCACCTCTGCCGACGGCTTCGGCAAGCCTTTGGCGGAGACTGGCGTTCGATTCGAGTTGAAGACGCACTTGTGAAGATAGTGCCTCGACTCGGTTGGCAGACGCCGTCAATTGATCCGCTAGCCCTGCGTTTTCCCCGGTATGGAAGGACTCGGCTTCTTTCAATGACTCTGCTTGTGCTCGGAAGATTGCTGCCTGTCTCTTGGCGTAGTCGCGTTCAGCTTCGGCGTTGTTCATACTCTGAAGCAATTTCTCCATCGTCGCTGCTGTGTCAGCATCGTCAGCACTTGAAGGTGCTGCACCGTGCAGTTCACGGAGTTTGCTTATAGATATGGCTTGCGTGACTTGTAGGTCTCTGTAGGCTTTCTCAAGGGAGTATGAAGTGGCATAAGCTCCTGTGGAGTTGTCCTGCGCCGTCTGAACGGAGATGTCAGGGATTAAGATATCATTCTCTTGCAGAATGTTTCTTAGAGAGCTAGTCTCCTGCTCGGCACGGTCGAGATCTTTCTTCAACCCACCCAGTCCCTTCTCGATCTGATACTTTGCCATGGAAGCATCTTCTGCTCGCCTTCGAAGCTGCTTAATCTCGTGCCGCAAATTCGTCACTTCTTTCTCATAGCCCATTCTCCGGGGCGACTGATTTTGCATTGCTCGATCTCTCTCAATTTCCAGATTCCGCAGTTTCTTTTCATGCTCCTTGTTCTGATAATTTTGGCGATCAAGAAGGCTCTTTAGAGCTTGGTGCAAAGCATCCCGCTGCAGCTCAATATCCTTAACGCGGTCCGCGAGTGAGTCTCTTGATTCGCGCTCCTTGTTCGATATCGAATTTGATCGTTTCATGGAAGAGGACCTCGTCAATCCACCTGAACCTCGGGCCACTGAGGCAGACCTGGTTAAGCTTCCTCCAGACCCCGAAAGGGGTGTGGAGCTTTCCTCTTCGGCAATGGGATTGAACCGTGTGCCATGGTTTTGCATTTCCAATTGGAGTCTCCTTGCGTTCATTAATGTGGTATTCTCATTCTTAAGAGATTGCAATTCCTGCTGCATTCGCGTGTTCTCGTATGTTAATTTTTGGAACTCTGCGGCTTCTGCCTCTAGTCCCTCCACCCGCGCTTTGAGCTGTGGCACTACCTCGTCTCGGAGATTGTCTCGTTCGTCGCGGTGCTGAGATAACTCGCCCCGAAGTGCTGTCAGCAGGTCTTCGAAGTTCTCTTTGAATTGCCGTTCTTCCTGGAGCTTTCGCCGGTGGTCTTCTAGCGAGCTTTCGAGATCCTGGACGCGAGTAGCAACGGTTGATGAAGTTGCACGTTCCTTGTCCAACTGTTATCTCGTTAGTGAGCTGAGAATTACCAAACGGCGTGATTGCTTACGTTATGGAGTTGATCCTCCAGCTGTTGTATATGCGCCTCGAGTAGCTTCCGTTGACTACGTTCATCTTGGAGCTTCTGGGTCATGCTAAGCTTAAACTGCGCCTTCTCCTGTTCTACGAGCCTTTTCTGCTTCGCCAGATCTTCACCCTTGCCAGCCCCAGCATCGCTCATGGCATATCTGTAGGAGCCACTGCCCGAGTCTGAGAAATAGTCACTGGTACGCCGCCCGAGATCTGGGCCTTGCGTAGCTTCGAGTTGTAGCCGGTCCACAAGGTCTTCTAATTCCAATTCTCTTCGGATAGAGCCAGCCAGCTCTGTACTGACCTCCCGCAGCTCTTCCTCCACATCTGAAGCAAATGCCATCATGTCCGAGCCTGGCGGTAAGGGGAACCCTGTACCCGGCAGATATGTAGTGTTCATGGTTGCATTTGCTTTTGAAGTATCAATTGCCTGCGGTATTGACTTGGCCGAGGACGCATAGCTCATTGGCGACGGAGAGAGAGGAGAGGGAGCTGGGGAGTGGCTCTTGTCGGAGTAGGATGTTGGCGAGACTTCAGCTATTGGGGATGATGTCTTCCATCCGAAAAACGAAGTCAATTTGTTGGGTCCAGGGGACCTCGGCGTTTTCGTTATAAGGGTAGGGTCTGAAGGGTCGGAGTTCTGTCGTTCATTATTAGGGCGACCCGTAGGGTGCAATGACATTGTACGGTGCAATCCCTCGTTGTTCGGAACCCGTTGAGCCCTGACGGTGTCATGGAGAACGGACTCGCTTGCTTGTCTTGAGCGGTGTGGTCGGGAAGAAGAAGGCTTATTGTTTCCCGAATTGATGGGGGGAAAGTAACCGTTTTGTGAGGCTTGTGGAGTCCGGGGAGAGAAACCACGAGGGTATCTGCAGTAAGGGCGGGTCAGCAATGTGGAGGCTGCTGTCAGGGTGTGACCTACTGATCAAGATCACGAGGAACAAGGGTTGGAGAAGGAATGGGATGGTTCAGGGATGGTGGCTCTTGTAGAAAGGACTGCTGGTTATAATGATTAGAGTTCTCCTCGCCGACAGCCACAAGGATGCCTCCCGTGGAAAGGGATGGGAGTCGAGCTGTGGCTGGAGAAGCAGTAGTGGCCGAGGAGGGTACAGGCTTCCGCCGGACAACGTCAGTCTTTGGTACAGAAATGGTTGGGCGGTTTGGAGGATTTGTAGAGGTAGGAGGGTTGAAGTTGGAGGTATCGAGGCGTGAGGGGCGCCCTCGGTCCATCATGCTTCATTTCTCAGCGCCTTGGGTTCATTGTTCTCCCCTAAGCGCGGTAGTTGAATTCCAGACCCCGAAAAGAGTATGGATATGGCGTCTCTTGCGCAATATTATCACTTTGATAAGGAAAAGGAGGCTCTTAGGCCTAAAAAGTGCTGATCTGTCGCCCGCCGGCTCGTAGTGACTAATTTCACAAGATCTGGGATCGAAGGCTTCTAAAAGGGCTACGCCTCTCTTAGGAAAGGTTGGCGTTGTTAGAAAGGGATGGCCCAGCCGTCAGAATCCAAAAGTGTCCCTTTTCAGAGTGAGAAGAAAAGAAGTGAAGACTGTTAATGGCATGAAGTCTTACAGAGGTCAAGTTGAAGATGAACGATTTTTTCGCATGTTCAATAATAATTTGGAGGCTCGTGGCTTGCCGTGCGGTTGCATAGACTGAAACGGCTATTGCGGGTGCCACCGGTTTGCGATGATCAGCCCGCTGTTCCTGCAGGTACCCCGCTCCTAACTACCTACGAAGTATTCCTAGCCTACGATAGTACACAAGAAGGTAAAGGGGGCTGCCAGGGTCAGGGTGCACCGTCAGAACTGTCGCTCGGTCGCTTGATACTCTACTCTATCATTACTTTTATTGGAGAGCATAAAACTATCATGGGGTGGTCACGGCGATAAAGGCAAATCTCCGACTGCCTTAGCGGTCCTCTTAGGAGATGGCGAGACAGCCAATCCAAGCGTCCAAAGGCCTCCTAAGACACTGAGTGAGGCAAACGTTCTATACAAATGTGGTTTCTATGGCCTTTAATCACTCCACTAATGCACGTAAGCTTGATCTTCTCCTATCCAATCTCTTTATCACTTGGGGGATTCCAGAAATCAGAGACTGTAAGGTAGGTTCTAGCTCTTAGCTACTATGACTTCTCCCCTAGTCTTACGCTCTGACCACTCCCACTGAAGCTTCGCACCTCTTGTTGAGCTTCAGCATCCATATCCATTCAGGCCTAATCTGGACATGACCCTAGGCACAGGTGTCAGTCGGACAAAGAAAGGCTTTCTAATCCACATGATTGAAGTGCTCCGGGCTACCCGCGTCAACCCAGTACCAGGATCTTCAGGCAGAGAGAGGCCACAATTGAAGAACATGTGAGCTAACATGAGACGTAAGTCCAAGTACGCAGGCTTCTGGTTAATGCAAGTGCGCACGCTCACCGAGATGGCTGCAAGGCGTTACTCTCATTTGACTCCGGCTCAGAACCTGCCGATGTCCCAGATTGGAGCCAACGTTATGTTCTTGCCTTTTGTCGTACTTTCTAGCTCCAAAGACAGGGGCATGTCAGATATACAGCTCGCACTCTTTGATTCAACTTCAAAGCCTGGGAAGCGTGCTGACAACGTCTTCAAGGCTTGATCAATTCAAGCTTGATCTTTCTCTTACCCGTTGATTCTTCTTTCACGTCGCTGATCCTGACCGTAACTTTTTGGAACAACTCCACCTCCAGCTTCACAGAGCCGGATATCTTCAAAACGTATTCCTCTGCATCAAAGGTCCCTTCAGGTTCAGGGGTTGCCAGATCTCGCAGGCGTATCAGACCTTCGATTCCAAACCGAGGCACAAAGACCACAAACCCATTGGAGAAGACTTTCATGACAAACCCTTCCTCCTCGATGATTCGTCCCTTGAGTGCTTGGCCTACGTAGTACTCTACACTGGCCCTCCCAGCCATCTGCGCATTTCGATGTCTGACGTTGATATTCTTGCACACTTCTTCCAGTTTCGGCTTGCTATGTAGGCTGACGTCTAGTTGCTCGTATTCAATAGCGGCAGCAAGTTGCCTATGTGCCACAAGGTCGGCATATCTTCTGATTGGACTGGTAAAATGCGTGTAGATCTCGCTAGCTAGACCGTAATGGCGAAACTCAGGGTAAGATTGTGTTCCTGAGCAAAAATACTCCGCAGACATCATGCATCTAGTCGCCATTATGCGGATAAGTGTATTGAAGAATGGTTCCGTTGGGTCGACGCATGTATCTAAGGAATCTGCAAGAGCTTTGGAGCTTTCCGTGCGAAGATTGTGTCCACGCTTCGTTTTCAATTGGTTCGCAAGCTCCTCAAAATTGCTTTTAGGTGGTGGGGCATGACGCCGGAGCAAGGCTGTTTGGGGGAAGGAGTCGTAGATCTTTCCAGCAACGCTGATATTCGCAAGAAGCATGAATTCCTCCACCAGAGAGTTAGTGTCCAAAAGCTCTTTCGTCTTCACGTCTACTGGGTCTGATGTCTCTGATTCTGTCTGCACTCGCACTTCGGGACTAGCAAGGTTGAGGGCACCAGCATCCATACGCTTCCGACGTAGCTTCTTCGAAAGCATCAAAAGAGTCCGCATTCCTTGCGTGAGATCATCCTTCTGGCTCTTATCATCAATACGAAGTTGAGCTTGCTCATAGCTGAATGCTTCTCGCGATCGAATGACTGATTTGGTGAAGGTGGAGTTGACGATTTCTGCATCTTTCGTAATCTCCCATAGAACCGAGAATGCGTAGCGTTCGACATATGGCTTCAGGGAACATAGATCAGTGCCTAGCAGCATCGGCAGCATATCGATACGCTTGTCTACAAGGTAGACGGTGGTGCCTCGTATGCTAGCTTCAGCGTCCATTGCATTATTCGGTTTCACGAAATGCGACACATCAGCAATGTGCACCCCGATCTCAAAATTACCATTGGGCAAAGGTCGTGCATGAAGGGCATCATCAATATCTTGGCATCCTACTGGGTCGATACTGCAGACTAAGAGATCTCGTAGATCCTTTCTTCCTTTCCACCCAGGATCGGCGAGACTTGCAGGCACCTTCCAGTCGTGGCCTTCGTGGGGTAAACAGTCCAAGACCCCCTTGGGGAATGGCCTGTATTGTACGTCGTATTCCAGTAACAGCGCTTCAGTCTCTGCACCTTTGGTCTCTAAGTCACCAAGCGACCTTACAAAATGACCCATCGGGTACCTAGAATCTTGATCCCACGAGTCGATGGTAACTAAAACTCGCTTACCCAGTAATTCATCGGCTTGACGTGTGCGCAAACGGATCTTTGGTATCCGCTTGTCCATCGGAATCAGGAATACAGTCTGCTGTTTGCGGCCTTGGCTACCTGCCGAACTCGAGCTGCTGTCAATGTGGCCAACATATTGACGCCAGTTGCGCTTGATCACGCCTACCACTCTAGCAGTGGGTTGTGGCCTGCCTTCAAGGCTTTTCCCTTGCGTCTTCCTTACTTCCTCCTGCAAGGCCCGTCGTTCTTGTTCAGTTACCACAGCTTCCCCTTCTCCCTCTTCAGTCTCCGCATTCTCATTCTTGTTCAAGGTCTCCTCTTCGATGATCTTAGTAGATGGTGCTTTCCATTGGGTTTTGGGTAAGACCTCGACAACTACAGCATCTCCCGATACAGCTCTATTGCTATTGTCGCGACCAAGGATGAGAAGGGACTTGTCAAATGCAGGAACGTGGACAGAACCCTCCAGATAATTATACGGCGAGACATTAAAGATCCCTTGGTGAAGAGTACCCGCCCTAATCCCAGTCATCATTTTAGGTAATGAAAGGTAATCCGGGTATAATTTATCTGCGGCAGAAGTCCTCGACTCTTGTGTTTGGCGAGAAGCATTGATCATGTCCAAGAGGCGGTCAGCATTTTCGAGGCCCGAGACGTACGTGGACAACGAGCATGCGTTGAGATTCTCTGCCTTGGCTTTTCGTAGGTTCTCCTTGTCGTCGCTGAGCATAAGTATAGCAGGACATTGTTCTGGGTTTTTGCTGGTTTTGAGAGAATTTTGAAGATGCTCTCTGTACCAACTGACTGCTCTTCTAACAGCCCTGTCGTTGCGGTCGTTAATAGTCTCCCCCGGCTCCCTGATCACGTAGGTTTCTAAGCAAAAATCATTGAAGAAGACGAAGAAGTGCTTATCATCGCTCTTTGTCAAGCTTACGACCCGATTGTACAAAGGTAGCGAACGGTTTCTCAGCTCATTTAAAACAGTTTGAAGTATTATGACATCGTAGAATCCAGACGTTTGCTCGAAGAGATCCATGCCGTTGAGCAATGCGTTAGTATCTGGTACAAGATAATGGCCTTCAGGGAAGCTCTTAGTGCCTGCCGGCTTCTCTGAGAGGATAAAAGGTGCAACTTTAAAGTGTCAGTAAGTTACTCTGCAACCTACTTCGTAACGGAACATCTCAACGTACCCACGCCATTTGCGTCTCCAGGGGCAATCGCCAAGCAAGCTGCACATAGTCTCGATGAGCATGGAATATCTTGTCGTAAGTACAATTCTCTGACGACTTTTTGGACCTTTCCATTCTTCGTAGACCTTACGAAGACTTTACTTGATATATTGGAGGTATATGGATCAGCCACAGAACGTTTGAGACTCGTCATACTGGCGATAAAACTTCGAATCAATATGCTACCAGAGGAAACATGGTCGCCAGTGGCAATAAGTGTCGAGGGAAGTTTTCGCGTGAGAAACCAAGAAGGGCAAGTGGTGCCGAAGCCCTAAATGTCCTAGTAACCATGAGCAGCTTCTCTTACTGAGATACCCTTGCAATCGTCCCACAAGTCAGCTTGCAAGCCTCTCACCTGTTACGGTGCAATGTCCCTCGACCCTCCAACCTACCTGAGCTCCCTTCAGAATAACATACGGGCAAGGCCAATACCATGGGAAGGTGCTGTTAGAGCAGGTACTATAACCGACAATGATCTCAAGACCATCAAAGCTGTAGATAAAGTGCGCAAGGAGCAGAGACGCCAGACTGTTGAGTCTGATGTGGAGGCCTACCAGTCTCTCATACTAGGCGGGACCAAAGGAAAGAGTGTCCTCGAATCCGCCTCGAAAAGAGCAGATGTTATACAGTATATGCTGGTACTTACCGGAGATCTGATTAATGGTAATGTATCCTTGTCCCTAAGACCCTTTAAAGTACCATAGAGCTAATGGGGCATTCTAGATGCTCCCATCCTAGCTTCCAAGCTTCTCGAACACCCTGAGCCCTATAGACCATTGGTGCCCTATCTTTCACATTCCACCAATCCTGAAGACCCAATACCTCTGCTCGCGTCCTCTGTTCTCACCAGCATCCTCTCAGCCGCCCAATCACAGTCTCCTAGGCCAGACCAAAAGACGGAAGAGGCGCTAACACAGCTCTACAAGTACCTGTCCACCCTTACAAAGAGCCAAGATAGCGGCCTACAAGATATTGCAGTCCAACAATATTCAGCTCTCCTGAGAACCAGGAAAGCCCGCGAAATATTCTGGAATTTGCGCGAAGAAACCGTCAACCCCCTGTTCGATATACTCCGCACAGCAGTTGGCGTAAGCGGAGAGAATGACTCAACATTGCGAAACGGAGGCAGCAGCATCCGCACGACTACAGAAAGTGGTCTCAGTGGACTGGTTGGACTCCAACTCCTCTACCATGTCCTTCTCGCTATTTGGCAGCTAAGCTTCGAAGCCTCTCTTATCGGTAAAGGCCTCGAGAAAGAGCAAGAACTTATATCCCTCTACACACAACTTCTGCGCTTGTCTCCAAAGGAGAAAACCACTCGCCTCCTCCTCTCAACGCTCCTAAACCTTCTCTCCGCGCCATCTAATAAGTCAATACTCCTACCCATTGCTAACACAGCTCGCCTCCCCGCTCTCCTCGGCAACCTCAAGGGCCGCCATCTCACAGACCCTGACCTGCTTGAAGATCTCAAAGCCCTCACTGACATGCTGGACGAATACACAAGCTCACAAACAACCTTTGATGAGTATGCTGCGGAAGTGAATTCAGGTCGCTTACGCTGGAGCCCGCCTCATAGAGACGCGACATTCTGGCGAGAGAATGCACGAAAGATCCTTGAGAACGAGGGTGGTGCATTACCGAAAAAGCTTCAGGAGATAATGGGGAAAAGCTGGGACGATAATAAGCAAGTGCTAGCCATTGCATGTAATGACGTTGGATGTCTAGTCAAAAACGCTCCAGACCGGAGAAGTGTATTAGAGAAACTGGGAATCAAGGGCAGGGTAATGGAGTTGATGACAGACAAGGACGAAGGGGTGCGGTGGGAAAGTCTGAGGGCTGTGGGAGAGTGGATGAAATATAGTTTCGAAGATTGAAGTGGAACTGTACAGTTGTTCTTGTGATATCTGCTCCTACCTCTTGGGTTTACTAGCCCGGTGTTGTGTACATTTGACCTTATTGGTCGCTCGCTCTCGGCTGAAGCTGCCAAGTTCGGTGTTAGAACAGGCTGCACGGTAAATACCCTCGCGATAATCCTTTATCAACGTATGCACTGAAGCTGCTGTCCCCATCTTATGCCGAGCTTTGTAGCTCAAGATTTGGCCTCTTTTATCGTTGATCTGAGTCGTTCTCGCCTGTCTTCAATAATAAGCTGGTCCAAGCATCGAGAGAATTTGTTGCAATATCGCTATACCATTTCCATGCTCGCTTAGCTATCTTAGTAGCATCTACCTCATTTCCACTATTCTAGCACCTTCTGCCCCTCTTCCATAGCAGATACCCCACAGAGCTATCCTATTCAGACAGGTAATGCAGCGTATACCATCAGATATACACAGTACGCTTCCAGCATCACAACAGAATTTGAGCTATTTTTGCCAGTTTCCTTGTTATCCCCGTATTGCCTCACAGCCTTACATCTACGAGTTGCTGCCTAATCAGCCACTGTGGGCCATACTTAACCAGTTCCAAAGCTGAGAGACACTGATGAACCACCACTATTTGGAGCAACGACCCATTTCAACCAAAGACTCGCTTCTGATCGAGTTGGCAACTTAGGCTCTATGTCTTCAACATCAGCTACTCAATCAGGCCAATATGACCTCGTATCATCCTTCTACGGCCCCGGGGCTGTGGTGGGTTGGTATCTTACCGCTCTCGCTTGTCTAGTATCCATTTCGCTACACCCACGCAAACGCATTTGCGACTCAATCACTGCAGATCTAATCGCCGTTCTCACCTTCCCGACCGTTGCAGCAGCAGACCTTATTATTCAAGCACGGTCTTACCCTAAGGATGGTTTCACGTTGGAGCAAAATGCGGCCTCGATCGAAGCAACCCTTGTTGTCACCAAAATCTTTAGGGTACTTGACGTGGTTTTGTTCTTATTGGCAGTTGGCTTTAAATGCGTGAGGAGGGGGTGCTTGCTAGCTATAGTGGGTCTATTTTGCTTCTCTGCGGAATGCTACATGTACTTCTCGCCATTTGTGAGCCAGCTATTGGACAGAACCATGACACAGTGTTTCTGATTAATCTTCGTAGTAATCTGATCGGTTTGATGGCCACACAACTCGTTTACTTCATTTATGCACTGAGCATCGTCGCCGTCTACATTCTTCTGCCTGTCCATCAGCTTCACGCTCGACCGTCCGAGCGGGATGAAGAAGCAACGCGCATGGACTGGGAGCGAGGTGTCATAATATTTCACAATGGAATGGAGCTCTCAATGTATGATGTGCTCTTCGTATCAATTTTTCTCGTAGGGTTTGTGCTACCGTTCTTCTGGGAGCCTTCGGTGGACTTGCACTCTCAGCCCCGGCTACGCATACGTACCGCGGACGTCCGGATCGCTGACAAAGTGTTGCCAATATCCAACACCTCTATCACAGAGCTCGATCAGGCGGTGGCCTTACTCGCCGGTGCCACTGTTCTCGGCTTTAGCTTATACAGTACAGCGGACACTTATTACCAAGCCTGGCTTTCAGAAATCCATGCCACTTCACAASAGAGAGGAACTGAGCTGAGGCCGCTTAATCGCAACCAGGCTTCGACCCATTCAAGAGAGCTAGCCGTATGAGCTGAAAGAGCAGACAACAGGCGGAGTTGTTTGAGATCAGCCTTCAAATAACAGAAAGGAATATTCGCAAGGAAACCCAGGAATAAATCCTCTAGATACAGTCAACCTTCGGAAGTTTAATACTTCATAATATAGAAAAGAATATCCATAAGGGAAGTTAGGAATGAAATTCTAAATTTAGTTAACCTTTAAGGAAAATAACGTTCGCATGGAAAGTTAGGAATGAACTTTTAGATACAGTCAACCTTCAGAGGTCTAATCCTTCGCGAAACAGAAAAGGTTGTTCGCAAGAAATGCCAGGAATGGGATTCAAGAACAGTCAACTTTCATAGGTCTAATCCTTCTCAATCACACTATGTGATCTTGCTCAAGAAAAGCCAGGAATGGGATTCAGGACCAGTCAACTTTCGTAGGTCCAATCCTTCTCAACCACACTTTGTGATCTTCCTCGTTCTCCTACGGCTCAAGAGAGATAAATACGGTGCAATCTCAGACACGAGACAGGATAGCTGGCCTCTGTGGCTCTTCCCGTATCCCTTCCAACTCTCAAACAGCTGCTTTCCAACCATTTTTCTCCAACTCCACCAGCCCACGACCCAAGCCTACTCCTCAAGCCACCTCCTCCTCTCCAGCGCCAAAAGCGCCGGCAAACTCCACAACTGCCTCGCATTACTCTCAGTCTGCCCCGCCCCATTAGGCGTAGGTAAATGACTTAATGGCACATAGACAAACCCCTCTTTCTCCTCCCACCGCCAGCTCCACACCTCGTGGCTCAAATGTGCCTTGTTCGCCTCAATCGTATCCCACAACTTTCCATACGCACGTTTCATCTTACTTATTACCTTGCTATATACCTCCGGCTTAGCAGATTTGACTGTGACGGCGTCATAACCGGATTCCTCTGCACTATGGGCAGCGCGGAGATGGACCTCAAGGCCTTTGGCGAGCATGGCGAGAGAGTTCCAGGTCCAGACGACGGTGCCGTGGTAGGCGCCTGATGTGAATTTTTGCCAGTGCGAGGAGTCGAGGCTGTAGGCTGGATTGGCGATGAGGATGCCGATGGGGGTGAAGAGGCCGGCGGGAAATGTAAGTAGGATGGAGCTGCAAAGGGCGTCGATTGTTTGAAGGTGTCGGGTGATGGAGGTGGGATTGGAAGAGTAGATTAGGTGCGGAAGGAGTAGGAGGCGGAAGCCTGGGAGAGAGAGGCAGTCGTCTTAGTGGTCGTGATCTATAGGCGAGACGGGAGAGGAAAGGCTTACAGGCATCAGTGTGCATTATCTCAACAGGAGAGCCGTCCTCCTTTAGTGCTATTGCCTGGAACAACAGATCTTCATGGATTTCGTCCGCTCCAGAAGGGCCAGGGAACGCTCCGGTCCCTCTGTATTTTTCGAGCCGGTGTCTTGCCTCATTCTGCGGAATTTTGCACTGTAAGTAGTCAGTCATTACTGTATCGAATGTACTCTTAACAAGTCTTTGGGTTATAGCTCTACATTGAAGAAGTCCAATGTCGACGTTTCCCACACTTCAGCACGCTTATCAGCTATTTCACCCCAATCATCGTCTTTCTCAACTGGAGTGGTGCGCGCAAGGTTAGAAATGGCACGTAGTGCTGCAGGCATCAAAGCAGTATTGACATCGTACGGGTATCTGCCTCCACCAAGGCCGTCATTACTATCGCGCCATTGACCTACGGGTATCCCTTCTTTCAAGGCTATGAGGTTCTTGTACGTTGCATTCCCACCTGGTCGTGTGAATGGCTCGGCCATATCCAATATCTTCCGACACGTGCGGCTCAGAAGCTGGCCATAGGTCATTCTTCTGTTGGAGGGAATGAGAGTTGCTTGAGTGCTAGGAAATAAGTCATGGGGTGCGACTGTCTGTAGGGGCTGATGGTTTACCGTAAGAAAGCCCCGATCCGCCGCTGAGCCACTTCGCTCGTCATGAGGTACTGGTTCAACAGGATGGGTAGGAAGAAGTCCGTGTCGACCTATGGAGACTCAGCCTTAGCTCGATGATCATACCATCGCCAACGCTGGAGGATTAAAGAGAAGTCATGCCTAGAGAGAGTTTGTAGCGCTATGGAATCGGGATGTGGCAGAGCTTGTGGCTATTAAATATCCATCATCTGGTTTAAAAGTGCCTGACACTGTTTCTTCCTAGATGACATGCTTCTGTGCTTATATGGCGCGAATACATCGGAGAAAGGGGTTATCAAACACTAAGAGAATCCTAATGGCAGGATCTCAAGCAGTGTACAAGCATGGTATCAACGGACACCTAGATCATGGCGTATTCTCTTACCATTTTGTAGTCGTACTGAGCCTCAGGAGTTTTATTAGGGTTCAGGGCTGCACACGCAGCTGGATAGTCCCCAAGGTTTTCTTCGTGGCATACGCTTCCGTCCTCTCCATTGATCCTTTCGATCACCGCGCTCAGGCCAGCCTCAATTATCCCATTGTGGCCTGAATCGTATAGAATAGGATTTATAAGCAGGAGACTTATCATCGAGTCCCTTCCAAAATAAGTGAGATACCTCCATGCTCCAGCAAGTATTTTTTCAGACGTGCATAAGAAGGACAGGGATTTCACGGCATCAGGTTGCTCCTGGATTAAGTGATGATATGAAGGTTTTAATAGCTGAGTCGGAGGCATATAAGGTGTCTGAGGGTAATTGAGAAGTGCCTCAAATGAGTAGAGACCAGGGCTGAACTCGGCTATAATGTTAGAATTGATATTAGTGATTCTAGCCTTACCTGCTCCACTGGCCGGAGTAAACGTCAAACGAGTAGTCGTCTTTCCGTCAAACCATACCCTGCTGATACTCACCCCCTTTCCCGCGCCTTCAAGTTCATTAACAGCAATATTGGTCTGGACATGCTGATTGAGTGTCCCATGGCCTTCTGTATAATCCCGGATAGTCCTGATACTACCAAGTATAGCCAAGTCGGCTCGAAGGACGGCGGAATTCGAGACTTCAAGCAACCCTGAAACCCCTACACTCGGCACTCCCGAACGCGAATCTACGTCAGGCTCATATTTGACTGAGTCCAGCACCCGTCCACTCGGGCCCACTTTGAACTTGAGGACAGGAGCATCATCCTTCGAGTCTGAAGGCGTAAAAAACAGCGCTGCCCCACTATTGCCAGCCGGCCACGCAAACAGGAGCCGATGCTGGGTCGGTGCATCATTGTCGGTGCGAATAAGTGGACTTGCTAGTACGGCTTGACATGAGACGATGCTATCCGCGAAGAGATAGTTTTCATACGGAGGGTCGCTGACGTGGAGGTACAGCGGAGGCTCTGGTTCGGACATGATGGTTTTCTGCACAGTAATTCATGGAAACGAGACGAAAAACTTCTTCACGACATATCTTACCAAGGCTCTTTAGTCTTGGAGACTAGACTGGGGGATGTGGTGGAAGTGGGGTGATGCATCACCTTTGCATGCCTAGCTTGGCCGCTATTTGTTCCTACAGCGCCATCTTCCCAGTGTATCCACTGGAATAGGTCCGCTGAAGGCAAACGTGCTTAACTTGACGGGAATCACACCTGAGGAGGGCGTTCCATATCCCCATATCAAACGGGGCGCAGGACGGGGCATCTGGACCGAGGCCTTATCGTCGTAGAAGGGTCAAACTCCTTCCTGTACAGCCCTGTAAGGTGGAACTAGAGCCCTGGTAAGACCCTGTAAACCTGGTCACCCGGGCGACGAGATTAGTCCCCGGAAGACCCGGGCTTCATTGGCCTAGGGTCCATCCTTAGGACAGTTCCGGAGCCCAATCCAATTGCTTACTATGTAGGTGGCTGGCTACATCTATGTATAACCCGGCTCAAACTATCTCTCCGCTGCAAGTCTCAATTATATTGGTTGCGAGACTCATAAAATCTATTTGCAGCACCGTTCTTTTACATATCAAGCGTCTGAGTTTCTATTGCAAGAGCAGCAGTTGACTGGTTCCAGAACTCACTGCGTTGAATACAATCTCAAACCGAAGAAGGCCAATTTCCAGTAAGGGGTTGCCGCAAAGACTACAGTTTGCATAGTCGAGTTCCAAGAAACGTGCAGGCCGTCCTCGATAAGGTAATCACATTGTGCTAAATGATATCAGAAAGCTCAATTAATATGGAATGCAGCAATTGAAGTACCTTTTCAGCCCTTCACAGCCAACGTCATGTCCTCCAAACGTTCGTGTCTTCCTCCAAAAGTGACCAATCAAAATGGCTGCGGGCGTCTGACTCTGTCTGCTGTGTAGGTTGGTCATCTGTAGACCCTTTCTCAAGCCTAAAACTCTTGTAAAGGAAAGAAGTATCACGGGTATATAGCGGCGACTCCGGACCTTGACTCTGAGTGATATTTTCATCATCTTGATGGGTACTGGCGTTGTCTTCGTCTTCGTCTTCGCTACTATCATATTCATCCCCATTTTCATCCATATCAGCGTCGCTGTCAGATAGCTCATCCACTTGTAGACTTCTGCGGACGACTTCTTCTACATCATATCCACATGCAGCCAATGCATCTGTCCAGATACCTCTTAAATCTTCACCGTAAGTATAGTCGTCATAGAATAACCTTGTTTTTGCGTTATATGCGATATCTGTGACTGAGTGTCCAAAACTGTCCTTGGCATAGACATCGGCACCATTTGTGATCAAGAGGATCAGAGCGTCTCTAAGCCCTTTTGAATTCTCCTCGTAGCTTCCGTGAATAGCGAGAGGGAGACAGCCACCCCAAGGCGGCACGTACTGCCTAGGATCTGCGCCCCTACGGATAAGTAGTCGAATACTCTCCACAGTCCACCTGTGACTATCTAGTAGACGTGGTAAGAACGAGTGGAATGGTATCTCACAGTCCGTGTTGATGAATGCGCTCCCGTGATCCAAAAGGATCTGTAACGTTTCCTAAGCCTCCATTAGCAGCAGTAAATTTCAAGTCATAGTTAAAGAGATACCGTTGTTCCAACCTCTAACGCAAAATTCACGAGGTCATCATCATCATTATCATCATTATCATCAACATTATGATAGTGAAATGTCGGGTCAGCGCCAGCTTGAAGGCAAACACGTCTACATTGATTCGTCAATGCTAAACAATGTGGATCGTCTTCGTAATCAAGCGGACGTCTTATGAGATGCGAGGACACGCTAAAAATATCAGCAGCATATTCGTAATAATTTCTGTACTCTCCACCACTGACAGTCTACGTCTAGCAGCATGATCATTCTCAATGAAATCCACATTTGCTCCTTCATCAACGAGGAATTTGCATATATCTGGCTTCATGTAATTGATAGCATACTGCTCACATTGAGTCACTTGAGCTTGAAGGCCAATGAGACAAGTAGTCTGAGTATACTCACGTTCAGCAGACATCGACCATGAACATCGCGATCCGTAAGACGAGACGTCTTCAAGGACAGTGATTTTAGGAGGCCTTTCAAGTCTCCCGCTTTGATAAATTGAAAAGGTTCAGCATCCTCAGGTAATAAGACCGAGACAGAGAGAATCGGTTTTCTAAGAAAGGATCCTGTATATGACATATTTTGTTGGAAAGTTACTGCGATCCGAGCGGCATTAGACTTGTCTGACATAAAGGCGATGGTTGCCTCCAAGCTGCCCAGTATCTCATTTTGTGAATTCTCCACAGAGTTCTGCTGGATAATGGCGGAACTGCGATATCTTCGGTGTGTCTGTACTGTTAGAGTGCCACTGTGGGATTGACGGGAATAATGCTTGTTTTCCGTTTTGTATAGTCCTGGTGCAACGGTACATGATCGAGACGCTAAGATAATGTAAGGGTTAGCAAAGGAAGGGGTTCTGGCTCATACAGCATATGGGAGAAACCTTTGTCATTGACTGCAACGCAATGCGAGGTAGTGAGCAGTCCTTTAATTCGCTTGATCTCATGCTGATATTCTAGCTCATCGCCGTTGCTATCACTCTCAGTGGAGTCCCTACGCTTCTTGCCCTTATTATCTTTGTTCGATCTTTCGTCTCTTTCTGCGTTCAATGTTGGAAAGAATATTCGTTCAAGATCTTGTATTATTGCTTCTGCTTCTGCGGAGAACACTGTCTTCTGCTTCTCTTGTGCAAGATGACGAAGTCGACTGAGAGATTCTTGGAGATCATCATAGCCGCTTGAGTTTGCGTGCGCATTCGCTTCCATGTACTCATTCTCAGAAGTCACCACAGCTTCAACAGGTACAGTCCCACCACTTGCTTCTTGACTTCTTGCTGGAAATTGCCGTTTCAATAGCTCAAAGATGGCCTCTAAGGTATTCGACTGATTGGTTGATAAGGAAGCAATGTCCTCCATTTTGTCACCTAACATCCTGAGTGCCTGGGACGAGCGCTGATCTGATGCCTGGGACGCTGCTCCGATTCCTTGCACGCTATCACGCATCTGATCTACGGCTGCAATTGCCCGTTCCAGTGTGTTCGAATTCGAGGTACTGAGTGCCACCTGCCTATTTGACAGCATTTCTACCCGTTCCAGGCTCTGAGTATGTGTGGAGCCCCTTTTCCTGAGTACGATATTAGCAATGAAACTCAGCAAGGGGTCCTGAGAGCACATGCGTACCCTTCTATGATATTGATTTGTAATGATAATGCTGCATAATGCTGTTGTACAAGTGCTGATCTTCTGTCCCATTCTCGCCCTTGTAGCATTACCTTACAATTTTTCTTCAATTGTCCCACTTTGTTGGTCTTATTCGAGGACGCCTTCTCAACATATTCTTTCAGCCGACTCATATCCTCAGCGCATCTTCCAATTGAATCTGGTAGGTCCGCTGCGTAATGGAGGGTGTCACTATAGGCTTTGAGCTGTTCCAGAAGCTTTGAGAGTGTGAGTACGCTCGTAGACATCTGCTGGACAGTATTAGGAGCATTCTTGATGCCAGATAGAGCTTTGACTATGCAATGAGTAGAGCTCAACGCAAGGCTGATGAAAGTGATGATACTCGCACCGACGTCCATCTTCGTGCTAATTTGAGAGATCTGGGAACGAGTAGCCTCTAGTGTATAGGTAACAACATGATGACTACGTCAGCATGAGGTGAAGTTCTGAGGCTCCTAAGTTTGTACGGTAAGGTAGGCATCGCACTCAAAAAAAAAAAAAGAAAACGAACTCTCAATGAGCGCCTTCAGCAGCTACTCTAGCCTCTCGGCTGCATCAGCCACGTTCAGCTTTAGGCAGCAACCCCACCACCGACCTCATCTTTCAAGCAGACAAGCCGAACCCATTTACGAAGTCACGTTTTGACATTGACTCCATACCAGAGAAGCAGTCAGCACAATCGAGGTACCACCAGGGATCGGTACGACAGCCCAATTCTCTCCCAGGCCTACCTCGCTGCAACGTCGACCTCCTAGCTGGACTGCTTAGCTGGCGTTCTGTAGGATGAGAAAGTCTAAAGGTAATAGAGTCCAATATGGTGATCCCAATTCAATTGCCAACTTGCGACGGACTTCTTGTACCAGGTCTTGCACCAGGATTATTGAACGCTGATGCACGCTATGACATCGCATCTCCAGCCATCAGCTCCTCCTGTAGGTGCATAAGGGTCGACAAGTGAAAGAGCTCAACGATTGCGCAGGCAACGAGGTAATGTAATCATACAGCTGCTGCAAATAGAGATAACGGTATGCCTACCACACTGGTATATCCATTGGCAACCACTTTTAGCCAAAGGAAACACTCACGCTCACGCTTTCCTACCTCATTAAGTCTATGTATGAGGTAGCTAAGCAGGCTCCCGATGCTCACTGCCATTGAGTGCCGATTCGGGATTGCACCGTGGATAGAAACATGGAACGTCCCAGCTGCTCGTCTTTTGGCAGGATATATAGATGACGACAGTGCCATTACGTTGAATTTGCCCTCCGAAAATATAAAGACACTAAATCAGAACTCCCAAGCCACGGAAACGCCATGGTAGTGTCCACGCCGTCGAAGCAAAAGTGTGATGATTGAGTTATGTCAGGATATTGATGGGCTAGGTCTAAAAGAATTGCGGGGTACAGCCTACTCCCCTGCCAAGGGAGATAGGACGCGAAAGTCATATGCACATCCTTAGAAGGCATAATGATCAATACTTGCAAAGTAGGCACAATGATGCAAAGTAATAGCTACGTAAAGTTTACGAAAATGACAGCCACGCCAAGACTGCGTGGCATCGGAGGTCTTTCCGATGATCTTCAACGTATCATTTCACTTTCAATCCCCTTACGAAAATCAGACACTTTTGTATTATCAATCAGATCCCAAAACTCAAAACACCGCCTGCTATGCTCAGGACCTTTATGCCACGCCAGCTTGCTTCTGGACACTCTCCCCCGCTTCGTCCATCGCGGGCAAGCCCGCCTTAGCAGGTCCCATGACGCAAATCCCATCCTTGTCAAATCGACTGCCATGCACAGGGCAATCCCAGCTCTTCTCCACATTATTCCAGCATACCACACCTTTCAAATGCGGACATAGTGCTGAGAACTGCTTTGTCTGCCCCTTCTCATCCTTATATACGGCAATAGGGCTTTTCGTGTTGGAATTGAGGACGCCTCCGGTCCCTGGCACGAGATCCTCAATGTCAGTGATGTCGCTCTGAAGAAAACGTTTGTATTGCGTGTTGATTTGCATGTCGTGTGTTAGCATGCTTGGGAGGCTGGAAACAGGGGGAAGACGTTTGGGGTTGTAAAGCTTGCCCCACGGGTTGTCGATGCCTTGGATCTCATCGGCAATGAGTTTACCTGCGAGGACGCCCAGCGTGAGGCCGTGGCCTGTGTCGCCGGTCACGACATAGGTGTGGCTCTGTCCCTGATTGAGCCCAACGAGAGAGATTTGGTCTATAGACTCCAAGATCTGACCGGACCACTTGTAGTCAACCGAACCTGCCTTGGTGAAACGTTCACGGACCCATGTCTCCAGCTCCACAAATCTGCCCTCCTCATTCTCCTGACCCACTTTGTGGTCGCAGCCGCCTATGACGAGGTAGTCATCTTCCTCATCGCAATCGGTGAAGCGGATATATCTATAGGGATCCGCCTGGTCGTTAATGAGACAGTCTTCGATACTACCCTTGGGAACGCGAATGGCGATGCAGTATGTTCGGAGGTACTCCAGCTGGGCGACTATACTCAGTTTTTGAAGTGGAATGCAAGTCGCTTCCACCGCATTTTTACAAGTAATTGTCTGGCCATCCAAGGTTGAGACATGGACTTCTTTAGACAAGAGCCCTTTCTCTTCGATCGTCATCATCCTGGTATGGGTATAGCACGAAAAATTAGGCTGTTGAGCAAGCCATTTGAGGACACCAACCAAATATTTGGTCGGATGAAAAGTCGCTTGCTCTCCGTAGACGACAGCATCTCGCTGGTCTGGTTTCCCATCCCAGCCTTTAATGGCGTAGCCTTCTGCGTAGTGTACGGGAAGTCCAACTTCTTTCGCCTTCTTCATGTCATTCTGAAGCATCTCCATCTCTTCATGATGCTTAGGGTTACTTCTCTCATACTGTGAAATCTCGTAATCGGGTAGTGTCCGGTACTCGCACTCGATACCCAGTTGTTTCGAGATCTCTCCAACACGTTTCGTCGCCCACAAGTGACTCTCCGCCGCCACTTTTGCACTGCTTGAACCGTGTTTGCTTGCTATTTCGTCGTAGGAAGCATCTAGTGCGCTAGAAAGATGGCCGCTTGTTCGTCCAGTTTCCCCAGAAACTACGTCTCGAGCCTCAATCATAACCACCTCGAGACCACGGTCGACAAGCTCATAAGCAGTCGAGATACCAGCGATGCCTGATCCGATCACGCAAACCTCTGTCTGTAGGTCTTTTGAGAGCTTGGAAAACTTTGGCCGATTCGAGTATGGTTCCTTATGGATCCAAACTGGATCATTACTTCCTGATGTATCGAAAGCATGGTGCGACATTTTTGCGGCTGTAAAGCGCTGAAAGAAGGAGACCTTTGAACTTGACTGGCTTAAAACGCGATTGGTAGACCTAGCTGAAGAGAGCAAGATACTAAATGTCAAACTATGAGAAGCTGTAATAGAACGATTGAAAGGTTGCTTCAACACAAAACTCATTGCTCTCCCAGCAGGTCAAGTATTGAAACAGCTTTGGAGATCAAAGCTGGAAAGAGATGATGCAACACTATATGGCGGAGCAGAGGAAGCTGGACGTCATAATATTGTAAGACCTGACGTAACAACTGAAACGTCGCATTAACCTCAATTTGATTGCTCTCTATCCCAAAGCGAGCAATTCCATAATGAAATGAGTAGGTGATGATGCAACACTACATGGCGGAGTAGAGGCATCGTCACACCTATGCTGCATGCTCAGGTGACATCACTAAAGTCTGGTCCTTGATATTTGTCGTTTTAGGAACGTGGACTGCGAGTAGTAGTCTTCATAGTCTTACCTCAAGCTCCAGCAGCATTCTTATGCAGTAAGAAGACGTAAAACTTGCTCACACATGACTGGCCATCCATTCTCCGCGCGAAGCTCTCCTAACAGTGCGGATATTCGTTGACTTGTAGTGCATCTTGGTTCGTCGCTGAAGACGGTCAACCGACGTTTGCGAAGTCTACAATGAGAGGGTCGATTTCTTATGGTGACCATGGGCCATGGAAAGTATTCATCCTTAGGCTAGAGATTTTACCATTGTAAAGATTTCTTCTACAAACGTGAGATGAAGCCAAGAAATGCTTATGTAATCTGCCCCGCCACTCACAGACTTGGCTTTGCAAATACTGTCGCAATATATAAACCCAAATAGCACTGCCTACAACTGGCGGCGCGCGTTGCCTTTTTTAGTGCAACAGTTATGAGCCTGGATTTGCCTTATTTGCTCGCTTAGTTGATTACTAAGCAACAAACCGCTGCAGAAAAATTTTCAACCTTATTCATCCTAAAACGACAACGATCCCACATGGCTATTGATCAACGCTATAGACTTGCTAGCGACTATAGGAAACGCTATCTTCCTTATAAATACCTCGCAATAGATTAGGTGGCTTTTAATTATCAAATCTAATATATAATAAACGAAAATTTAGGACCTTATAAATCCCTCTAAAGTAGATAAACTAAGTTATATAAAACTACTTATATTATTTAAGGCCACGGCCCCTAGCAATATACCAGAAGTAAGATTAAAAGTATATTAAGACTTATTATAACTATATAAAAAAGACGTAGTAAAATATAAGAACTAATAAAAAGCCCTTACTATAATATTTTACTTTATATAAAATTTTATCTTAACTAACTATTTACTATATACCTTTAATAAGAACAGTCCCTACTAAGCCCTTAGAACTCTATAAGAAATAATCACCCCTAATTTAAACAATAGACTTATAGAAATTGATGATTAATATAAAACTCTATATTTAGGATTACTAAAAAAAGGAAATAATAAAAAGTAGCTTTAAAAATAAGAAAGAATCTATATAGAGTTAACTACACTTAATTATACTAATATTATATTAGGATTAATAGTGACTCACTTCCTCTAAAGTCTTAAATAAGTTAATTTATATTATATATTAATAGCGCTCCACTCTCTCTAAGAAAAATAAGAAATTAGTATAAAACTGAAATTTATAAAGGTTATTAAATATATTTAATAAGTATTATAACTTAATCTTAAGTCTTTTAAATATCCTTTTTTAGCTGCTACCTCTTTATAAGGATATATACTAGACCCTAGATAATTTATATCCTATAATTTATTACCTATGTCTTATCCTTAAAAGGAATATATCTATAGAAAGATATATCCCTAATATAAATACTACTATTTTTATAAGAAAATATAACCCGCTAGCTAAAAGCCTAATACTAAGGTTTTAAAAAAGGTAAAAAAGGTATTAAAGAAACTAAGACTTAAAATTACTATTAATAAATAGAAATAATAATAGAAAGAATATAAAGATAAAGAAAAATCTATACTTTTATCTTTTAAGTAATTAACTTAGCCCTAAGTTAACTATATATTTATAATAAT
>KE598568.1:136601-151235 GCA_000444155.1 Cladonia macilenta KoLRI003786
CAAGACCCCCCCCCACCCCAAACCGCCTAGATACTACATCCCTCACGTACAAGCCAAACCAGGCAACGCTGAATAGTATATTAACATCTCGAAAATATCGTCCGGGTAGTAACTAATACTCATACCGAACTTCGATAGCGGTATCTATATCTCCCGACACAAAAGGGATATAGAGACTCCCATGGGGATGTATGATAGGAGATAAAAGAGGGCGAGATGGGGGTAAGTAGGGACGGAGAAGGTGGCGAAGGGGAGTGCTTGAAAAGAAAAGGGGAAGGCAGAGAGGGATATAAAAGCGTAGTTCAGAGCGGGAGAACTAGTGAGCTCTTCAAGGTATAGCGATTGCTGTATGTATTCTTCATTAACATCTCGAATATACTCTGTTAACAGTTCGTAACAGAATATTAACAACGAGATTTCCAAATTAGATCCAAGTAGAGACTAATGATTGATGGTATTATATTGTCAACCTTAATTCATCATAGACTTACCACACCGCACTACTAGCTCATATCCTAGGGTCGCCGTGACTGCACAGATCAAGCTTTCAACCTCCTCTCCTCACACCTCACACAAACGGGTTTCTCATCATCATCCCCCCGGGTAAAGAATCTGCCATCATCAAACTGTCCACCGCATTCCTAAAAAGCAAGTAATCGTCAGTACATCCCTTTCTCCTAGGACCCAAACTCACCACGCAACAAAAACACTCGACATGCCACTCCCCCCCCAACGCACTCACCCCCCCCTCAATAACCGGCTTCCTACACCCCTTACACTTCCCACTAAACCTCCCCGCGTGACACCCCACACACCACGCATACCCATCTCTCTCCACAAACGGCGTCTTCGCATCAAACGGATCCCCGCACTCCGCGCAGAAGAAATGTCCCACATGCCAGCTCCCCCCGCACGCAAGCACGACTTCCGTTTCAATAGGCGTTTTACAGCTACGGCAGCGGGGGGAGAAGAGCTCATGGTAATCGAGATGGCAGTAGAAGCGTAGAGAAGCGTCGCCGTCATCGGCTGCTGTTTCACTGGGTTTATCGTCTTCTGGTAATTCGGTGCCATTGGCACGGGCCTCGATGCGGGCGAGGCGTGCGTCACGAGCGCTGTCGGGTTCGGGGTAGAAGGCGACGCATTCGAGGGCTTCGGAGCAGTGATGGCAGGTGAAGCAGTGGGGGTGGAATCGTTGAGAGGCTGCGCTGACTATGCGGCCTTCGATTGGGAGGGCGCAGGCGGCGCATTGGGCTGTTGCACGGCGGTGGGAGGGTGTCCAGTGCAGTTTGGATGAGTGGACGGGTGTTGTTGCCGAGTGATGGGGTAAAGGACGATTGGCTGGAGAAGGGCGGCTCCAATTGGGAGGATCTCGTAAGGGGTTGCGTTTAGGTGGATCGTCTGGTAGCGAGATTGTTGGAAGTGGTGCTTCTGATACAGATATTGAGGGGATAGATTTTGAATCGCCTTCAGGAATGTCATTGATCTGGATAGAGGGAGCGTCTGGCAGGTTTATTAAAGGCACCACTGGAGCTGAAACTGTTGATTCTGGCATGCGAGACTTGAAACGCAGTCTGGCTGGAATCATAGATTGTCGATCTGGTTCTGATTCCACCTGCTTGTCCGTATCATGAGGCACCCAATTCCGGTCGAAGCTAACAATAGGTCTTCCTGGCCGGTCACTTACTACTGTGGGCGAAGGCAGTTTTGGGCTCCGGTCTTTCCTTCGCATACTTGTAGCGCTCCTTATGTCGTCACTCCGAATCTCCTTACCATCTCTGGTCGCTGGTGTGTCACTGGAGACCTCACCTCGATCACCAAGCGCTGGGTCAGGCGGCGTATTGGGAGGTCCATTCCTTTTATAGGACGGGTCTCTAGATTGCGAAGGCGGATTTCTGTGAATCTCAGACCGATGGAGTCTTTGCTTCTCATCGGCAAAGGCAACCCTTGGGCGAAAAGATGGTTGAGTCGTGGTAGCAACAGTATTTCGAGGCTTCATTGCAAGCGGCGCTGGGATTCTACTTTCCTCTGACTTAATCACTAGAGGCTCCACTCTCATTTCATCTGGCTCTTCATAAATCTTATCATCAGGGTTTCTGAATAGTCCACCGCTCACATCTCGTGCCCGAGGGCCACTAGATCGGCGACGGCCTGACCTTATCGTAGGAGACTCTGATGCCAAGCCCATGTATGCTTTTTTCTGCGGCCAATTCGAAATGGCATGTACTCCTTCGCGGACGATTTGGTTTCCGTCGTTGGTGAAGGTAGATCCTGCTGTAGAAATGCTCGTGCTCTGGCTCTCCTGTGAGGGATTGCTGTCACCTTTGCTAGAATTCGAGCCGTCAGAACTTGATCGCTGGCCTGGTACATGGCCATTGGTGGTGCCTGCCGGCCCTACATTCCACCCAAGGCTTTGGCTTCGGGCATGTGCGCCCTTCTCAAGATGTTGCCTGTAGTTGTACGCCCTATCTGGGTTTTTGTACGGTATTCCCTGACTCCTGTGTTTTAAGACAAGCTCTGAGGCTTCCGCTTGAGCTGCAGCGTGAATTCTTGCTTCATCTCTTACGTCCATATCCTCAAGCGCTTCTCTCAAGGACCGTGCTTCCTGTTTTTCCATCCAACGCATGCCACTTTCTCTATACGCAATTTCTGGGATGGTCTGAGGAGATTCTGATGCCACATCTGCGCCAGAAGTATCCCCTGACGTTGCAGTCCCCCCCGGCTGTGGTGTAAGAGAGCGGCCGATACCTCCGACATGCAGGTCCGCTGCAGGCATGTCTGACTGAGTCCTTTTATGTGACATCGCACTCGCACATCTTTCATTGCCTCGATCTGCACTCAGTTCTGGTTGTCGCGTGGAGCAGGAGGGTCGGAATGACAATGCTGATGATGCTCTGGCGTAGGGTTCCGGTGTGGTGGTACTGGCGCGACCTGGCAATGGTCTTGATCCTCCAGGTCTGGCAGGTCTATTTGAGCGAAGGTCCTTGAGATAAGCCGCCTCCCATGCTTTGTGCGAGTCTCGAGCTGCTTCGCGCTTGGTTGTCGTGGACGGAGCGAAGAATTTGAGGCCCGAAGACCGTCTTCTTGGGCCGTTGACAGGAGCTGAACGCGGATCTGTCTGCTCAGATTTCATTGCAGTTGTGCTCGTCGATTCAACACGCTGTTGTTCATGCACCGCTTTTCTGTGAAGTAAGCTCATTGGCGGCGCTTAGAGAAACCGTCCGACTTTGGTAAACGTAGTGAACGACTAGATTACTTTAGGATTACAAGAGTGTTCAAAGAATAGCTGTTAGGGATAATGAAATTCTATAACGAGTGTATCAAATTTTGCCAAGAATGCATGGTGGGGTCTGAGTGAGATGGCGTTCTGGTGTCTGCTTTCCCTAGCCGCCTAAAAATTGACGTGGAGTAAACACAACCACGTTGACCCAGCAGCAGCAAGTCTTGGCGCGATGTCTGCAACGCGATGTCGACACCCGCCCGCCCTGCTATCTGCCCCTGCACTTCCCCTCATGGAAGGGGGAGATCTAGACCACAGAATTCGAAGTTCGTTATCCCTGGCTGCTGGCATGCAGAGAAACTCCAAACAGACTCCTTCCGACGTCCCCGTTTCCGATACTTGGGTCATTGGGCAGAAAAAGGCCGACCGACCAAGTCACCCGTTTCGCTGAGCAGCGCCACCAGCGCACACAGTACCAGCAGCAATTTCAGGACAAGAACAAGGGGTAGAGAAATCGTACGCCGCGGCCGAAAGATGGCGAAGTAGAGAACATCCACTTCATACAACCCAGGAGAGTCGCATGCATTTCTTCCTTTCCTCTTGTCTCGGCTTTGCTGGGTTGAACGTCAGCGGGCGCAAACCGGATTGACGTTCGAGTCCCATAACAAGGACGGGAGGCATGCACATGTGCGTGTCATGAGCACGAATGATCCCAACAGTTTGCAAGATCATGCCGGACAGCTCCTATCGTGCATGTCGTTCGGTGATAAGTCAATTGGCAAAGTTTAAGGAGATATTGAGTATCCACATCATGGCAGACCCGCATTGCCCGCAGTGATCGCTGCGATGCAAGTCACCGAAGAGGTTTCAGCAACTGCGCGCCAAGTCGGGACCAGAAAAGGTCGAGGACTAGTCTCGAACATGAGATAGGAGGTTGTCCTCTGACTTGTCCGTCTGTTATGATATTCAAAAGTCAAAACCCCCAATGGTAGCGAGCTGTGAAGCAGTATCAAGTTGAGGAAAATGAAGCAAAGGTCGGAAGGTGCCCCGCGCCCAATCCTGCCCCACGTGGGATGAAAAGACGTGATTCCGCAGGAATTCTACACGTTGCAGCAAGTGGATTCTTCATTACGTCGGTAACGAAGAATGATATGATATTCAAATATCAAGCAGCTGTCCTGCCGGCAGAAAATATGCAATTCTTCTCTTCCGCCTGCAATGTATGACCAAGTCGCATTCGAACGGATCGCACAGTAAGTGATTTGATAATTAGAATATTATTTGGCCATGAGTTTATGGCATTAAAGTATCAACCTCCTTTTGCGTCTCTGTGTGCGTCCCTGTAGCCAGTAATGTCCGCCGTAATTCCATACATGATTAGAATATATAGACACCGCACCAGCGGTATACTGCCGCCTGTATTATCCAGTACATGTCAAAGCTTAATTGATGCTTTCCGATATTCCCAACCGCTGAACAGAACTCATTTTCTCGGTAATACAGCAAAATAATTCGCCCTGTGTGCGTGAAGTCTATATGCTAGACAGATAGGAAATCGTAAACTGGTCGCGCGTCGTAGATGGACGACGGCGAGATATTATTCGTACATTAAGGTTCAAAGACCTACGCAAATATCAAACAATCAGAATAGGTCGTCGACTTCGGATATAAATGTCCAAAGGGTTGTGTGAAGGAGCGTACTATCGTACAAAACTGGAAAGCAAGACCTGGGCTAACCAAATCAATCGGAGGCAACGTCAACAACTGTGGCGCTCAGCAAGCTATTGGTGCAAGTACCTAGGACTACGGCTACCAGCAACTACCTCTTGGAATTAGTGGCAGGAGAGTAGTCGTCCGGAGTGCTATGGCTAAAAACGTAGGTCTTGTGTTCTTGTGACATTTGCGAAAGCTCTCTCGGAGGGGGTGGCCCTTTCTCAATCTTGATGTCCAGTTCTTTCTTCGCTGGACTAGGTGCGCTGCTGAAAGGGTGGTGGTGAGGCTGGAACGGTCCCAAGCCCGGAGGGTAGCCATGGAAGGTGGGTTGCGGAGCTTGAAAGTAGTTGAAATGTTGGCTTTGGCTGTGGTGCAGTGCGTGATTAGGTCGCAGTGGTACTGGCATGTGTGTGCCATCGCGATAAGGCTCTGGCGGAGTGATAGATGGCGTAGGCCATCCCCCGGGCGTGAAGGTCCCAGGTCCCATTGGAGGGGATACTTCGAAGAAGCTTGTAAGGTGAGGTGGGGCAGATTGAGGGCAGTGATATGACATTTGTTGAGGGTACGAGAGCTGCTCGACTCGTAAGGGAGGTGAAGTAGTATTGGAATGATTGGGCGGGGATGGCGGCAAGCTAAAGCTGGCTGCCAATTGACTGGGGACATGAGAGCCATGGTCCAGGGTGGGGTCCGGCGCACCATATTGGGAAGGATATGCCGGCCAGCGTGGATGAGGCTTGGGAGCGAAGGTGGCAGGCGAGGATGAGTTCAGAACGTGCACGTCGGCACTTGAGCTTTGAGTAAGACTGGCGTTTAGGCCAGAGCTCAGCTTGGGTTCTGACGACTTGACTACCTGAAAGCACGACTCGTAATTGCGAGGAGACATTTGGGCGGATATCGATCCTGGTTTCGCGACGCGGCCGGTCATGATGTTCAGGTTGTTACCGGTCGATTTGATTCGACGGACGGGTGACATCTTTCCAGAACCAGGAGATGCTATCCGGAGATGCGGAGATAATGTCGCTGGGCCCGCGTAAGAGACGCTTCGACCTGAGTCTGGCTGGAGAGTTGGTGGTCTTTGCCGCTTTCTCCTCGAAGCCAGATCATGGCCATTTGCAGTGGGTGTTTTCATCGCAGCCGGGTCTGGACTTATATTAGGAGTTGCAAGCCCATGGCCAGAATTAGTATCAGGCACAGTCGTAGAGTTTGATGTTGTATACAAAGCCAGTCCATGTGGCTGCTGTTGTTGAAGATGAATTGTGTCAAAATCCTGTGCCAGTTCTGAGGAGTTAGATTCCCGTCGGGCGAAAACACCTTGATTGAGCTCTGGCATAGGGGAAGTCTCTTGTGGAGGAGTGATCAGCTTTGTCTGTTCGCCGTCCTCTGAAGAGGTCGTCCCAAAGGTTTGCGATGACGGGTTGCCGATCAGATCACCGTTGATAGTATTTTGATACATA
Organism: Cladonia macilenta KoLRI003786; assembly: GCA_000444155.1. Lineage (NCBI taxonomy): Eukaryota > Fungi > Ascomycota > Lecanoromycetes > Lecanorales > Cladoniaceae > Cladonia > Cladonia macilenta. Next base: position 142,986 of record KE598568.1, read on the forward strand.
GAATGGCCGTGTGGCTTCGAATCTGTTGTCGCGAAGTCAAGCGTGTTGAGTTGGCCTGGGTGATCAGAAGATGAAACTGGAGACCATGAAAAGTGATCCTGTTCTAATATCGTCGGCGTTGGCATTTTGGGCATAGAGATAGCATAAAGGTCATTGCCAGGCCAAAGTGACTCCGTGCTTACAACATTGGCGAAGTCTGATGGTAAACCATTACTCTCATAAATCGAGGCGCCGTTGATATTGTTTACAAGTGTACCTGGATGAATACTGTAGTTTGGCTGTACGTTATCCAGATTATGGTAGTCCAGGCTCGTTGGAAACTCCCCTGAAAGGAAATGGCCCTGCTCTGGAGGGGAGAAATGAGTTGACGGTTGAGGCTGAGACATCCCTTCCAGCTGCGACGTCAGATTCCTTGCAGGAAACTCTCCGGCTTCTTCATCTGTTGATAGATCAAATCTCGGTACGTCCTGGGAGGTCTGATGTTTCGCTTTAGCTCGACGATTCTGAAACCAGTTCTGACTGATGTCAACATGCGAGTTGATACGCACGGGATTCTGATTACTCACGTTGACCTTGTGATATTCAACGCCCATACTCTCAGCYAGAGCCTTTTTGTATTCCGTGTTTGGCTTATATCTCATCGTAAATTCCTGCTCCAAATGCGCTAGTTGCTCCTGAGTGAGACGTGACCGACTCGCTGTATCACCCTCTTCTAKATTTGCCATCATGCCCTGACTGCCCTGTCTCTTGTGGTGTGGTAGATAGCCTGGACCAAAGCTTCCTGACTCAATTCCGTGGAAATCTGGGGAGCTATGAGCAGGGAAGGACGAAGGTACGTTGTAATGCGAGTCTGTAGGCGCAAAACCAGACTGCGTTCGAGGGAAATCAAACCGACTGTAGTCCATTGAGATATCAATTGGACATGCCTGGTGGTATGTTATGTATGGGCAGGCTGTCACGGAGGTGGCACAGGCTGGAGGTGGATTTGCCTGGCCAAGAAGAAGCTCGACCAAGCTCTGGGAGGGAACAAGCGTGCAAGTGGTGAAGTCACATGCAGGGTCTATCTGTATTCTGCTAAGGTCGGCAGCTCGCAAGTATGTTGTATTATTCTAATAGCGATCGAGTTGGTGGCAAAGAGAGATATCTCAAGCGTGGTTCGAGCGGCTCGAGGACTAGTGTGTAGGTTGCGACCTTGTGGTGCTGAGGGGAGTCATGAATCCAGGTAATGGCAATTGAATAAAACGGAATTGGGCAGGAGAGCTGAAGCGAATGTAGTGGATCGTGGATTGTAGCTGGATTGCGTGCAGAATGGTGGAAAAGTGTATGTGAACGAGTGTGGGTTGTTGGGTGGGGAGTGTGTGGGAGGACGAGTGAAAGTGAGAGTGGAAAGTGAAAAGCGAAAGTGAGGAGAGCGGAGTTTAGTGAGTGGTGTGTGGTTGGAAGGAAGGTGCAGTGTGGTGCAGTTGGTGCAGCACCAGCACTGGGACACACAGGGACAGTTGGGTGGGAGGAAGGCGAAAACAGTGGTGCAAGGTGATGGCAGGCCAGGTGAGCGAGTAAACAGCTTCCCGCAAGCCCGGCGCTGCGGGCGGCTCTTTGACCCAACTATAAAAGCTGTTCTAAGGGTACTAAGGCAGGGACAAGGATTCCGCGTTAGGCTTGTGACAGCCCCAACAGCCAGCTACTCGGGTAGTAGCCTGGCCCCCAGATGCCGGCGCAAATCAGGTTTTGCCCCTCCCCTTAGCCCCCCCTTAGACACCCCCCCATCAAGTCCCTCAGTGCCTCAGTCGCCCCGAGTCACACCCTGCAATGCGCTGCATCACACACACACTGTGCACCATAATGGAGGGCCGTCGGCGTGTTTGGCTGGGCCACAGAGCCACAGAGCCAAGGAAACAGCTCAGCGCGCGCCAGAGAACAACGACTACGATGCACCCATTTACTATTCACCCATTGATCGCTAATTCCTAATACCGTTGTCGCCTTTCCACTTTAGCACTGGGTCGGTGCGGAATTGACATAGATAGGTAGAGAGAGCATGGTGGTGATTGCTCCTGGCTACCACGGCACTTCACTCACTGGATGGCGCCTGAAGAAAGTGACGTGGTACCTGAGCCCCAGGTCTTAGGTACGTCCCTAGATACCCCGATACCCCGATAGAAAGTACCCTGATAACCCCGTGGTGCCAGGCGTGGATAAGGGATAAGGGCAAGGTCGTGCTCTGTCGGCATCATTTCCACAGTATCCACTTTGCAAAGCATAATCCAACGAGCGCTGCATACACATCATCACTACGACCATACTATCTCTGTAGCTTGTCGTCACTATCATGCGAGAGCGCGAAAAACAACCCCCGAAGAGCTTGGGTGAGACGGTCGTGATTATGCGCTGCTCCGCTCGCTCAGATCTGTGCCAGGGTTGCCACGAGGTAATACCCTTGGCCGCAATTACGGTCTCTCCGCGCACCCTACACCTACCTTAGAATCCGCTTACTATTTTAAACCGATTCTCGGCCTGCCATCTCATCAGTGCATCATGTACGGGAATAGTAATTATGACATTACATAGCTGTCAAACTTCCGGTCTATTTCATTTCGCGACATTCGAAGCTATTCAACGCTGATCGCCTTCCTTATAATCAACAAAATACATAAATACATATACAATTGGACACCAGTCAATTAGGGCTGTCATGAGGATGTCAAGGCCTAGTCGGCGCCAGGCCACTTGGCACGACGCAAGGTTATTCTTGGGCATGCTGACTCTGCAGGCACACCTGCACATGTGGCAGTGGGGGGATTTTCCGCTGCATCGGTAGCGAAAGGTCCAAATTCAAATTACAACCCGGAATATGGCTACTTTTTGCACCGCCAGGCCCCATGTCCTCCTTATCTTCGCATGCGCTTTTCGGCTTCTGGATCATGATGAGAGAGAGAGTATTGCGCTCGTTCTGCAATCGAAAGACTCCAGACCCTTTGTCGCCTGTCACTCTTAATGATCGTCCATGACGAAGTATCGGATCATTTTATCTCCCTTGCTGATCATTGAGATCTTCAGATCTTCGTCGGAATACGGGAAGAAATTCATATTCTGGAAGTGAGACAACAACGAAACGCATTAACTTCCGGCATTTGGGTAAACTCGGTCTCCAGTATGCATTGCAAGCCAGTCGTTCGCATGGTACCTGAGGGGTGGGTAACACATCATCAACCTTACCAGCAAAAGGCGAAAATCGGCGGGTCCCCACTGACAGTTGGCAAATCTTGCCAACGCGAGAGCAATTCAACTTCAGAAAATAGCCATTGCAATACGAGATACCCGCTGTACCTAGCATTGGAAAAAAGAATGATTGGGAATCCAAAGCCTATCACAGCAGCCACGGAGCAACTGATTGTAATCAAGATACACATAGTCGCTTATTTGCGGCGCCTGCAGCTCTAAGCCTTCACTTCTAAGGCTTCGAAGATGATTAGAATACCATGATACAATAGCACGATGCTTGAGAGGAATACAGGGTTTCAGCGACTGTTCGGTTCCTGCTGTCGGGCACAGCAGTGCTCACCGGCGCCATCAAGAATTAGAATAGGAGCTTCGCATGTTCATGCCTCTAAGTCTCTAATTGCCAAATGCCGCGGCATGGACATCCCCTGATGGGAAATACTACGACAGTAAGGTGAAGTAAGCACTCATTAATCCATAATCCTTAAGGCAAGGCCGGAGGTCAACGGGCGGATTTTTTGGTTTTCTAGACTGCAGGTTCAGCTGGTCTTTCAAGCGCCAAGAGCGCCACTGGAACCATGGCGACCATTTGCCCCTGGAAATCTGGATGTCACCTTTTGACCTTTGACAACGGGCTAGGAACCGCGCAAACGGTCAGCCAAGTTCCAACGGCCCCTTGGTGTGTCTTGGTCGACAGTTGGATCTGCCGGTGCCTCCTGTCGCATATCTGGAGGCTTGTTCTTGGTGTGGTGCCATGGACCATGTGTGGAGAGGGCCATAGTGACGGCGATGACTCGTCGAGATCATTAATGTCTAAACAGTCTAAACAATGTCTAAGGGGGCTCTAAATCCGCGTCGCGCTGATCTTACCCGCATGTAATTGGATCAACACCAGTCTAGCCAGAAGGCTAAATCGCCATGATCAAATTAGGCAATACGAGCACTCGTGCTAGGCCAGATCGGGTCTGACGGAAGCAAGGGTTCAAGAGCAAGCTTTCAAGCTTTACGACTTCTTTCGCGCTTGCAAAAACCCACGATCCAACAGCACCAACGACCTGCTGTCCGTGTGTGCCTCAACCTGGTGCTGGCGACTGGAAACCGAGATGTTCTACTTTAGTACAATTGGAGTCTGCCCTCATCTTGAAGATCTCTCCCACCCTCTTCAGACTGGGCCGTAGTGCAGATGTCAAATCATCTAGTAAAGACCATCACATATCCCGAGCTCCCAGCTCATCTATCGTCCTCTAGAGTCTATCTAAGATGATCATGATCATAGCGTCGTAAGGCACCCTGAAATTTCTATTCCCACTTCCCCCCTTTTCTCCGCGCTCCCACCGACGTTGACAAATTTAACGCTTCGGAGATCTTTGACAATCCAGTCTGGCTTTGATTCTTTCACTTGCGCAACGCTATGCGTCGTGACCAGCCCAATCACTTTACAACCAGCCGCCTTACCAGCTGCAATGCCGGCGGGAGCATCCTCTATCACTAGAACACGAGCTTCGGCGCTTAGGCCCATTTTCTGTTTCCCTAACTCATAGCATTCAGGATCTGCCTCATCAGCGGAAAATCCTCACCCGCAATACCATGAACAGATCATTACCTGGCTTGCCATGACTGACGTCTTCTGCAAAGACCATAATCTTCGGCTGAGCGAGTTTCATCACCGATAACCATCCTGTCACGAGCGCGCGCGTCCCTGAAGTGACGCTAGTAGAATAAGTCCGTGGTGGCATGCTGACGTTGAGCAACGGGTTGAACTCACATGGCCCAGGGCGCTTCAGCCTTCTCCATAGATGCGAGCAAGTCTCTAGCTCCCGGGACTTCAACGGCGTCCGAACCAAATTGCTTAGGTATTAATCCCTCGACATGACTGACATCTAGACCCAACTTTAGCTTAGGCGACACGCCGACAGGAGTCTGGCCATCAACGGACATTCCCAGTTGGCCTTGCTTGGGTCATATAATTGGAACAGGTCTATGGAGCGGCGACCGTGCGAGGTTTTCAGAATAACCTCGGGATCAACCCCAAGTTCGTTGCCAATCCTGGGAACATGAGCATGCGATTGCAGTGCCAATCAAGGCGGATAATCACGAACTTATGCCAATGCTTGATGATAGCATCCGTCGAATCGACTATAGTGCCATCCATGTCAAAGAGTACACCAGCGAAAGTATGAGTTTCTGGCGGTCCCGTGAAAGCCGGACTCTCCTCAAGTACGGGCATGTTCGTTGAGAGGGGGTAAGTTAGAAGATATGAGGGCTGACAGACTGGGCAACGGTTAGTATTCATCGGCAATTCCGACCGTGACACTGTCGCGCGTAGGCCTTTTCATGCCTAAATGTTGAGAAATTGCTTGGGGGGCAATCCACCTTCTGTAGAACTCCGGGAAACAAATCCGATCTCGGAAGAAATCCAAGGAGAGGGATATGTAGAAATGATCAGAAGACCTCTACTCAGTGGCACGAATACCTTGTTAATGTATTTCTCTCTTCGAGGAAAGACCACCAACTGGAAAAAGATGTTGGGATATTTCCCTACTACAATTATACACGCATAACGTTGTACAATATCGAGTTTTTTTCGCATTGACCCGTGTTGCGGAATTGATCCCGATATAGAGGGCTATAGCCCTAGATAGCCTTGGCAGCAAAATCTTGGCATCTGGCCTCGCACATTTGCTAGAGTCTTGAACTGACTGCTAGCGACTATCATCGTCAACATAACGAAGATGACGAAACCCGGGAGTAAGACCAACTCTAGCCAGCATTTTGTAGTATTCTAACAGGTTGAACAGAGCCAAAGTCGAAGCGTACACCTGTTCGACTGCGACATAAAATTGAAAAAGCAAGCGCAGCAAAGCAACGGAAGCAGAGGAAGCTTGCAAAGAATGTAAAGCACACAGTATCATTCTAGGTTACGTGATAACTAAGAAAGACATCAGAACCCACAATGGCGGTCACGGTTGAAAAAGGACCCTGGCATTCCAAATCTCTTTCCCTACAAAGACAGAATACTCCACGAAATTGAAGAGAAGAGGCGGCTGAAGGATGAAGAACTTGCAAAGAAGAGAGAAGAGGCGAAGATTACGAGAGCTGCTGCTTCAGCAGGTCAAGCTGCTAATCAGGAAGAGGAACCTAATGGCGAGGAGGAGCTTTCAGATCTCGTCGATGACGAAAATATGGACGAAGACCTGCAAGAAGATTCTTCGAATCCGATGAGCGCCCTCCTTGCCTCGGCCAGAGCTCGAGCAGCAGAATACGCAAATGCGTCAGATTCGGAAGAGGATGATGCAATGGAGGAAGATACTTCAGAAGGTGGTGCAGATATAACAACAGCAAATCCTCTCCCAATATCTGGTCCTCAAACCCTCGAGTCCTCCCGCCGCGCCTTCCACAAAGTCTTCAAAAACGTCCTCTCCTCCTCTGACATCCTCCTCTACGTCCTCGATGCCCGCGATCCCAACGGTACACGCTCACAAGAAATCGAGCGGGAGATCGCAGCAGCAGATACGGGCTCAAAACGCCTTATCCTCATCCTCAACAAAATCGACCTAGTACCTCCGCCAGTACTGAAAGCCTGGCTAACCTACCTTCGCCGCTATTTCCCCACTCTCCCCCTCCGAGCCAGCAACCCTGCGCCCAACGCCCGCACGTTCGACCACAAAGCTCTCACCGTCAAAGGCACAAGCGAAACCCTCCTCCGCGCCCTAAAATCCTACGCATCCTCCAAACAACTAAAACGCAGCACCACAGTCGGCATAGTCGGCTACCCCAACGTCGGCAAATCCTCCGTCATCAACACCCTACTATCCCGCCTCGGCTCCTCGCGCTCCTCTTCCACCGCCTGTCCCACAGGCGCAGAAGCCGGCATCACAACCTCTCTCCGCGAAGTAAAACTCGACAACAAACTCAAACTCCTCGACTCCCCCGGCATCGTCTTCCCCTCCTCCTCCAACCAAACTACCACCGACCCCGACCTCCCCCCCACCTTCTCCCGAAAACAATACACCGCAGCAAACCTAACCCTCCTCTCCGCCCTTCCCCCCGCCGCAATCACAGACCCTATACCAGCCATAACCCTCCTCCTCCACCGCCTCTCCCGCTCCTCAGCCACCCTCGCCCCCCTCCTCGAACAATACAACCTCGCGCCCTCAACGCTCGTCCCGTCACGGGGGACAGATGGTGATATAACAACCGATTTCCTGATCCAGGTTGCGCGGAAGAGGGGACGGTTAGGAAAGGGGGGCGTACCTAATATACAAAGCGCGGCTATGGGTGTATTAATGGATTGGCGGGATGGGCGGATTAGGGGGTGGGTTGAGGCGCCGGAGGGGGATGGGGAGAGTGGTGGTGTTGGGAAGGAGATTGTGAAGGAGTGGGCGGAGGAATTTAGGATTGAGGGATTGTGGGATGATGATGGGGTGAAGGTGGGCGAGGAGGTTGTTATGAAGGAATGAATGGAAGATAGAGAGGGAAATGTCATATACCCCATTGTCTATAGAACAGATAGAATCCCTCACCATACGCTCTCTCCAATAGCGGAGGAAATAATGGAGTAGAACGAACACGCTATGCACCATGGTATCATACATACAACGCTCTTTCCCATTTCCATTTCCTAATAACTCTCCTCCCCACTCCCACTCCCACTCCCACTCCCACTCCCCTCCTCCTCCCCATCCTCTCCCTCACTTCCCCCCTCCCTCCCCCCCATCTCCAACGCCTCCGCCTCCGCCTCAATAGAACTCAACCTCCTCCCCTCATCCGGATACGTATCCTCATCATCCTCTTCCTCTTCCTCCTCACTCTCGTCTTTTCTCTCTCTCAAATCATACCCTTCCCCCTCCTCACCCCCATCTTCCTCCCCCTCAAACTCTTCATCACCACCCTCCTCCTCTACCCTAATCCGTTGCCCATACCCATCCCCGCCCTCCATCTCCCCACCACCAACAACACCAACACCCAACTGCTGCCCCAACAACCCACTCTCATCCCCCTCCCCTCCCTCCCCACCCGCACTCCCCCTCC
>KE598568.1:151305-222109 GCA_000444155.1 Cladonia macilenta KoLRI003786
CCAACCCCACCACCCCCCATCATTTTCCCCTCCTTAACCTTCTTCCGATACTCATTCCTCTTCCCCGTCTGCGTCTCATTATATTTCCTTAACTCAGCCTCCACTCTCGGTATAAAATCCTCGAACTCGAGATCGTGCAGCGCTTCGAGGACGGCGGAGGGGGGGATGTTTTTTCGGGAGGGGGGGGGGGCATTTGCTTCATTTGCGCTAAAGCGGGCAAATGGGGGTTTAGTTCTCTCTCTTGAAGAGTTGTTGTAATTTAAAGCCGAAGCCTACCCCGGGGGGAGAAGGGGGAAATGGGAGAGGAGGGGGGAAGGTACGCTTGAGCGAGATAATTTATAAACACGGTAGCGCCTTTACTGAGGGCCAGGATAGCGTCTTTGTGCAGGGAGGTGTTAGGGGGGAGGACGCCTTTGGCGAGACGTTGGACCATGGTGCGGGGGAGGGAGAGGTCCTGTGGTGAAGAAGAGAAAAGGAAGGTTAGCTTGGGTTTTTCTCTGACTTTCACGTTACGGGGGGAAGAATTGATATAATAGCCATTGGAGTGAATGGGGGTATAATACTTCGATGTTGGTGCCTTCGCGCTCTTTGACGGGTGTACCGCCATCTTCTGTGGGGCTGGCTTGGGAGACGTTGCTTTTGCGGGGAGGCATTGGGGTGGGTATGGGTTGGGAATAATGGATGGGAAGGATGGAGAAGAGCAATTGGAGGGCGAGCAAGTTGTTATAGTACTGGATTCTGTATCAATCTGCAACTATTCTGTAATATACGAAATAGGAATTAATGTGAATTATCTCCATAGGGCTATACTAGCGCGTTCGCACTTAACGCGTCAAGGCGATTTATATGGGTTGGAGTTACTTTAAGAGTTTCACGGGTGCTTGAGGGATAAATAATGCTTAAGCGCAATGCTCATACCATTCACAAGATATGATTGACCATCGTGTGGATGATAGTCACGATTCACTCTTCTCTCCCAAGTTGAGTACACCCTCATAGCATTTCATACAATATCAAAGTGAAAGTCTTTCGTACCAATCCATTTACCCTCGACGGTATCAGACGAAGAGAACGCCTTCCCTTCCACACCAATGTGCTCCTGTTTCAATCAAACGCCATGATGTAATCTCATAGACAAAACGCCGTCGCTAAATACATCTCTGTACAATCAATCATGCAAGCTCATCAACGTCGTCATCCCATCCCAAGCTTGCGTATATAGACCTCTGCGGCTCCATTGATTGCGATGAAGGCAGATCTAACTGTCGCTCATCCATGGCAGGACTAAGGATTTTGTGGGTAGAGAGATTCTGTATTGGTGTTGATTCAATGACAGGCTCTTCGGCTCTGTCGAATAGGTATGTGGTACGATTCTTCGTCGGTGTTTCATGAATATTTGTGGCCCACGATAACGGCTCGTACGAGGCTGACAGCATGCGGTTGATATCTGGCCGTTTCAGTCCTGGACCAACGGGCGATGATTGGACAATGTCCGCAGCTGAGGTCGTGACCGCTGACGAGCTTACAGCGCGATGAAGAGTTTTGGAAGGCCCTCTCGTGGGTGTCTGCTCAATACTTGGTAAGAGTGTGTCGATGAGCTTCTGTGTGGTACGGTCTACCGACGTGGACACCGCCCTTTTAGTCGAGGAAGGAATGCGAGTTATGCTCGATGGTGGAATGTCTTCCAAATCCTCCATTGATTCTTTTGCATTTAGGGGAGGTAGTCGCGGTAGAAGAGCAAAGGGATTTCCCGTTCTGTTCTTGCTTGGGGTCGCAGTAACCTGCACACTTTGAGCGAAATGGTTTCGCACAGGATGCTTAGATTCTGTTGACGTTTAGTACATGAAACGCAATTGATGAGCGGGAAAGCATTACTTCTCGAGCGAGGTCCCGCAACCCTCTTCTCTGCGTCCTCCACTAACTCTTTGACCGCCGTCCGGGGATTAGGCTTCTTGAGCGCCGCAATGGCACTTTGAAGTTCGTGATCTATCTTCGCCTTCTTCTTAAGCTTAGCTTCCGTAGCCTGGGAGGCCGCATGCAGATCCACTTCTCGTTGGCTATACCGCTTCTGCATCGCGACCCTATTAAGCGGTATAGAGGAAAGCGACGTATCACTCGCTTCCCGCTTCAGTTGTGGCAGAATGGGGTCAGTAGCAGAACGTAAAAGTGTTGGTGGAGGCTTCTGAGAACCTGAGCGTTCTTCTGTCAAGACACGTTCCAGGGTTCGCCGTGGCTTCCGAATCTGCAGGCGCTGCCCCATCGTCCCTGTTTTGTGCATGCTGTGAGATGTTGCAGCCTTCGCCAATATTGGTCGCCTAGGTGAAGGTTGCTTCGGACCTCCTAACTTTTCACAGAGTAAGGCAGTCAGGTCAGGAACGCGTGCAGCGTAACTAAGACGGTCAGTAAGTATCTATGTGGCCAGACGAGAAAACTTACAAAGGAAGCACGACGTCCACACAGAACTGCTGTAGGTGGTCACTATTGCTCGCCTTCTCTACCGACTTTACCGGGTGCTGTGAAGATGGTGCATCCCCCGTTTTGGATGTTTTGTCCTCGTCCATGTTCATTGATTGCCAAATGGTGAGCCTATCAACTAAGAGATCTAACAACATAACCAGGTCCTGGGGCTTTTTGGTTTTCTTCTTCTTTTGTTGTGACTCTCCGACACCCCCTGGGAGAGTCCCCATTGCATTCTGCTCAATAGAAGACCCCGTTGTAGCAGCTTCTAAAGCAAGAACCTCTAGAGCTAGGATAGTCTGCAACTGTGTTTCCCTTGCTCGCTGCTCAAGCAAAGCGAGCCTAGTCGCATTCTCTCTAGCATCTGCGGAGTCGCAAGCAAACGCAGGCGCGTCTCTGCTAAGCCACCACCGTGTGATGCTGGCTTCTTCCCCCGGGTAAAGGCCATTCTTCCCAACCTTGGTCTTCTTTGACTTGCGAATCTTCTTGACCAGAGTGTTGGTAATTGAGGCGCTTTCGTCCTCCGACAGGGGGCCGAATGGCAGATCTTTCACTATGCTTGGGATTGTTTCGCGATACTTGACATCCATAGTCGGTAATGATAATATGCTGCGTCTTAGATATTCTATGAGATAAGATTGGTCACGGCTAGAGCCATCCTGGAAGTGGAAAGCCGCACGAGCTCGGGATAAAGGTCCCTTCGCAAAGTATGCCAGTGAGGTCTGTGAATGAAGTTAATAATAGTGCGAAATATTGTGTAATGGCAGAATCTCACTTTTGACGCATACAAAGAGTCCTGATATTGTGACCTGATCATGGCTAGCATTTCCTCCGGCTCCTGTGTTGTCTCTTTTATCATGCCACCGAGAGAAGATCCCGCCTCTTCTGGTGATTCGTTTGACTGTTTCTGCACAATCACTGGCATAGGCGGACGGGTATCGTGTACAGGTTTCTGCAGGCATAGTCGGATCCCGGGTGCCTTTTGGGTGCTTGATACGTGATATGAGACCTTCGGCTCCGGTTCAATGGCAGCACCTCGCCACCATTTTTCTGTTGGACTTCGTAGTCGCTCCTTCATTCGTGCTCTCTGGTCCAAGGAGCAACTCGTGGCTTCACTCTGCAAGCCTTTGAGGAGTCCAGACGTTACCCAAAATCCCAGTCTGCATAATGCATAGATTCTGTCCTGAACCCTTTCTACCGCATAAAGTCTATCATCTGCCGCCGACTGTGCAATTAAAACCATTGGCTGATCTGATAATCGAGCCTCTTGTCGATCTTCCTCTAAAGTGTCTATCCTCGCAGAGAATAACCTGGGAGTGACATTTTCTTCGTTGTAACCCGCCGAATCGAGATAGGTCAGAGGTAGACAGGATCGAGGTATCAATAGCATTGGTATGAGCTTTTGAGATTTGGCAGAGGGAAGTGAGGGGTTTTCCTGTCGTAATTTATCAGTGAGGCGATTCCCAACGGGTGCAGAGCAATTCGCAGTACCTGTATGGTGAAGGGTAATCCGACCGGGCTATCTTCCTCCTGTACATCAGCGTGCTTGCGTTTGCGACATGCTGGTGCGAACGGGGCGCTACTTTGATTCAAAGTCTCTGGAACCGACGTATCTGGTGTACTTACACCCAAGGATGATGGTTCACATATTTGGGTATGCGTAGTGCTCATTCCTAGCATTTCAATGCCTCATGGCTTGTTCTTTCCTTTCTATATCTATGTAGGAGTCACGGTAGCCGACGCGCCCTGAGACGTGTTTCCGGGCGGAATTTGTTCCGGGACGGCTCCGCTGCCAACCAAAACTTTTTCGCCTCCACTCCTCTAAAACATCAGTAATAACATCGCACAAAGACTTTGGCTACCAAGCAGATGAGATCGAGTCCCAAAAAAGCTAACAAGTGAACTATTCCCTCCCTCCCCCAAGCTGTCTGCTTCGTGCCCCAGGAATATATTTTTAGTATCAAAATTCGACCGTTCAGTCAGCTCACTACATTACTCATTTAGGGTTAGAACAACCTTCCTTTCGTTACACAAGAAACAAGAACGCAACTCCATGAGGAACTAAGCGCAGACACACCTGCGGCTCCAATTGCAACCTGATATACTAGAAGACCAGTTACAACATTCCCTCCTTCGAGTCTACAGGCGAAATCTATCAAGAAGTGTAGCTGTATCATACGAAGGACTTCTCATATATCTACTCTTCCGGCGTAATGGGTTAGATGTGGTCCGCGCGTTAGAGACCTTGTCCCTTTCGAAGCAGACCCAGTACGTTCGAACATGTATATTCGATATCTGCTCTCTTCTCAATGTAAGTGGGTGTTATCGAGTCAATCCCGAGTAGCTCTGCGCGGCAATAGAGCGGATACGCTGTCCTTTTCTCGTGCGTATGTTCTACAACACATTGAGATTTTGTTGTAGGAGTATGCGAGGAATGACTGGCGCAGGTGCTTGGAGACTCTGTACCGAGGGTTTAGATACTACGGAAACTCTATTCCTGATTTTCTGAACGACCAATTCTTCGAACCATGATGGCGCAAAGCGAGTTCGGATTTGTACGTGAGCGTGCAATGGTAGGAATGGTTCCAGATCCAATATCGAAGATCCTTTTCGTTGTCCCTCTCTAGTCCCGTTCTAAAGAGCGTAGTGCCCGTGCATGAGTTTTTACAAGTGAAGAGGAATGAGCAGAAGTCCGCACCCATCACGTTGAAAGAAAGTGCTCCCCTTTGTAGGCTCGTCTCATGAATGCGTTTGCAGAGCTTGAATGTGTGCAGAAAGCAGGGAATGAACCTCATACTATGAAGTACTTGTACCACATACAACGTTGGATTGGTTTCCCTAGTCGAAGAGAAGGCAGGAGGCGAAGTTGCAAGCCTTCTCAATCAAAAGCTGCTTGTATTATTCATGGAAGTGTTCGTCGCTAAACCTGGCACTGGTGGCAATGGATCCAATAGCATGACAAAAAGCTTTTTATCTTCGCCTATAAACGGTGAAGTAAGTCACAATATGTCATGCATATAMTATGAACGTTATGAACTATCACTCACCTAGCCCATAAATAAGCCCATGTAGTCCTCGCCTTACACAACTCGCTTCAATCTCTGTGGCCGCCTTGTAGATGTCATACCATGCCATGCTATCGTCCGGACCTATGGTGGAAATGGTGAGAGCGCATCTCCCGTCCACTGTCACAGACCATCGTTAGCAGTCGGATGCGAAAAAATAGTATGGCCCAGGGATAACGATACCGCTGAGAAGAGTGTAAGGCAGCGCCACGTCCACGTTCCAACCAATATTCCCAAAGGTCTGCTCGTCGCCCGATTTCGGCATAGAATTCCGAAGAGCGAAGCAGGATGCTACCGGCGGCGCTGCGGGTGGACCATTCAAACACTCGAGATGCGGAAAGGGTCGCTCATATTGAACTTCCATCACAACATTTTGAACTAAGCCTAGATATTATCCGATATTAGAATTGTACAAATCTACGTGACGCACTCCATGGCTTTGAGTGTGAGGTTATGCCAGTGGGCGCAATTTACCGATCTTGCCGTACGATCCGCCTGCAGGACCTCCGGCCCGAATCACACAATATAACATCAGCTCACTCGATGCATGCGTCAGATCATTAACTGTTACTTGATCATCCTCACCGCCCGGCGCCACCCAGAAATCAAATGCGCAGACTCGATCAGCTGCCTCTCTTATATCAGTGATTTAGAACCCACGCAACTTCTGTGTAAACTTACAACTAAGAAATGTAATTCGATCATTTATATCCCAAACGCCGTAACCCGGCTGTCCTATCGTGATATAGTATCTCGGTCGTCCATCTAGCCAAGTCTTGAGCTCAGACCGCGCCTGTACGCAACTCTGAACGGTCAAACCTCGCCCGAGTTCACGATTGCACATCGGGCCTGCTTCAATGGTATCTAGAACGTCAGTGACATTTGAAGAGACATTAAAGGGCGATGTGGGAAGGGCAGAAAGAGAAGATGATGGCAAGGTGTTCTCCGGCAAGAATGTTGAAGCTGTGAGGTTAGGCACGTTGAGCGTGGCTGGGAGTATGCGAATTTTCGAGAATTGGGCTTGACGCTGCACGAGACCTGATGAAAGAACGGAAAGAATGAGAATGCTGATGCTAAGGAACAAAAGCATGGTCAAAGCGCTCGTGTAAATGGGAAGAATACCACGGTTCGCCACCATGCAAAGCTCTAATAGGAAGAGAGTGGACAAAAACAGGTGATGGACTTTTGAGATGCAGAGCATGCAAGATAAATATTGCAATGCGCTTCTTCTCTCAAAGCCAGGTATTGATCCTCTCATCTGAAACAGCGGTGCTGAAGCGCATAGAGTTCTCATGCTTTCGGATAATTGACTCCGTTCTCCAAATCTTAGTGGAAGAAACACAACCCTGAATTGCGCACAACGTCTAGGCGCTCCGGGACCCTATTCTTATGTGTTGCCAACGTCTGGGCCTTTCTATTTCCTAGAATTCCAAACACATATGAGGAGCCGTATTGGTGACCTGTCGCTGGCTAATTACAACACGACATCGAGTCTCAGCACGAATGCTGAATGCATTAGAATTTTTGATTATTGCCATATTATCTTGTCCGTTCTCCACAGTTCCAAGTCTTGACGCTTGTTGTCCCAGTTGAGCATGATCTACCGTAGCAGTCTTTGTTTTCGGGTATGCACATGCTGTTGTTCAACTGTATTGTCGAAAGAGGAGTCATCTAGCCTTACGAATTTGCCAGTCTTAGCAATTTCAGTGCGTAGATGCTGCAGGATCTCCAAAGGGCGTCATGATGCAGATAGGGATCTGTGGCGTTGCTTCATTTCCGTCCACTATGGCGTAACGTAATCTGTCGCCCGCAATTCATGAAACGTCGCTTGCAATTCTGAGCGMCCCAGCCGCTTACCCAACCATTAATTCATAGGCAGCGTCATATATACCCCATTCGCGGAGCCACAGGGCCTTTATGGGATGATAATATCGGTCAGCCAGGCTCGCCAAGCCCATATCAGATTAGATCCGTAAGATCCACTAGCTGTAGATGCCAGATGCAGTGGTTCAAGGAAAGCGCAGTGCTAGGCCCAATGATCCCAATGCTCAATATAGAGTGTATCAAGGCAGTCTCATATCCATCATCTCGCTCTCAAAACGATTATACATCCTTAGTCCATCCGTAGTCTCTTTTAAGATCCTCGCGTATTCACTATTGTTGTCCGAATCGATTGTAATTAGATAAAAGTTCACTACACCACACGTTCTGATGAAAAAGAGATTCTGGATCCGTGCGCGGATATTGAGAACGAGAAATCAATGATGTTGACTAATGTTGTAGGGCAAGAGATATGTCAGGCGAACTTCAACTGACTGTCTCTTCATCTGACAAGCCAGATCTTATGTACTTGCGGAAAATTGGTTGGTGCTTATGAGAGTCATCGTCCAGATCCATTGACGTCTTTCTGCCGCACCTTAAAGTCATAACACCCGAAAACCCATAGTATTGTTGCACCTCAACATGGTCTTTAGTCACAAATGGTCGTGCAAGAAAAATTGTAGATCTAAACATTTCAAGCAAATTGTGCAAAAGAAGTATGTCTGTATTAATGTTCGTTGACGTTTTATACTGTCGTAGGAGCCGGTTCCCCAATCAACCCTACGGCACGCCACTAGGACGCCAAGCCTAGTCCGGTACCTTCGACTAACATAGCAGCACAGCTCGACGACAAGTGACACTATACAGCCGATCTGTACATACGTACGACTCAAATTCTCCCAATGTTCTATCTCTGTTTTGAAGGGTTCATATCTAAATCCTTTGTGGTGGAGCTATTGTGGCGTCTCGAAGATGGATTGGTGTGGTGACTTTCGTCCCCTGCGAATTTTCTACCCCTGAATAGCTTCATCAATAAATGGTATGCTGAGATTCATGTAAACGAAATGGCGGTATACATTTAAGAGTTTGCAGATTGTTATGTTCACCTCTTTGTTCACTTGCTGATGTCGGCTAATGCGTGATAAAGATTCGCGGTCTCACCGAATAATCTTACGGGCCCACTGACAGTCCTTGGAGCTCGCAAGCAACAAATCTGACCGTGATGCATCGTCGTTGCGCCCAGATACTACATGGATCGGATATCAGACCGCTACTTTGATTTTGTTCCAATGACACACCTCCCTTTCAGTGGGAGAGCCCAAGACCCAGTTATGATGGGGCGCAAGTTCAGCTTTATGCAGTAAGTGCTGACTGCAGATTTCGTATTACTTGCATGTACCGCCGTTGGAATCAGATACTCAAATCCCATATCCATGCAAGCCATTGAGCTCGGATCGCCTGGAACTGAGGCTCAATCATATGCTCTGTACCTTGACCCTTCGTAAGCTCGCATTGATTGCCCCTGTCGTGAAGGATGAGCAGTCTCCAAACCAAGGCTACCCCACTTCGCAACGCCCAGTCAGCGTTCTGATCACGAATGTGAAATGCGACGCTTCCTATCAAGCGTCGTATAATCCCTTTCTTTGTCGTGTAACTCCGCGTGCTGCCTGCCTTGCATTGCCCCACACCTGATAATCCTGTCTCGAGTCAATAAACCTTCTCAATTTCTCTCTCGCCTTCCTCTTTTGCCTCAAACTTTCTCAAACCTGCTCACAACTAGTCTCACAGCCTAGGCTGCTCAATACATAAACAATGGGCTTCTTCAAAGACTGCTCGAAAGCTTTGCTCAGCTTCCTTTCCTTTAATCCTGCCTCAGAGAAATTCTCTCAACAGCCTCTGCTTTTTCCAGGCATTGCCATCGAACCGGAAGCAGCGTCACCAGGGTTTAAGTGCGAATATCCTTCTTTGAAGGGATGGCAAAATTGCAATGAGCCCGGTAAACGTGATTGCTGGCTCAAAGATACTGCATCTGCCCAGCCTCTGTTCAGCCAATATGAGTAAGTGAGAGAGAATTAAGGGTGAAATTGCATTAGTAACCCTCGTTCTAGCATCCACACTGATTATGAGAAATCCTGGCCCCAAGGAATCCATCGTGAGTTCTGGCTTGATATCGCGGACAAAACAATATCTCCAGATGGATATCTTAAGCCCGAAGGCAAGGTCGTGAATGGCTCTTATCCCGGCCCATTGATCGAAGCCTGCTGGGGCGACGACATCACCGTCCATGTCACCAACCACGTCCAGACTAATGGTACCACAATTCATTGGCATGGCCTCCGACAGCTCCATACAAATGAAGCCGATGGTGTGAATGGCGTGACACAGTGCCCCATTGCTACTGGTAGCACTTACACCTACAAATTCAAGGCTTTGCAATATGGCCACAGTTGGTATCATAGTCACTACTCGCTACAGTATCCTGATGGTGTGGCTGGGCCTATGGTTATTCATGGTCCTACCAGTGMCAATTGGGACGAGGTATTGGACCCAATATTGATCAGCGATTGGCTTCACGAGAGTGCCTTTGCAGCGTTCCAAAGCGAGCTTGACGGGAAACCTCCATCCGCGGACTCAGTGGTTGTGAATGGAATTGGTATTTTCA
This sequence comes from Cladonia macilenta KoLRI003786, assembly GCA_000444155.1. NCBI lineage: Eukaryota > Fungi > Ascomycota > Lecanoromycetes > Lecanorales > Cladoniaceae > Cladonia > Cladonia macilenta. The sequence continues at coordinate 161,311 of KE598568.1, forward strand.
ACTACTATCGTGATGATTACTACGCTGACCAGGTATAAGGCAATTACACATGTAATCCTCAAACGGATCCCAGATGCCTTCCGGAAAGCAAACGAAAGCCAATTTTCAGCAAGGTCTTTCAGAAAGGCAAAAGATACCTTCTGAAGCTCATCAATGCCTCTACTGCTTCCGACTTTGTCTTTAGCATTGATAACCATATCCTTGAGGTTATATCCACGGACTATGTTCCTATYCAYCCMTTCAAGACGGAYTTCATCCACATCGGTATAGGTAAGGCGTAGTATCTACTCCTTCTTTATTCGTCTTAGCTAAGACATCATAGGTCAACGATACTCGGTTATCGTTGAGGCGAACCCATCTGTGCCAGCTCAAAAGGACGGAAATTACTGGATCCGTACCATCCTCTCCGCCGGCTGTGGGAGTATCATCGACAACGTCAATCAAACGGGAGTGATTCGATACGACTCGCAGAGCACAGCTCTACCAACATCTAGCATTAGCAGTAATGCCGACACCACCTGCGCTGACGAGCCGCTCGATCACCTCGTCCCCGTAGTCCCGTGGGTCGTGGACAGACAAGCAGTCAACAATGTCCCAGAATCTGGCACCTTCGAAGTTGGTCTCAGTGAACAGAATGTGAACGAAACCCATGGCTACGTTCGCTGGGAGATCACAAACACTCCCCTTTGGTAAATAGAGGTCTACAGATTTGATTAGATTGAGATACTTACATTCTGCAGGCTCAACTTCTCCAACCCTACTATCCTAGACCTACACAACACAAGCTTCAATGCCCAATACGCTGTCATCAGTGAGGACTACAGTCACGGCTTCGTCTACCTCATTATCACCTCTCAAAACATTACTCATGATAAGAAAACCCTAGTTCCAGTTGCACATCCCATTCACCTGCACGGTCACGATTTCGTTATCTTAGGGCAGGGAAACTCGACCTACAGTGTTACTAACACACCTAAGACCTTCAACTATAATAACCCCCCTAGAAGGGACGTCGCGCTGCTTCCATCAGGTGGATGGCTTGCTATTGCTTTCAAACCTGATAACCCGGGTGTCTGGCTTGTCCACTGCCATATTGGTGAGTCATTTCTTTCTCATCCAGCCAGTATGTTAAGCTTACCCCTCACTAACATTCGTCCTCCTCCCATCAGCATGGCACGCATCCTCTGGTTTGGCAATGCAGATCATGGAGCGCCAAAGCGAGATCCTAAAATCGATTCCTAGCTTGGCACCTACAGAGGAGACGTGCAAGGGATGGGATACATGGCTTGCCGAGCACATTAGCACCTTTAACCAGGATGACTCTGGTATTTAAAGGCATCGCCCTCTCGACTGAGAAGAGACCCAAAATAGGAACTTGCTTTAACATGAGAAAGGCTGGAGGGTATCTATGGGATGCGCGATATGTTTCAGATGTATTCTGAGGGCGTATGGATGCATGGAGGAAATTGTCTCGCAAAAGCTCTAAGCTCGCCAAGGTTATCGGGTTTCTTAAACATTTCTCTTTTATCAAAACCGGTCCTTACAATTATTATGGTGCCTTGCGATTTACATACACCTCGGTTACGCGGTTCAGTCATGTCATTAATTCCCAATATATATAGTGGACCCAGTCTATACACAAATAGATATTTACCTTGCTATCAAGCCTTTGATTGAGATATTGAGATATTCCAACTAACAATACTGCTAGAATAATTTGATAGGTATGAAATCTATCACGGATTGATTGATTGTAAGAAAAAAGGGCGATAATAGGATAGGACCTACCTTTATAGCTAGTCTACACTTCAACTTAGCTAAATACAAAGATCACTACTGGACAGGTTAATTGATCGAAAATTAACTACTCCACATTTTTACCTTAGGTAAGGTAGTCAGCCCATCCATAAAACGACTATCTAGCTAATCTACAAATGAACAATATTCGTTTCTGCCCCTAGATAGCCCTTCGATCAATTTTCCTGTTTTAATCATTGGTACAGATTCGCTATCGCCCTTTCAATAATTAACAAGGCGCGCTACGTTATTTGATTTTACAATACAGTCTACAAAAGGCGTTATTTGAATAGTTGCCACAGAGCTTTGGTTGGGTTGTCCTAAACACTATATACTTATTTCCATATATGTAAATACAAGGGCCTCATACGATCATCGCATTCTTACCCCTTTAAGGTTTCATATGTGGAAAGCTCTGACTCTTGAAACTACTAAATCTTGCAACACGTAAAATCCGAAATTGAACTTCCCGACACTTTAGCCTCAGAGAGTCATCCGTGGTTTTTGAGATACCGATACATTCGGAGTTGTCTAGTACGATGTTGAGGTGGCTTGCACAGATGTTGGTGAAGATAGCTTGAAGACTAATATATGACGCTATTGTGCTTTGTAGACTGGTAAATCATTGTGACTGGAGGTTAAGGCAGCTTCGAACTCGACCTTGGTTAATTTCTTCACGGCTGTGTACAATAAATTTCCTCAATTGTCAATTGCAAGAGATTCTGGTTGAGGGTGCCATCGTAGTCAAGCATGTACCGGTAGGAGAACATCTGGCGAGTTAAAGGAAAATCATCATCATCATGCATGGTGATTGTTTCCTTTGCCGATGGCTTACAGAATGCGACAACACTTAAAGCACAGAATAGTCTGAAGTTTTGCCCACACATACTTCTACCTTAAAGTGATATGATATATCACAGGCAGCAGCAGAAAAGCCTGGAGCGCTGGCAGAATACAGTACGATGAARTCGATACGTAATCTCTTCATCGTGGACGTCGAGTTCCGAACATCTGGTGGGAGCAGACAAATGCTCTTCCAGGTGTGCCTTCCTTCTGTCGACGATGCATAATTTGTGAAAATTGGTCACGATTCTCGTTCAAGGCAAGAAGTGGGGAGAGTAACTGAGGAAGTCGCTGAAGTCCAGCTGCGGGAGATCAGAGTTAAGATGTGTTCAAAGGTCGAATTGCGAAGTGAATACAAGGTCCTCGGATTTCCCCATGGAAATCACGTGGAAGCTGCTGTTTTTATTGACGGGGATCGTTTCTTGGTAGCCCTTCGCACTTGTAGGGCAGCACAGTCGTCTGAAGTCTATGCTGGAGGTGAGGATGGACTGAGTGTTAAAACGATCTGAAGTAGGACTAGCGTATCACGTCCCACCATCACATTCACTAATCTTCAACCTCAGCCGACGCAATTATCATCCACCTCACCATTCAAATACATAACTTCCTGACTACTTCTCTTCAACCCAGCAATGATACAAGCAGACGAGCCCACAAGTTGCTCAAGATGGCGTTGATCAATATTGACAACAACATCCATAAGTCTGGTATCGTGACGGGCCTACAGAACCTCTTGAGCTCCTCGCAGTACTCCGATATGATCCTTCGCAGCGGGTCCGAGGAGTTCAAGGTCCATCGGGCGATCATCTGCCCGCGCTCGAACTTCTTCGCCGCAGCGTGCAATGGCCTGTTTCAGGTATGTTAGAACAATACAAATTGGGATGACATGAGATATCATGCTAACCCATCTTTTCTAGGAAGGAAATACGGGTATCGTCACGCTACAAGACGATGATACACCTACAATTCGTCGTATGTTGAAGTATCTGTACACCCTTGACTACGACGACAGCGGAGAAGCAGCATCTGTGGCCAACTATACTCATGACAAGAGCGCCAGCGAAGATTTACTGGCCACGACTGTGACCGAGGAGCAGCAGTTGTCTGCGCGCGAGCCCCCTGACTATCCCGAGATCCTGAACAACATCGCAGTATACGCCCTTGCAGACAAGTATGACATTCCGGAGTTAGGGGCGCTTGCAGCGACAAAGTTTTCTTCTGCACTCCATTGTTCAGGCATAGAGAACGATCTGGTTAGTCTTCCCGCCATCATAGGTGCAGTCTTCGACACAACGCCGGATACGAAGTGTGGACTCCGTGATATTGTGATTGATTATTGCAAGTATTACAAAGACGAGATCATTGACAACGAAGACTCAGCAGTCATTGTGAGGGACCATGGAGAAATCGGTCTGGCGGTGATACGCGATATAATCCAAGAGCGCGATCAAGCCCAACGCTCGAGATGGGAGCAAGCCGAGGGAGCTTTGGTACGCGAAGGCACGTTGATGTCCCACATAGAAAGGATCTCGGGTTGTGCAAGGTGCATGAAAGTATCGAACTCAAGAGAAGTCCAACAAAATTACATCGATGCGCAACACCGGCGGCTTAAAGACCTTCGAGACGCGATTCAAGAGGCTAAGGATTGTTTAAACACAGAGCAACCAGACAGTTGGTCCCAGCTTTGATGTTACTAAGATATATGGACTCATCCGTCTAAGAATTGAAAACAAATTGAAGTCCGTTATTCTTCTAGTTATGAGCATATGGTCGTGTGCAGAGGGTCATTCCATTGTCACCGATACCACAGTCTGCAGAGTTACAAGCCCATTGCAAGGGGAGGTAGACATCCACTTGAATGTCTTGGAAACCCAATAGGGTACTTTGCCAACTGTATAATCCTCATCAAGTAGATATGACTAGCAAGGGGCTAGAAACGCTCCGGCAACGGTTTGTAGGAATTGAGATTGCACATAGATGATCCACTGAGCACTTCTTCCCGGTGGAAATATGGATATCGGATGGAGTTATTTTGTCGCTTGTGGCGGGTTCTTTCTCTGTGAACTTCTCACATGCCCGTCTCATGGAGATGAAAACCTGTGAAGGTAAATGAGCAGCGTTTGAGCGAATGCTCTATCAGCATTAGCTGATACGCATTTCCTCATGTCCCCACAAGGCCGCTGCAACCCTTCAACGGCTTGATACCACTGGTAAAGTGGCCACTTGAATCCAGTGTGTTGATCAGGTCCCTCCTCACGTGGTGGGCTAACGGTTGGGGCCAGAATCTCGGCTAAAAGCTTGGTGCTATTCCCGGCGCTTGTAAAAGTGAGATGCAGCCCCGGAACCGTTGCCCAAGATGCCGGGAATGCGGCAATTGTCCCCCGCGGTTCATTCATTGACACACCCTTCTGCTTTTGCCATACCTTACACTAGACTAACCCACGACAATCATGCCGAAGCATGCGTTGTTGCTCCTTAGGATGGATTCAACTTTGTCACGACTACCTCCTCTGTTTGCTCTTACGTCCTCACATGGCCGATTCCTTCCACCATGAATGAAAAAGAGGCAATACATTTCAACCCAAGCAAAGACTTTGAGATGGAAACCGCATCGGAGGAGACTATTGCTGGACCGGAAGCGGATCAGCCTAGGGTTGAGGAGAAGAAAGAGGTCGATGAACCCCCAGATGGAGGATATGGCTGGGTCTGTGTAGCATGTTGCTTTTTAATCAACGCACACACGTGGGGCATCAATTCCTCCTACGGCATCTTCCTCTCCTTCTACTTAGACAACAATTACTACCCCGGGGCAACCTCGCTTGAGTTTGCCTTCGTTGGCGGTCTCTCAATATCCCAGGCACTTTTCATTTCACCACTCGCTACATACATCACCAGAGTCTACGGAACCAGAACTACACTGCTTACCGGCGTGTTCTTTGAAACACTTGCCTTGATTGGGGCGTCCTTCACCCATCAAATATGGCAGCTCTTCCTCAGTCAGGGTGTTTGCTTCGGGTTTGGCATGGGATTCCTATTCGTCGGGTCTGTGGGCATAATTCCACAGTGGTTTACCACAAAGAGGAGTCTGGCCAATGGCATCGGCACTGCTGGCAGTGGCCTCGGCGGCATGATGTACAGTTTAGCTACGAATGCGATGATCGATAGTTTGGGCGTCGAATGGGCTTTCAGGATACTGGGAATATTGGCCTGCGCTGTCAACGTCATTTGTGCTCTGTTGATGAGGGACAGGAACAAACAAATTGGAGCAGTCCAACTAGCTTTCGACTACAAAATGTTCAAGAGGAAGGAGTTCTGGCTTATTCTTGGTTGGGGATTCTTTAGCATGATGGGCTACATCACTTTGTTGTTCTCGCTTCCAAACTACGCAGTCAGCATCGGCTTAAATGCCAGGCAGGGCTCCATCATCGGCGCTGTGTTGAACCTTGGGCAAGGTCTGGGTCGGCCTGTTGTGGGCGTATTCTCTGATAGAGCTGGACGTATCAATCTGGCCGGGGCCTGCACTTTCATTGGTGGACTCTTCTGTTTCGTCATCTGGATCTTTGCCAAAAGCTTCGGGGTCTTGATCTTCTTCGCTATTGCCGTAGGCACCGTCGCCGGGACCTTCTGGACCACCATTGCACCTGTTGGTGCCGAAGTGGTAGGCTTGAAGGAGCTTCCTTCAGCTCTGTCTATAGTCTGGATATTCCTCGTCATTCCTACAACTTGTGAGTTGATCCAACGTCCTGTTTCATCAAGCATTGGCTGACAATTGGCAGTTTCTGAACCCATAGCTCTCCAATTGAGACAGAATACAGGTGATATATATCTCCATGCGCAGATATACTGTGGCTTCATGTACACCGCAGCGGCAGGATGCATGTTGTTGCTGCGTGGGTGGAAAATTGGACAAATTCAACAATTCGCCGCAGAGAAAGGCGAGCAACTACAGAACATTGACGCAGCGTCTGCTGAGCCATCACTGACACGCGCCGTGTCTATAAGATCGGCACGATCAAAAAGTAATTTCGTGAAACGCCTTTTCATATGGAAAAAGGTCTGAAAGGCTAAGGATTGTCATGGTAGAAGTCCAGGCATCGGCATGGGAATACGAGGCATAGCGAAGGCGTTCCCATTATACAATGATAGTCATAGTGGAAGAACTTCTTTTTAAAATCATAAGTGAATGAGGCATAGTTCATGTACATAATGGGAATGTTAAAGCTGGGTCGAATATTCATTAAGCTCCTCTAGAGTAGTAACTATCTTTATCACCCACTTATTTAGTGCAAGAATGATATGATAAAGTGTTAGAGATACTTAGGGCTACAATTTCCAAGGGTGTGATTAGGATCGACATCTCATTACGACTTATGTTCTATTCTTCTATACAAATGAGTTGTTACATGTGTTGACTACTCCTCCCCTTGTTTACGCCAAGCCGCGCCACGCTAGTCAAGCGCTTCTTTTTCCCACAACACGGCTCTCCTCTCCCAACTGCTCCAGCACATCCACCACTGCAATCACCTCTTCACCTCTTTTCCGAGTCAACATCTTGCTCTACAACATCTGCAAAGTCTCTCTCGCCATACCAGCTTTGCTCTTAAGTCAAGATGCGTGAAATCGTAGGTGCTTTCGCGTTGCCAAGCAATTTTTCCAACGCGTCCCCTGCATACCCCCCACTACCCCCAAGAACGAGATAGCTAACTTGTTTCTGTTGAAAAGGTGCATCTCCAAACAGGCCAATGCGTAAGTTATGTCTTCCAATACTACCTGAAGCCGGACTGATCAGTCTAGGGTAACCAAATTGGTGCTGCCTTCTGGTGTGTTCACCCCACCGCTTTCTCGAGTTCACCCACGCGATTTCAGAGATTTACTTATGGCGGTTGATATCATAGGCAAACCATCTCTGGCGAGCATGGACTCGATGGTGCTGGCGTGTAAGTAACATACATCGGCTGCCTGCTTGCATCCCGTTGACACTTCCAAGGTACAAAGGGACGTCCGACCTCCAGTTGGAGCGTATGAACGTCTACTTCAATGAGGTACTATGCGACTCCCTGGTTGTTAATAGGAGTAAGGCTTACCACAAGTCAGGCATCCGCTGATAAATATGTCCCTCGTGCCGTCCTCGTCGATCTTGAACCTGGTACCATGGATGCCGTCCGTGCTGGTCCTTTCGGTCAACTTTTCCGCCCTGACAACTTCGTCTTCGGCCAATCCGGTGCTGGAAACAACTGGGCCAAAGGTCATTACACAGAGGGCGCAGAATTGGTAGACCAGGTTCTTGATGTTGTGCGTCGTGAGGCAGAGGGGTGCGACTGCCTTCAAGGATTCCAGATCACACACTCTCTCGGTGGAGGAACTGGTGCTGGTATGGGTACGCTCCTGATCTCCAAAATTCGCGAAGAGTTCCCAGACCGTATGATGGCCACATTTTCCGTGGTACCATCACCCAAGGTGTCCGACACTGTCGTTGAGCCATACAATGCAACTCTATCTGTCCACCAGTTGGTTGAGAACTCTGACGAGACCTTCTGTATCGACAACGAGGTGCGTAAAGCCTCTGCCATTCTAGTGTGATTACTAACTAGGTCAGGCACTTTACGACATCTGCATGCGAACCTTGAAGCTTTCCAACCCATCCTACGGCGACCTGAACCACCTTGTGTCAGCTGTCATGTCCGGTGTCACCACCTGTCTTCGTTTCCCTGGCCAACTCAACTCCGACCTTCGCAAATTGGCTGTCAACATGGTGCCTTTCCCTCGTCTTCACTTCTTCATGGTCGGCTTTGCACCTCTTACTAGCCGTGGAGCCCACTCTTTCCGTGCCGTCACTGTGCCAGAATTGACACAGCAGATGTATGATCCCAAGAACATGATGGCTGCCTCTGACTTCAGAAACGGCCGATATCTGACATGCGCTGCCATCTTCCGTGGCAAGGTCTCAATGAAGGAAGTCGAGGATCAGATGCGAAACGTTCAGAACAAGAATGCTTCGTACTTCGTCGAGTGGATCCCCAACAATGTCCAGACTGCCCTTTGCTCGATTCCTCCCCGTGGCCTTAAAATGTCCTCCACCTTTATCGGTAACTCCACCTCCATCCAGGAGCTCTTTAAGCGTGTTGGTGACCAGTTCACTGCTATGTTCCGTCGCAAGGCTTTCTTGCATTGGTACACTGGTGAGGGTATGGACGAGATGGAGTTTACCGAGGCGGAGAGCAACATGAACGACTTGGTCTCTGAGTATCAGCAATACCAGGAAGCGTCCGTCTCAGAGGGCGAGGAGGAATAGTAAGTCTTAACAATGATCCTGATGCATTGCAGAGTACTAACCTGAGATTCACAGTGAGGAGGAGGCTCCTATCGAGGCCGAAGAATAGGAAGCTCTTTATGAACATGTCCGTTTGAATGGCAGGTGGAGTACAGTAGCTAGCGTCCCCCTTTTCACGTGCACGATGTAGATCACGAGGTTCAGATTGGTTTTGTTTCTTAGCGAAAAGAGTAGGTATGTTTATTGGTGTGCAAAGGAGATTGATATCCAGAGCATTCTCCTTGCTATAAAATTATCCTTTACATCGTGCCTTTATCCATCTGTTCAAATACCCCTACCTTATTCTGGCTCCTGCTGAACCAAAGATGCTCTAAATTTCACACCTCTTACCCCGAGCGTAGCACCCACCATTTCCTATTCCCTTTGTAAAGAAGGCCTACGTACTTACATCTTACAATGAGTCCTGTCTGTACTTTCTTGCTAGTTGAGCTGAACTCAACCATTCCTTGAAAGCAGATAATCATGAATTATGTATGCGAAGATGCTTAATTGCGAAGCCTAAGGAATGTGGTCCTGGAGAACATGTTCATTGCTGCTATTTACTACCTGCTACACTTTGAACGCCATGCTTTAATGGACTTTTATAGGCTTGACAGATTCGACCCTACATAACACCAATACGACTTTACCCGATATCCAGAGTTTCTTATGATCAACAATGACGCTGGGATATACTCATATCGATCCCTCCGGACAAAAACCCTCCATTCTTGGGACATTTCAATCGATCTAGATCTCATTACTAGGATACTCCACCTCCCCACTCCCCACAAAATCCTCCTTAATACTCCTCATACTAACAAACCTCGCCAACAAATTCTGACTCCCCGCCTTATCATTCGTCCCACTCGCCCTCGCCCCTCCAAACGGTTGCTGCCCCACCACCGCTCCCGTGCTCTTACAATTGATATAAAAGTTCCCCGCGCTATTGCGTAAAGCGTCTTCAGCGAAACGGATGGCCGTGCGGTCGCGGGCGAAGACGGCGCCCGTGAGGGCGTAGGCGGATGTGGTGTCGATGAGGGTGCAGATGTCTGCGAAGGCGGTGGAGGGGCTGGAGTCGTAGATGTAGAGGGTGAGGATTGGGCCGAAGAGTTCGGTGCTGAGGAGGGGGTGGGAAGGGTTGGTGGTTTGGTAGATGGTGGGGTGGATGTAGTAGCCTTCGGTGGAGTCGTAGGTGCCTCCAACTAGCAGTTCGAGTTCGGGATCTGTTTTTGCGGCGTCGATTACGGATTGCAGTTTTGTGAAGGAGGCTTGGTGGATTACGGGGCCGATGAAGTTTTCGAAGGAGGTGGGGGGGCCGACTTTTAGGGATTTTGTTTGGGAGATGAGGAGGGGTTTGAGGGCGGGCCAGAGGGAGGAGGGGATGTAGACTCGGGATGTGGCACTGCATTTTTGGCCTTGGTATTCGAAGGCGCCACGGATGGTGTTGATGGCTGCGTTGTGGACGTCGGCGCTGGTGTGGATGAGGTGGTAGTTTTTTCCGCCTGTTTCGCCGACAATGCGTGGATAGCCTCGATATGTGTCTTCGGCTACGTTGGTGGCAATTTTGCCGTACAGGCTGCGGAAGACGGCTGTGCTGCCGGTGTAGTGGAGGCAGGAGAAGTCGCGGTGGGAGAGCACGATGGAGGTCACTTCTACGGCATCGCCGGGGATGAATTGTATGACGTTGGGAGGGAGGCCGGCTTCGAGGAGGATGCGGTAGATGAGGTAGTTGGAAGCGATGGCTGAGGGTGAGGGTTTCCAGACGACAGCGTTGCCCATGAGGGCGGGTGCACAGGGGAGGTTGCCGCCTATGGCGGTGAAGTTGAAGGGAGAGATTGCGTAGACGAAGCCTTCGAGCGGTCGATATTCGACGCGGTTCCAGACTCCAGGGGAATTATGGACGGGCTGTTGTGCGTATAATTCTTGGGCGTATTGCACATTGAACCTCAAGAAGTCGCAGAGTTCTGCTGCAGCATCGATTTCCGCCTGCCATGCATTCTTTCCTTGTCCAAGCATCGTGAGTGCCATCAATTCGTATCGATATTTACCTGATATCAGATCTGCTGCTTTCAAGAATATCGCTGCTCGATCGGCGAAGGTCATGGATTCCCATGCTGATTTGGCTGCCAAAGCGGATTCAATGGCTCTTGAAACGTCAGAAGAACTGGCATTGGTGTATTTGGCGACTGATTCACGGTGTGAGGCGGGGTTGGGCTGGGTCAAGGATGGTGTTTCCCATAGCTTTTTGGACAGTCAGCCAACGCTCGTCACAATTTGCGGACTTATTGCCCGGTATAGTAGATAGTTTTCGCTTGTATATCTTCTAATTTGGAGTGACTCTCCAGGATGCTTACCTCCTTGCCGTCGATGACTGTGGGCACCTCCAGCGTTTTCTGTTGTGCTTCTTGGAGTGCAGCCTCTAGAGCCTTGCGGTCTGGGGAGCCTTTGGCATAATGTTTCTGGAGAAGGTAAGGCATTAGCCTAAGTAGGACATCAAGTTCTGTTCTTGCTCACCTACATTGTTCTCATTCTCCACCTTCGGAACTTTGTATGTAGCAATTGTAGCCATATTCAAGGGCTTCGCGCCGAAAGCAGATGTTCTCAATGGCACAATTGATCGAGGCTTTAGCGATCTATATGTAAACTGCCTAAACGATTGGCAACTTCTGCTTGCCATTTACCACTTCGCACAGTGCTCAATGGGAAAAAGAAAGCCGACATAGGAGGGTCGACGCAACTCACCATTGCTTTTCGTTGTTTATGAGGGGAACTGAAGCCGCTTCTAACCGACAACGCGGGGGCGTCTGCCGAAGTATTACCGATCTGTAGCTTCAATTCGTGGCGCGAAGCTTTTGGTAAGGTGTTTTGTGTCAGTGATAAAGTGGTTTTCACAAATACCACAATGAGTGTCGTCGCATAAGAGCATATAAATCGCATCTACAAGGCCATTCCACCCAATATTGCCTTGTAGCGTAGGACTTGTCGCCACCAACACACCAATTGTCCACAACAAACCGATCTATACCATGGACTTCTTACAGAACCTCCTCCCCGTGGATCTACTTCAAGGTATTTGATTTCCTGCCCTCAAACTCATAAACACGCTTACTGACCCAACACTCCAGACTATCTCCCCCAAGTCGCCTACTTCTACAATACCTACTACCATCCCTACCGGACCTACCTTGCGCCCATCTATCGCACTCTCTATCTTTCTCAATCCTACTTCTACCGCTACTTCTTTCCCTACCTCTACCCCATGTATACCCTCTCCAACAGCGCGCTTCGGTCCCTCTCCTCCGACACCCCCGACATACTCACCCTTGTCTGCATGGCCGTCGTACTCTTCCTCTCCCTCAAAGTACTGAATTACATGCGCAGAACGGTGATATTCTGGATCAGTATGGCGATACGGTTGGGACTCTGGTTGTTTGTGGGGTTTGTGGGCGTGTATGTTTGGCAGAGGGGCGTGGAGCAGAGTTTAGAGGATTTCGGGTGGGTGTGGGGGCTGTTGGTTGGCTTGGGGGAGGAAGGGGAAAGGATCGGGGGACAGAGGGCGAGGGGGAGGGAGAGAGATGCGAGGAGGGTGAGGGGTCCGGGGGCAGGGTCAGGGAAGAGGGGGAGGACAAGGGGATCGTGGTAATGAAATGTGGATGCGCTATAGATGGGTCTGGCATACGAGTCAAAGCATATACAAGTGGAGAATATGGCCATAAGGTGGTCAATATTATACACGAAGGTCTTCGAACCACAATGCTTATTTGGATTACGAGGCCACGATATGGTCTAGATATACCGTGGCAATTCTCTCCAGCTTCGTCGACAACGCAAGAGACCGACGTGCATGGCTCTGGAGCTCTCAACACATCTTTCAATACCACTGACCGGCAAGTCCTGCCGGTCATGCTTGCTAAAGCTAAGGCTGCATCCGCACAGACACTGTGATCTGCAGACTATAGGCTTCCTTGGCTGCTTTATCCAAAGCTCACTCTCCCAAAACTTCTGCGGACGAGAATCTGGAAGTCTGCTCAGGCAGCCACAGAGGGATGCATTTTCCCATGTGCGCGCTTTTAGGCTTTTGATATATCAGTCATATCTCGTTTGGCCGTCTTGGTCTCCAACATTCATATCACCCCATGTCGGCGTCGTCGTAGTCGTATTCAACTTCATCCTTTGGTTCCTTTGGCTCTTGTGCCTCATGGAACTGGATCATATCATCAATGTAACTGAGAATGGCTCCAACGCTGTCTTCATTCTGCACATCCAATTGGAGATATGAGACCATACTGAAGTCGTCAATAAGCTGAGCTACTGCTTTGTTCAGCCGCTTGAAGCTGCCTCCTGCCATGACTGAATCGTTAGATGAAGGATCTACTGCTTTATCTTGAGAAGACTTTACAGCCGCTTGACTGTCACTTGGGTCATCGTCCATTAACGAGGTATCAGGGTCTAGAAAGCGCTTCATCTCTTTTCGCGTTACAGATCCTTTCACTAAATCCATTTTGCTGAGCACATTGACGTGAGGAATCTCAAGCATGATCATTGCACTCATCGCTGAAAGTGTGCCGGCGAAGTACTTTGCGCGGTCAACCACAAATGTAGATTCGAGGAGGTAGGTGGCGCAGAGATTGACATTGAGTGCCCCACCTCGTGTTAGGTGTTTCACCAACGCGGGGACAATAGGTATATGAGTGTAGAGCTCGATCTGGCCAGGCATGTCAATGATAATGAGATACTCTTCGGTCAGAGGATCTATGGCTTCGGTGAGGAAGTCAAGATTATCAAGAAGGAACCTGAATATGAAGTAGTCAATATAGGTACAACGGCCAATCCTGGAATTACCTACTCGAAGCAGTATATCAAGCCCCCATTAGKGCCCAAGCCCATCTCTTCCATGACATCTTCAAGAGAAATGAGCTCTTTGATATCCAAGTCGGGCTCATACGCAAAGTCTTCAGCCGCAGGGTCGAGGTTCACGTAGAAACAAGATCGCTTGTTTTGTCGAAGGTGTTGTATCAGGGCAGTGCAGAAGGTCGTCTGGGAATTATTTAGGAAAAGGGCATATAAGGGACACTTGGGAAGGCGCACACCTTGCCGGCCCCGGCCGGACCCATTACTAGAACACCATACTTGCTCATTGCTGCACTAAAGAGGGTAAGCAGGTTATGAAAAGTGACTCTGATGTTCTCAAATAGTTCAAAGTGTTCACGGACTTTAGTAGAGTCGCGTAGAAGATCGGGGCAAATGGCACATTCGGGCTTGGCACCGGATGTCGTCAGCTTTCACCAACGAAAATTGCACGATTGATCCTACATACCTCAACATCACAAATTTCCCACAACCGTTCCTTGTAAGTCCTCAATTGATCACTCCTTTAAGCCTTAACTCATTCTCATCCAGTACCTAACAATTTCACACTCACCACTACCATCATCCCTCTTACGTTCCCTGCTCCACAGTCCGCGGGGTATCAGCAACAAGCGACACCGCTCATTCCGAGATTACACCACATAATCAATCACCATGGGAAGCCAAGTACACATGAACGGTACCAATGGTACCAATGGCACCAAGAAGGGAACCTTCCTCTTCACTTCCGAGTCCGTCGGTGAAGGTCATCCAGATAAGATGGCCGACCAAGTATCTGACGCTGTCCTCGATGCCTGTCTCGCCGCCGATCCCATGTCCAAAGTAGCTTGCGAAACTGCCACAAAGACTGGCATGATCATGATATTCGGTGAGATCACTACTAAAGCACACCTTGACTTCCAAAAAATTGTCCGAGATGCTATCAAGGATATTGGATACGACAGCTCAGACAAAGGCTTCGACTACAAGACATGCAACGTGATGGTTGCAATCGAGCAACAGTCTCCGGATATTGCCCAGGGCCTGAACCTCGATCAATCTTTGGAGAAGCTCGGAGCTGGAGATCAAGGTATAATGTTCGGTTATGCCACTGATGAGACGCCGGAATACTTCCCATTAACCTTACAATTGGCACATAAACTTAACAAGGAAATGACCGAGTCAAGGAACAACGGCACCCTACCATGGGTTAGACCCGACACCAAGACGCAAGTCACCATTGAGTACGAAGATGATAATGGTGCCGTCATCCCACGAAGAGTCGACACCGTAGTTGTCAGTGCACAGCATAGCCCAGATATCACAACTGAGAAGTTACGCAAGGAAGTACTAGAGAAAGTCGTCAAGAAGGTCATTCCCGCACACTTGCTAGATGACCGGACTGTTTACCACGTGAGTACCCTGTGCGAGATGCTGGCTGAAGCTTCACTAACACGAATTAGATTCAACCGTCTGGCCTTTTCATTATCGGAGGACCTCAGGGTGACGCTGGGCTTACAGGACGTAAGATCATTGTCGACACCTATGGTGGCTGGGGTGCACACGGAGGTGGTGCATTTTCTGGGAAGGACTACTCAAAGGTCGACCGCTCAGCTGCTTATCTGGCCCGATGGATTGCAAAGTCTCTGGTACACGCAAAGCTGGCGCGACGTGTATTAGTACAGCTGTCGTACGCCATTGGCGTTGCCGAACCCCTCTCAATGTTTGTCAACACCTACGGTACCTCTGACAAGTCTTCGGACGAGCTGGTCGAGATCATCCGACAAAATTTCGATATGAGGCCAGGTGTTATCGTCAAAGAGCTCGACCTTGCGCGACCAATCTATTTCCAAACGGCCAAAAACGGCCACTTCACGAACCAAGACTTCTCCTGGGAGAAGCCTAAGGAATTAAAATTTTAGACGCATGATCGCGAGGTTTCCTTTTGCATTCAACAACTTTTTGCCATTTTGCTACGACTTCTACGATGATACCACTCTGCGCTTTGTTTTCAACAACTCAAGGCGCTGTGGGTTACAGAAAAGTTTCGGCATTCAACATAGACATGATCCAGGATTAGATGGCAGCATGTGCCACTGGCTGGCATTCAACAAATAATTTTCAACATCTGAGCAGAGCTCAACACTCGAATGGAAGTTCCGACATTGGGATTTGCGTTAGGTAGTATAGAACAGTGTTTTTGAGCTACAGTCAAAAACAACTACCGAATCAAATAGCATTGTATACATATACCGTGATCAGTGTCAGCCTAATGGCTAATAACAGATGCAAGGCGGTCACACAGAATCTCTTGGGCATGCCCACTTGCATACTGGTACGGGACGAGCCTTGGTGTGCGCTAGTTGAGGCTGACTCTTTGCATGAGGGTGTGATGTCTGAGCTAATACGAGTCATCTGCCAGAGTGACGCCTGCTGCTTAGCTGAACTACTCAGGTAAATACCCGCAATCAGGCTATCAATCATTGGTCCTTGTTTCCAGTGTAAGAGTCGGGAGAGAGCCTTGAACGAAAAGGACGAAAAGGCCCCGTGGTTGTTAGCGCCGGTGGGTACTACGACTACAGTATAGGTTGGTAGCCCAGTCACAAGGTTTTCCGATGACAGTAGTAAATTCAGATGGTTGAAGGCAGCATAGTACCACTTACACATGCAGAATCCGAAACGAGCATTTCTCAGGTTTCGAAAGGCGACCATCATGTGGTCGTTCCTCCCTCTTCGAAACGCGCCTTCGAGCCAACTAACTACTTCGTACGTGTAAGTCAACAGTATTTGTCAGGACCGGACTCAAAAGCTGAGCTTCAGTAGATTGAAGTGATGAGGCATGGAACTCAATGCGGCGTTGACTGTCTCAATTGAGTTGGACTGCAGGACTGCAGCTCTAGATCAACAGTGCCACTCGCCAATCCAAGATTTGCCTCCTTCGAAAGCGGCTTTTGGTGTCTATTTATGCTTGGGAAAACTGATTCGTTACCGAGTCGGAGCAAGGTCAAGCCATTTGAATAGGCGACGAATGACAAGAGGCTTGTTCGCTACCTAATACCACCTAATACATTTTCAGCAAATGGAGGATTAATCATGATAAGACGGAGCTGCTGAGGGGAGCGAGTCAGCCCGCTTATCGGTCCCGATCCCCGTCCCCCGAGCAGCCAAAGTGGGATTACTATCGTTACAGGCCGACTGCTGCGATATGAGCTCGCGACCGACTCAAAGGGCCTCCCGAGCGAATGTCAGTTGCTCTTTGAGCCGTGTGTGCTGGGATTGTGGGGATTGTGGGATTGATTATTTGGTGAATCTACTGATATCATCGACAAGAGCAGCACAACGACCAGGCGCAGCGGTAACGCCTCGCTATTGCAGCTAAAGATCGACCCCCTAAAGCTTCGCACCAATTGGCGGAAACAACCCAGGATGTCGTTGCCCTAAGCTGTCTGTTTCTTAAAGCTCGCTTTATTCCACCAATGGGGACTATCCCTTCCTTCCTTCTTGCTCCAAGTGGCCCCGGGCGAGAGAAGTTTCCGGCATCTCAAAGGATCCTCATTCACGTCATTCAGCACGAGCTACTGTCTCGCCGTATGGTCTTATTGTCTTACAGTAAGCAGCATTTCGTATCTTCCAACAGCAACAGTCTCTAGAAATAACGGAACTTAGGCTCGCTCCCTTCCGCAGACGATCGACATAGCCGTCGTTCATGCGTTATTGTCCACGCCATCTCCAACCCGTAAGAGATTCGCCCAGCGTACGGGAGCGACTGTGGGCCTGTTGCGGGGTCCTCGAATCAGATGCGTAATGAGCCTGTCATGCTCGGTGATTTGTGTCAACTGCTCTCCTGGCTTCCCTGCATCTCGAATCCCATGCCGCCCTCGCCTCCTTCTATCGCGTCATATTCCCGTGCCCGCCCCGTAGTGTAGTAGCACTTGTAGATCCTCTAGGGGACGCTATTCAGCACTATGAAGACTAAAAGATTCGATCTCTGTCCACTAACATGCTACTACCATGCTAGAGTGCGATAGCTTGTCAATAATCATGGAAGTAGGCGGATGGCCCCGTGACTGATAAGTGCTCGTATTGGCCATTCCTTCGAGTCCTTTGACATGCTTCTCGGCGGCTACAGCGATTAGAGTGTCATCTGCTCACCTCACGAAACCGGGTCCATTACCAACTATTCCCAGCCATTTCCAGCTCGGGGTAGTCGGAGCAGGGGGCATGTGGGCAGGAGGGGCTAAGAAAGGCTGCGAACTGCGAACTGCACGTTCTGCTGTGTTTTGCCTGCAGCCTGCAGAATCAGCGTGCCATTCCGCCTGATCCAGGTGAACGGCATCTCGCATTGCAGCAGTAGATCCGTCGAATGACTTGACGATCCCCATGCACAACTTCACAGAACCCCCGATCATAGTCGAATGGGGTGGTTGATTGGTCACTGGCCTGACTCAGACGAGTTAGTTATTTAGACTGTTGGTGAATCCTAAAACAACTCTTGCCCTAGCTATAGCATAAGTATCTTTCCCTTCAGCCCAGCGCTGTCAGACTGTACCTCTGTAACTCGTCTGATGTTTCCCTTCTTTGTCTCTGTTTCGTCCCGGCAGCCTACCAGTCAGTGCTCAAAGCCTCCAACGTTTCAGCAACCATCCTAACAATCTATATCCCGACCCTTTCTTAGAGATCTCATGGCCAAAATTTGGACACTTGGCTTAATCACTTAACCTTTGACCACCCACGCAGCCCCAACCCATTRCTTACTTACTTACTGTCCCTGTATTCTAGGGTCCAAGGAGAAGCGAACCAGAGGCGTGAGCGTGGGCTTGTTGGGCGTGGCCCTGGAAGATCAACTGTCCCTCTCGGTATCCACAGTTGACCAGTCCTCCGACATTCTCCAGAGCTTCCCGTCTTTGGACACATTGTTTATTCCCATCGGTATATTCTTTTGACTATTCGAGACTCTCCAAGACTCCACAGTCGCCTTTCGATGCCTCTTTCGATCGGAGCATGCATCAATCGTCGTCTAGAGTCGTCTAAGCTCGTCTAAAGCCCCCCTCCCCCTCAAACCTATTCTAAGCCCGGCTTACGTCGTTGAGCATTGCTTTCCGTCCAGTGCAAGGTATAAGCTATAATCATCATAGTACGAAGATGATGGAGAGATTGTGTTAGGTCATTAAAGGCAGTCGGCTCCTCCGTCCTAGAAAGTTGCTAGTCCCTTTCACCACTCGACTACCTATACCTGAACTACACACTACTACCTTACTACTACCTGCACTACCTAAACCACCTAAACCACCTAAATTTGGCGTGCCACAGCGCTCATCCACTGCCCGATCCTACTTAGGCTACCCATTGCCCGAGCATCCACCACCGTCCTAAAACTTTCCATCCGCTCTCCGATGCGAGCGATTATTGGGGCAAACCATCAGCATCCCACAACTAACAATCATCCCCGCGACCTTGCATCAACAACACACCAATGTCGCATGAAGCCAGACAGCGTTGCAATTCTTAGATAGAATTCTCCACCCAATCGCGAGTGCCACCTGTCACCTTGCCTTGCAGATTACCTTACCTACCCGTCCGCCTCCACCCTCTGGCTTAAGGGTAAGATAGTGCCCGGGAAGAGGGGTCCTAAGCTTTCCTTGCGCGCTCTGCCTGCATGCGACAGACTCGCGCCAGGTCCACGAGTCAACACACACTCTGTCATCACTGCTGTATCCAGAGTCGCCATCCACCGCAACCCTGCTACGGGCGCTTTCGCGTACCAGCACGGTCGGTGCGACAATATTGGCGGCATCCACGCTGTCCACGCTGAAGAGCCAACCATGTATTCCGCGCCACCAATGCCGGCAACATCATCGATGAATGGTATGGGAGGAGGATTGATTGATGGATCCGGCACCATCAATCCAGCAGCGCTGAACACGCCCGGTAAATTTCTCTCCATTGAATGAACGTCGCTTGGACATTCTCTCCTACACTGTTAGCGATTAGCCGCACACTTCTCGACCTAGACTTGCAGAGCAAAGCTTCTATAGTCCTTCATTGCGACTGCCTGACTTCAAAGCGAGTCTAAGCTAACACTGAGGCGCTTCCTGTTATATAGTAAACATCCTACCAACGTCATCCTCCATCAACGCATCCATAACGCCTCGAGGGCAAAAGCGAAGCCGATCCCCAGAAAATGGTGGCGACCCCTTCGGAGTAGGCGCCGATGATGGTATGTGTCGCAAAATGCAGATACCCGTACGAGGGTGTCATGACCGGGAAGCGGTTTCGTCGCGAAGGGTGACAAATATAATGGATCATTGGCTGACCTTCCTGGGTTGTGCAGATGATCAGAAACCGAAGAAACGTGGCCGGCCTCCCAAATCGAAAGACAGCCCTACTGCCACCACACAGCAGACAACAACAAGCAGCCCGGACCAGCTACGGACTCCTCAACTACAGACGCAGGGTCTGCCACAGGAGCCAAACATTACCCCAACCCAAGCGACACCACCAAAGTCGACGCCTACAAAATCTGCCGTAGTCAAGGCTCTGCCAACTGTCAGAGATCACACGACGGACCAATTGACCGTCGAGCAAGACGAATACCTACCCAGAGAGTATGACGAGGCGGGGGAGACGAAAGTTTCTCCTACAGGTGAACCGTTGGGAGGCCGACAATTTAAGATGAGGACTTTTTACGTAGCGCATCGAGGGAACAAAAAGTTTATGCTGGCAACCGAATGTGCACGCGTTCTGGGTTATCGAGACTCGTATCTGCTCTTCAACAAGAACCGATCTTTGCACAAGATTATCGCTACGCAGGCAGAAAAGGACGAATTAATACACCAGGAAATCTTGCCATACTCTTATAGATCGCGCCAGATCGCAATTGTCACCGCCAAATCCATGTTCCGCCAGTTCGGTGCACGGGTGATTGAAGGTGGCAGACGCGTACGAGATGATTACTGGGAGGCCAAAGCAAAGAAACAGGGTTTCACGGAGGAGGATATGGCAGGGGATAAACGACCGGGAGCTACCAAAGCACGGGAGGCCACTGCAGCTCTTGAAGCAAGCAACAACCCTCTAAATCCACTTGCGTTCGGGCAGCAGCAAGACATAATTTACGCCGCTACGACGATGAACGCTCCTGAGCACCCTCATCCTCAAGGACCTGGGTATCCAGGAAACCCTATCAAGATCGAAGACTCTCGTCAGCAAGCATATGGAAGCATACCGAGACCAAGGCAGGAAATGCCCGGTGCGCCATATATGGACCGCACACAGCCAGCTTCTCCAGCCGATATCATGCACCAAGCTCACAATGCTGCAGAGCTTAACAAGCAATTAGCTCAGCAACGAAAGACCCGGGCTAAGTATCTAGAAGACACTTGGAATAAAGAGCTCAAGACGCCAGTCTCCACACCCCCTCAGAAGGTCGAACAAAGTCCACTAGTAACTCAGTCACCCCACCTCCCATCCTCATCAGCAATGAACCCGTCCCAGCAGCCCATGCTGCAACACCAATCTCAAATGATGTCTCCTCAAGCTACATATGCCCGTCAACCACAACCTCACCCTCAAAATCCTCACGCCCAGTCACCTGGCCGCGCTTCCATGCCACCCTCTATACGCCCCGACCTTCAACACCAACAGCGCTCCTCAATCTCCTACACACCTAACCAACCGGGTCCCCAAACCTCACCCTACGGCTATCCGCAGTCTAATCAGATGTGGGGCCACCCGCCACCACAACCACAGCAATCTCCGCTTTCAGCCCATCATCCGCAATACTCGCCCTCGCCGCATCCCCAACAACAACAACAACAACAACAACACCCACCCCCACAGTCTCCCCATACTCAGCACCCCCAACAACCACCACAGCTGCATCACAGCTCAAGTAGCGGCTCCATGCACAGCAATCTAAACTACCAAACCATGGCAGGCATGCCTACCGGCCCCGCAGGCTACTCACAGGCAGCAACAATGGCAAACGTAAGAGCTATGTATCCGCCACAGCAGAGCAGTAGTCCGAGCCATGCCCAACCTCAATACATGCAGCAGCAAGCCACAACAGCAGCGCAGCAGGTGGGAATGCCAGGTTGGGCACCACGGGCACCACCACCGCAGCAGCAACAGGCGCAAGGCGGAGGCTGGCAACAGGGTGGCTATCCCAACAGCAGCGGATATTGAGGACTCCTACACAAATGCATGCATGGCAAAGCGAGCGAGCGAAGAAAGTTACCGACATTGCGATGATGGGATCATGGCATTATTGATACTACGAAACGGTTGACGGCATATTCTGGTCGACCTGCTGTTACAGTACTTCTATCTACCTGACGGGAACACGGGATATGGGAAACATGTGTTTATGGACATTGCAGGCATCATCACAAACCAGTTACATCACATTACATTGCCATTCAGCATATGCGCGCGTCGATCATGTCAAAGACTTCTTCTGGCATTGACTTTGTAAACTCCACTATTGTTCGTTCAATTCTACTTCGATTCTTCCATTCATTTCCTTTTCTATTTCTACAACACGCGATTTAGGGAAGGCCAACAAATGAGATCCAAAGCAACAATATTAATAAAGAGCGAGGCGGCGAGCACATTCGAGCATTTTCCATCCGGTTGCGTGGGAATGGAGGATTATCTCTCGAACGGGGAATTTTATTTATTTATTCTATTCACATCTTCCTTCAAGCAAGCAAGAGAGGGAGGGAGGAGCTCTACGTAGCTATTGCAACATCTCAAATTCGAGATTGTGGGGTCGTTATTCCCAAGCTACCTGACCTACCTACCAGACCTACAAAGGTACAGTTAGGTTCGGTTACATAGTTCAGTGGTCGTCATCTTCAGCAATCATCGCCGGCGTTTGTTTTTCTTGTACACATTTAGGGAAGGACGGAAGGGACAGCGCTGTTGCTGCTGCTGCTGCTGTTAGCGTTTTGCGATAATCAGCATTGAGAAGGAGGAGGATGGATGGATGATATGGGATGGAAGGGATGGAATCGGGACATTCCTTAGTACTTATTTAGAAAGGGCATTTTCGTCGAAATAATTGTTTATTCTATTAGTCAAGCTGGGTTCCAACTTTGCATCCACTGTATTCTGAAGCCCAATATTTCCCAACCCCGTATTTTGACAATAGGAAATCTCCAAACGATCACCCCTATACCAATCTAAACACAMCCTTACCAATCAATGACTATCGAACAACCACAACCTTACCATCCATCATCCCATCCCACCAGCCCCATTCCCCATCTCCCCATCCCGAACTTCCCTACCCTTACAACACACCTATCCAACCTCCCCCCCTCTTTACATCACCCACCTCGCCCCTCCCCCCACCCAACCTCCCCATCAACATATCTTCCTTTCCCCACGCACACACCCTATCTCATCTTATCCTCTCCATCATTCACTTCTCGCCACTTCTGAAAAGAAAAAGAAGAGGAACAAAGGCAAAGGGGGAGACAGAAAATGAAAAGGGAAAAGGGATATGACACCGATTAAACACATAATCTCGCACACCTGTATGCCATGAGCGAATGAGTGGATGAATGAATTGGGAGAATCTAGGAAGCGAAGAGGGAGGGAGAGGGACAGAGGGTGAAGAAAAGGGAGGGGAAGGGAAGGGAAGGGAAGGGAAGGAGGATGACAAGGAGGGGGAGGGAGGGAGGATGAATGGATGCATGGATGCATGGTAACGAATCTTTGTTCCTTCGGGAAGATAAAGTATGCATTCATTTGTATCGTTAGCCATATCAGACATCTTAGACACAAAAACAGGATGAATATTCACTTTCGCTGAGGTCAGAGAGAATTCAGTTTATGTAGGAGGGGTATCTCGACAGCTTCATTCCCCCAATCTCGTCTCGTAATAGCAACTTCTGATCAATTACAAAACATACTTCGCACAGAACGCTGTTGCGAATTCTAAACAAATCGCTAAGGTAAATTGTGCAGTGCAGTCGACAGACGGTAAAGGGATATTGTCGAGACTAAGGGATCATTCGCTCAAAACGACAAACGCTGGAACGCTGATGCGGAAGGGAGTATCAAATACGAAACGCCGACGCTGGAGATATATTACTTGCTTAAGATGAAGATGTAGAAGCTTGGATGGAGGGGTCCCTTTAGAAGAAATCGATTCGTGAAAGTAGTCGTGAAAAATGTAGAGACGAATGTGTCCAGGAATACGCGAATCAAACAAGATTTCCCCAATCACCACTGCGACGAATTCTGCCTCGAGCTATGTCCACTACTGGAACTCCCTGACTCAGAAGACGGAGTCTCTGCCGCAGGCACCACTTGCTGTCTTATACTCTTAATCCACTCACACTGAAGCAGTTCCGCCGCGCTAGCCCTCCTCTTCGGATCCCTTTCGAAACAGCGTTTCAGGAAATCGATACCCTGCTCGCTCAACTGCTCTCTTGATGGTAGCTGGGGCGGATTGCCTTGCGCGATGTTATACATGATGGCCCATTCGTTGTCCAAGCTAGCCCAGGGGCGGCGACCAGTGCTCATTTCGAGGATAACGCAGCCGAGGGACCAGATGTCGATGGCACCGAGGCGGCCTTCGTTGCTGCCTTTGATGACTTCGGGGGACATGTACATTGGTGTGCCGGTCATGGATTTTTGTTTTGCGGGGACTTTGGGGAGGGCAGGGGCGCCGGGGACGGCGGGGACTTCGTTGGGGGGTTGGAGGGTTTTGTTTTGGCGGGCGATGACTTTGGCGGCGCCGAAGTCGACGTATTTTATAACGCCATTGTGATCGAGGAGAATATCTATGGGTGGAAGAGTTAGCGGTTGGATGAAATGTAATTCGCAGGATATAGTTGGGATGTCTTACTCTCAGGCTTGATATCTCTATGAGAGATGCCGCTTTGATGGAGATATGCAAGGCCTTCCAACATCTGAAGTGCATACACTTGAATCACAGTTTCGTCTTCTATCCGTCCGTGCTCGAGGAGATTTGCTAACGAACCACCTGAACAGTATTCCATAAAAATGTAGACCTTGTCTCGATGGACCTCAATGCCGTAGTATGATACGATATTGGGATGATCAAGAACCTCAAGAACAGCCTGCTCATCACGTATTTGCCCTGCTACTGTTGGTATCAGTTGGGGATCTTGTAGTCGAATCTCCTTCACTGCCATCAAGTATCCAGAATCCAGATTGATGGCCGCATAGACAGAGCCGAACGTTCCTCCACCGACGAATTGGCCTTGTTGCCAGCGCATAGTGACGTTGGTTGCGGAGGAAGAAAGATATGTCAGCGAGCGGTCAGCTTCGTTCGAATCTTCCATTACCCGGCCCAGAGCCTGTCGTTCTGCACTCTTCTGCCTTCTAAACTCATCGATCTCGCCTAGCTGGGAGAGCCAACCCTCTCTGACAAACTCTGATGCTTCTTCATCATTCTTCATTCTACTTATATCCAACTTTCGAAATTGTCCAGCCAGAGCCTCGATTCTTTGCTTCTCTGCTTGTGCAGCCAAGGTTGACTTGGCTCCCATGATGTCGAAGTGTGAGATCAGAAGTGACATGCATCCCGCTACTTTCGTCCGTAATCGAGTAAATTCTTCATCGGTAATAGACAGAATATTCGGCCCCTGGGTCATAACCATTGCGAACTCGAGGGCAACCACCGCCCATCTAAAGGTCTTCTTATCTGACGCGATGCAGTCGTCACAGATAAAGCTGACCCAGTCAAGTGCGAGCCTAGTGAGCTTCAGATTGTTCATCATTCGTCGATTGACATCCATGTAGGTCACAGAACGCTTTCCAAACTCAGTGGCGAACGCGAAGCACGTTTGTATCAGCTCTTGATTTTCAAGACCCTTGGTCTGCTTCCTGATAATCTCTACACTGTCCATGATAGTATTTGAGAGCTTATATGCTGTCTTCTTTATCTTTCCAAGCTCCATGTTGACTCTTGGCAGGTTGGCTCGCATCTCAGTCAAGATGTCTAATGGCCTGCCTATAGCTTGGAGGAAAGTTGAGCGTGCGTCCTGCAAGCGTTTTTGTGATCCATCAGCCACTAGCCGCAAGCGACCGGGCCTGATGTCCATTGATGGTGCTCGCATGGTCATCTCCAATTTCTTGCTCCCCCAGTATAAAGGCTCCTCTGGTCGGATAATTAGAACGTACGGATTCGAAGGATCTTCCATAAAGACTTCGTCGTGTTGAAAAGAAGTGCCCAACATTGACTGAATGTCTCTTGGTCGATCGTATAGCGAGGGCGAGGCGATGAGGAAAATACCGTCATGGTGGAAGGTAGGACCGGAGATGAAGAAGTGACCAGAATCCATCAGTGCATCATAAAGTCGTTGCAACTGGCTGCTTTCCAAGCTGATATTAAACTCTGTAGCATTCTCGAAGCGCTGTCCCAAAAGCCTTGAAAAACGAAACAATTTCCTTTGTCGAACACGAACTGAGTCCAATATCTGTTTATATCGCTTGTCCATGTCAGACGCATTTTCTTCAGGCCGCCTTGTCAACTCCCGCTCGAAATGGGTGGTGAGTCGTTGCAAAGCCTTGGCCGTCAATCCACTAAACTGTTCTGCGACTTCGACATCGCCTCCATCTAAGTATCTTCCTATCTCGTTTGAGAATTCCCATTCTTGCTCCAGAATCTCGGCCTCTTTGAAAGTATTCCTATTCCCGACAAGCTTAGCATTTAGCATTTTGAAATAGAACTTGAGCGCGTCAAGGACTACAAAATCAAAATTGTCGTCGATGCAGGGAGGTAGTTCCCAGCCCGGTTCAGGCTGAGAGATAACGGTGTACTCTTGCTTGATACGAACAGCTAGTTTCAACAGTATCTGAAACTGCGATATCATGGAAGTCTGCATCATTGGTGATAACAGAGCTGGATCCTTCATCTTGGTAGCGTACTTCAGCCGCATCCGAATGATCTCTTGAATTAGACGCGAAGGGAAGTTGATTAGGGTTAGAAGCTCCTCGATATAGGGTGGTAGGTGACGTTTGGCAAAGTCTTTGGCGTTTTTTATGAGTGTGGTCTTTGCTTTCTTGATTACTTCTGCGACAGGTTGAAGCATGCTGTGTTTGCCATCTTCATCACCTTGCAAAGAGGTAAGACTATCATCTTTGTGAATACGTTCAAGGAACGTTGAATCGTCGCTTAGGCTAGCCCCTCCAGGCGCTGGGGTCTTCGCTTTCGCAAAGTCCAGCTCTTCATTGCCGACCCACCCTCTCAGCACTGCAAGCTCCGTATTGATGAGTTCCGTGGTGTTGTGCCACGATATGACTGCCTCAGAGCTTTCGATGAATGCTTCTGAGCCGGCTCGCTCGATGGCCTGTACAAGAGCCTGACGTGTGGGAAACAATCTTTCACACTGCTCGATCTTTTGAACAACATCCAAGACCTGTTTCGCAGCTGGTTTTCCTGCTTCGGTCTCGCCTTTTACCTGGAAAGCAATGATAGCTTCGACGACGGGTATGATGCTTGCTCGACCTTCTTCAATAATTCGTCTTTGAGCAGAGATACTCCGCCCACATACCCTTGCTCTTATACCAAGCCAAAGTTCGTTGTTAAGCGATTTCTCCCCTTGTTGCTCTGTTGTGCCTATGAGCCGCTGCTTCTCCTGCTTCACCACATCACCTTTGAGGACAGAGGCAAGCATGGTATGCCACTCAAGTCTTTCTCGGTTCTCAGGTACTTGCAATTCCTCGATAGAAGGCTGATTATCGTCATTGTGGAAGAAAAGTTGTGTCTCTTGGTCATAATTGATATCAGTGTCAAGATGTACATCCGAAGAGGGCGACTCTTCCTCAGTCTCTGAATCTGTGCTGTATCCTAGGCTTGGTGTGTAAGGTTCCACGTCAAGAAAGTCATTGTAAGGATCCTGCCGTAGCTGCTGTATATATGCCTTCTCTTGCGCTCGGTATTGTGCATTAGGATCCCGCCTTGTCCGTGTACCTGAGAAAGAACGGTGTCGGCTCCCATGATACGACAGTAAGTGAGGAGGCTTTCGTACAGGATTGTAGGTACTTGACGGAGTCCTTGCGGGTGCTGAAGGTCTCTGGGGTCGTGGACTTGGGGAAACACCGTTCGGAGGCGGCTGCGGCACTTCCTGTATTTCACCCAGGCTTCCCCCTCGAGGCCTCTGCTGTTTCTGGGAATTCCATGAGGGCTGGCTTGATGTGTAACTACCCAATGGCGAGTAACCATCAATAGTGGAGCCTGGCGTGTACTGGATATGGCTGTCAGAATCGTCGGCCGTTGAGCCAGGGCCGTCGAAACTTTGCTCGTGGCCAGGGTGGTTCAAAGCGACGGAGTAATCATCTGAAGAACTGGAGCCCCCAGAATCATTTCGAGCAACATCCGGGCGCTCTTCCACTTCCATAACCTGTGAGAGCTTGCTATTGTCTGGTCGTGGTCTCTCAACCACTCGGTCTTCCTTCCGAGCTGGTGTTGGCGGAGAAGAAGGCATCGCGTCGGACATTCTTGTGGCTGAAACCTTGGCAACAGCTTGCTGAGCCACCGCGCAAATCGGACGGGAAAAATATGACCAATTCCGACTTAGGTATGTTTATCTATTACCAAGTAAAGACTCAGCAATGTCGATAGAGCATCAGTGTGGTCGCTTTGAATCTTTGAGTTCTGTCAAAAAAGTCTAGGACCACGAGTCTAGGACCACGAGTACAGGTGCAGATGCATGATGCTATTGCCATTTGCCATGCTACTGGTGGCGGCAGGATATTGCCGGATTGGTGCGGTCATTAATCAAGATTTCGGATATTGTTTCCCACCTCCAGCCCATCAAGCCCCATTCCGTTAAGTCTTCCTTTACTATCATAGCTCCATGGCTTCGACTCAATCGCTAGAACGACAAGCCATAAAGTGTTGGATCCTGCCTAGAGACCGAGCTTTTGCGACTGTATTTGACCCCTTATGGATCCCCTCAACATTCCTGCTCCTCCTTCCGCATCCACCTGTCGACAATGCCTCGGGTTTAGTCTGCATAGAATCTACTGATCACAGAACGTGCTAACCTCCGCGCATTTACTGAMAAGAGATGACCTATTGATGCTCGGCCCTACCGGAGTTGGCGGTCTTCATCACAAGCTGCAGTGTCTCCTTTCCAGGGGGTGGTCCTACTATATACCAATATCTAATCCCTAAAACCCGGTACGTAACCCTCAAATCGCCTTCATATCTAGTCATGATGACTTTCCAAAATATGTTTTAATTCCTGAGCTTGTACCTAGTGCATGCACTATGAAGAAAAACTATCAGTCAAATTTTCCTGAAAAATACTACCATCCTAATCCATCTCCACCACACAAATCATGGTTTTTATATGCTGACGCATAAAATATGCATTCAAATATCTAGGTCCTCTTATTGCTATGGCATGCTATGAAAGAATCCCGAGCTTGTACCCAGTGCATTCACCTGAAGAAAACAATATCAGTCAAATTTTCCTGAAAACAACTACCCCTCTAATCCATCTCGTTCCCACAAACCATGGTTATTATATGCTGACGCACTATTATGCATTCAACAATCTAGATCTCTCGTCACTCTTATTGCTATGGCATGCTATGAGGAATTTCTATGAGGAAGAAGAAAAAGAATGCTTTTTGATTACGATGATCTCTGGCGAGATGGTGGCGAGGATCCCAGTCTAGGATATCTATTGTAACGCCGAATACACTGAAGTTCCTCTCCTTACAAATGACATTATAGAATTGAAGAAAGCCAATTTCCCGCCAGGTATGAATGACTGACATAGCCAACGCTGAAGTAAAGAAGCCGGAAGGTTTAGCATATTGCTTTTGACACCTTGACGCGATAACACCATTCGCTTCTTCTTAAAGGAAATAACATCGTCGAAATGAAGATAGCCAACGATTCATCCAGTCTCCGAAGCCGAAATAGCCAACAAGCCACCGCACCCATATCATCAAAGCCAACCCGAAACACCAAAACCAATCCCCACCATTTCACCCAAGCAACCTCTCAATATCAGCCATCCTCGCCGTCGCCCCCTCCCTAGCCCTCTTCCCCGTCTTCTCCTGAAAAGCAGTCATCATCAACTTCCTCTTCTCCTTCTGCACCTCCAGCACCGTATCCTCAATACTCCCATCCATAACCAGTCTCCACACCGTTGTCGGTTTCGTCTGCCCCAACCTATGTACCCGATCCACAGCTTGATCTTCAATCGCAGGTGCCCACCACGAGTCTGCGAGGATGACTTGGTTGGCAGCTACGAGGTTGAGACCGACGGAGCAGACGCCCAGGGAGGCGAGGAGGATGGTGCAGGCGGGGTCGGTGTTGAGGGCTGTGAGGGCGGCGTCACGGGCGGAGGCGCGCATGGTGCCGTCGATGCGGGCGAAGGTGTAGTTGTGGTTTTCGAGTTGGGTTTGGATTATGTTTAGGAAGGAGGTCCATTGGCTGAAGATGACGGTTTTGGTTCCTGATTTCTTGTGAGAGGCTTTCAGGATTTCGAGCAAGGCCTCGACTTTGCTGCTTGTGGTGTCGGGGTCGATGTCTGGTTGGTTGACGGATTCGCCTAGTTCGATTGCGGGACGGACGAGGGTGTCGAGGTCGAGGGGTTCGGCGCGACACATGGGGCAGCGATGTTGGGTGTCTATTACGCGCTCGATGCATTCGTAGCCGAAGACGTGGGCGCAGGCGGTTATGACGGGGTTGTGGAGATTATCGAGGCAGATGGGGCAGTCTTCGTGAGATTCGATACTGACTTGGAGCATATCTTGTAGGGCTTTTCGGTTCTCGGGAGTGAGGTCGACGACTTTCTGTGACTCGAGTTCGGAGAGTACGGAAGTTACACGATCACCGCAGAGCTTCCAGTGATTGCAGACTTGTCGCAGACGTAGCAACATTTCGAGGAGATGGCGGTAAGTATCCTGAGCTTTCCCTTTTCTTTTAAAGGTGGTGAGAAGTCCTTTAGCTTCAGCCTGTAAAGCTTCGTATTTCTCTTTCTCGTGTGGGAGGAAATCTATTCGGTGGACATACTCAGATAGCTCTGGCAATTTCAGATCGACGAATTTCATTTCCTTCTTGCGGCGTAAGCAGATAGTAGCCATGAGTGCCTGCAAAAGCAAGCTTGCGTTGTCGTCTCCCTGATTGAGTGGTCGGATGAGAATACTGTTGAAGATCTCTAGATGCTCTAGGCCTCCAGTCAAGCCAATAAAGCGGACGAGAGAGTACAAGTCCTTGAGGTTGTTGATGATCGGCGTTCCTGACAATACCCATCTGGACTGTGCCATAAGATTCGTAGCTGCAAGAGAAGACTTGGTCCTGGGATTCCTAATAATATGACCTTCGTCCAAGATTACGCGACGCCATTTGATTGAAAATAGGCCTTGCGGACGAGGAACAGCAGGAGGGTCCTTCTTACCGCGAAGATAGTATTCGCCTGCCAGAGTCCCGTAGGATGTGATTACAACATCATACTCTCCAAAGTCTTCTGCACTCATTGGCTTCTTTCCACTGCCATGGTAGACTAGAACCCGCAGTGCGTGCTCCGGTCTGATGTGCTGGGCAATTTGTTCGCTCCAATTACTCATAACGCCCACTGGAGCAATTATAAGGGTAGTTTTCGAAGTGCTGAGTACCTTGCTGTCAGCAACCATTAAAGAGATCATCTCAAGCGTCTTGCCCATGCCCATATCGTCGCTTAGAATACCACCACTTGCGAGAGTAGGCGCTTTATCTTTGAGTGAAAAATTGGTAGCGATGTTCGTAAATACCCGGGGATTGTGCTTTGAACGTTTCCAAAGCTGCACAGCATCATCCGATCCTACGGGTGGAAGCTCAGGGCTTTCCTTCTCCAGCAACCATGCAAGTGCTTGACGCTGATATGGTAGCAATTGGGTCTGTAGCTTACTCGGGCATTCAGCCATCGGCATTTGAGCCAGGGCGTCTTCTCCAGCCCCAAACTTCTCCGTGACCTCACCCAGTTCTCGGGGGTTGAATCGCTGACTTGTCCCCATGAGCTCCTCCAGACTCTGTCCAGAGTCTCCACCGCCTTGTGAGAGAGTACCGGCCATGTCTGTTTGGCTGAAGTGGGCTCCTTTTTGAACCCCGCCAGCTTTGCCTGCCTTGGCTTTGTCTTTCTTCGCGGCTGCTATTCTCTTCAATTCCTCAGCTTTGCGCTTCTTGGCTTCCCTTTCCCTCTGATCTATCACTTCCAAAGGCAGACGATCTGCCTTCATCTGGTTTCGTAAATTTGACCGTTCGACCGGATCACTGGTCCCGAATAGCTTCAATGCAATCGGACAATCATATGTGCCAACAGAACCTGTGAGACATCCTTCCACTAAAAGCGCCCCAGAGTCCTGTAAACATAGCGATTAGAGTCTACGTACCGACGCTTGGACTGAAACATACCATATATTTGGCCAGCTTGCTCGCCATAGCCCTGGGAATGTGACCAATCTGCTCACGTTGTACATTGTCGACGCGAAGAGCATTCGAATCGTATGGATTAGACGGTTCTCTTCGTACGACTACATACTCCCCGATAGTTGCATATCCAGTGTAGTATTGTACGCCCACGATCTTGGTATGCAAGACCCCTAACAAAGCCGTTCATTAGCTTAACAACYATATGYTATTCTCCATGGCCTCCGTACCGTAGAGCTGATAACTTGCCATGGCGGCACCATCTCCGTCCTGAGATGAGATTACAATATCGTCCGCATCCTCCTCATTGCCTTGTTCCAACCAGCTATCGCGCTGCGACTGAGTAAGGCTCTCACCAGGTGAAGGCCGTGATCTCAGAGACCCATAAGTTGAGTCGTCGTCGTCACCTGTCAGGTCAATCGTTTCGAATCTGCGCTTCCCGTGCGTAGCAGCCGCCATGGTGCTTAGTCGTAACTCTATCGAGGAATTAGATGGTTGACTGTCCTTTCACATACTTGTTTGTATTGAACGACCAAGGGAGCTCTTCCACGTGATTTGTTTAAACGCGCTAAGATAGCGATAGCACGTGACTTTGCCATGGAGCTGGCTTAGCTGGCTTAGCTGGCTTGGCTGGTAGAATTGTACTCTATTCATGAAGCTCCTATTCTTATGTATATAACGATCGCTTGATTCAGGCCCTGTATGGCCATACGTCTCCGCCAGTCCTTCGGTGTAGTAAGTATGCCCAATGCTCAGCTGATCTTTTAGACTCCTCAGCCCTTCAACGCCATAGACCGCATCTACAAACTTACCATCAATTTGCATTTCAAGTCCTTTTAAAAATAGTATCTGCTCCTGATGACGCACGTTGACCGCCTATCCTTTCCTTTTGTACACACGAACGCCATTCCTCCTTGAACGCCAAGGCAAGCAAAACTCTAAGAGTCTCCACAAGCCATGCTCACGGTTCTTCGATGGAGTAGGAATTTCTCTGGCTCCTCTTCTGCAATCTCCGTGAGTGTCGTTTGTTGCCTGGTACATCCTCTTTCCGACCCTCATTGTCCTGACGTGGTACGTCAAAAGTCCCAGGCACCAGAATCTGGAATCCAGAATTGACCTTACGGACAACTTGAGACGGTCTTGGCTTTCTGCTAGCATCAACAGGCACCAGAGGCTGAGCATTTCTAGGATGTTCGATTGTGCCATCGTGAGTCATCAGGGGGTAGTCTGTGGAATCATCGTCTATGTGGAAGACTGGAACATCTTCATCCGATGGCCTACGGGGAGGCGTTGCAAAAGGGCCCTTGCCTTCAGGTGGTGAACTATTGGTCTCGTTCTGGCTATAATGCTGGCCACCTTCGGTCATAGTGTGATGTCGACTGCGCATAGGAAGATGGCCCTGCTCGTTAAAGTGTGTCTCGTGGGCACTGCTTCCGCGTGTCTCGATATTGGAGAGCTCGTAAGTACCTGGTCTAGAAATTTTAGAAAGGTCAGGGTACACAGGATGCAGGAATTCGTCGCATGGCCTTTGAGATCGGCTTGGCTGGTAAGAAGTTTCATGGTATTCACCATTCGAGGAACCAGATCCTTCAGATACAGAGTGATTTTGCTGATCGTATTCTGACTCGGGCCCTATGTTAGAACGTGAGCATGCGGCCATTGTCAGAAGGATTGAATCGTTTTTACCTTGCCTCTGTTTCCCTTTTCCGTGAGGCGTCAGCCAATGGCCTTCACGAGCCGCAAGGATCTCTGGATCTTCGGACTTGATTGAATTGCTATATCTTAATTGCGAAGAGCGATGAGGCTTATAGCTAGGGCGTCTATGCGGCAGGTGATCGGATCTTGGAGGCTGCTGCTGTGTGCTGTCTGAAGATACTTCCAGATCGGCAAATGGGCCTGAGTCCTGACTGTTATTGTCTGATGCGATCATGACTGTGGGATAACCTCGGGTGGGCTGAGACATCTCTAGGTGAGACATGGTTGAAGCTGAAGATCCTCGGTCTGGTGACGGTTCTCCACGGGCCGAGTTTGCATTTGCAAGGAACGATGGGGTGCCAGGTGTGCTCCCAGCGGGAGTGTTCGTCCCTGATATCCAAACACCTTCTACCTCGATACCGCTCTCCAGCGCTCGAACGCCGAAAGGAACCTCTCGAGCCCTACCGCGCCTGACGCTCTGAGAATGCTGCATGTTTTGCTTGAGTGTTGCTTTCGTAGCCGCAATGGCAACGTATTTGCGAAGACGCCAGTGGTTCCAGAGAAGTTTGACACATCCGAGGATGATGACAATGACCTAGTGACATTAGCATGGACAGGGTAGTGTTATTTCTGCTGGGGAATGATACAATGGCAGAGCCTAAACCCTAGAAATCCGAATTAGTGTACATCTTCAATACGGATAATCTCGTTCTTCACTTACGAACACCAGCTTCTCCCATAGCGCCCAGGAATTCCAGAATGCAGGCATTCGCGGCGATACTTATTGATTTGTAGGACAATCCTCGACGATATTTCTTGCATCCACAGCAAATTAATGAGCACGTTAGATGCTCAGATCGAAGAAGTGGTAATGAAAGACGGTATGTTTGACAGGGAGAAGTCTACTAGGTATTTGTAACATGAGGCGAAGCGAGGTGTCCCGTGATGACCGAGTGGGGCGTTGATGAGTCTCCGACTCTAACACTAGGTACTCGGCCACGCCATGATGAAAAGGTATGAAACGGTAAGACGCAGGGTAGGATGAAGGTTAATGATAAGGCGATGGACAAGAAAGCAAACAGTGTTAAGCACGTGGGATTTTTGTGTCAACACAGTGGCTCGCTCCTTGCCTGATATGGAATTCTCGGCTAAACACTGAGGTGCAGCTTTTTCTGGATATTGGGACCATTCAGGTGAAACAGAGCGGTCATAATGTCTTGCGTGTTGAGCCGCAGTCTTTGCAACATGCTTATGGGCTGCAGAATTTGATCTCATACATTCAGCAAGTGACGTCCTGAATACGAATCTACGATTTCTCGGGCATTTCCTTCACTTAAAGTGCGTCGAGGGCGAATTGTGGATCCTCGTTCCTATTCGTGTGAGTTACCCAATCGGGCGTCACGCATGCAAGGCAACGCATCCCGAAAGGCTTAGATCAGGTACTTGTGTGAGTGACGTGCCATAGCAATCCAGGGCCCCTCTGATTATCCGAAAGCTTCACTGAAGAAGAAGAATAAGAAGAAGCAGACGAAGAATATTACCTCTTCCACCGGTCCATGGAGATGAGTATTCAATGGTCTTATCTGGCCGTTTCGGACCCTTTTTAGATGCTGTCATAGCAGATGGAATTTTGACTAGCTGCCGGGATGGCGTGTCGGCCCACGGTTGGTCACCCGCTAGCGTCGCCTATATTTATCATATCTGTGAGGAGCATCGCGCGTCCATGCATGCTTTTATRCGGGYRCCAAGTTGCTTCACTTCCTATGCGGTCTTCTACTTGGTAAAGACATAGCCCTGACTGTAGGCGGAGTACTGTAGTTCTGGCATCCTGTAGCAGGTACCCAAGAAATAACTCACTCGGCTACGGCTCTCAATCTAAGCCGGTCAGCTGTCTTCCGAGATGCCGGCGCCTGCCGTCATAGACTTCTCTTCCTTCGCATCTTCAGGTGTAAACATAGTGACACCACATAACAGGAACGCAGCTACTTTACATTAATACTTCGGCTTGTTATACCGATCCAGTACTTATACCCATACCAATATGCCTCCATTCCGCAATCCATTCAACAAAAGGCCGCCTGTCAATGGCTTGACTCCTACACAAGACGAGAATGTCAGGCCTTCTTTGGGAGTTGGCGGCGATGGGGCTTCGCAAAGGTCAAGCTATGCCGGATCAAGGGCTTCATCAGCATTAAGTATCAAGAAAAAGGACGAGCCCAACGAATACAAGCTTAGTGGTAAGCACATCCCACTACAGACTCAACGGCGTTGCTTGCAAGATTATGCTGACTCCAGCTGTTTAGTCGTCAATGATAGCGGTGTATACCTTCCTGTGAGCTTAATGGACACACGTGAGAACAATTGCGTGGATACAATGATACTGATAGTTGCAAGCCTTCACCACCGGAGAAGAAGGGCTTCTGGACGAGGTCCCCCAATTCCAATGCAACATCCAACCACCGAAGCATGTTGAATGAAAATGAGCCTTTCTCGATCTCGCGCGAATCATTCGATTCCTATCGCAGATCATTTGTAAGCGATTATAGTGGACTATCCCAAATTTCCTAATGCTGACCGCGCGGTTCCTGCGTAGGACATCTCCGCTCGCTCCCCCGTCTACCCTCACGAAATAGCCTCCGCTCGTGGAAGTCTCGAATCAAAAATGAATCGTCCCACACGTTCCGCCGTCAACTCCAGCGAATATGAGCGCCCAGCACCAACCCAAGAGGAGGCATTCGAGGATGTGGGCCTAAACGACGAAGCCAAGCAGCCGCAGCCGAAGAAAAAGAGCATATTCTCGCGTTTTGGCGAAAATTCCGAACCAACTACAAATAGCGAGACGCCTCGACCAACCTCAAGTCACAGAGGCTTCCATCTGCCGGGCAGGAAGCGTGGGCAAAGTGGTCAAGGCGCGGAGCTGGGTAATATCGACCAATTGAAGAATTCAGGATCGGACGACGGGATCGTCAGGTAGGCTGTCACATTACCGCAATTGCATGGATATTTGCTCTTTGGCCCGTGGCAGTCTATCATATCGAGTGGTTGGGCGTTCCTGGCGGCGTTGCCCGGTTTTGGTTTACAAGGTTGGTATAAGGGTCTCTTTTTTTGGAGGATTGTTCATTATGTTAAGATCCGTGACTGCGAAGTCGCTCTAATATCTAAACGGTTGCGAAAATCTACGATAGGAGCAGGCTCCAAGGCCGCAGAAAGTGCACTTGTCGGCATAATGATTCGTTGTCTTGGTTGGGCAAACGCAGTCCAGGAAACGGTAATTCTTAGAAGTGCATAGTGTAGATCAATACTTGTTGCTCTCTCGTTCGTGGGTTCAGACTGTTATTTGCCTTGCTTTCGTCGGTGTGTGAATATGATACTGTCATTACCGTGCGGATTCACTCCTCAATTGGAAAATTCACTTCATCAGGGATGTCACTACTTCTAATTAAAGGCACTCCTCTCTAAGTTTCAAACTGAAAATTTCACTTCATCAACGTTATCAGAAAATTCA
Organism: Cladonia macilenta KoLRI003786; assembly: GCA_000444155.1. Classification (NCBI taxonomy): domain Eukaryota; kingdom Fungi; phylum Ascomycota; class Lecanoromycetes; order Lecanorales; family Cladoniaceae; genus Cladonia; species Cladonia macilenta. The sequence goes on from KE598568.1 coordinate 198,715, forward strand.
CTCCATCAACCTTATCGAGAAAATTCACTTCCTCAACGTTATCAATACTCCCTACCCTTCACTACTTTTAATAAAAAGCACTTGTCCCCATTTCCCATTCTGAAAATTCCACAACTCCTAACCCAAGGGAAGGAATCATGTCCCTCAATACTCTTGATTCGCAGAACTCATTCACGCACCAGACTCCTAACGTCACATCCCTCTACCTCTTCCTCATCCTCATCATCTGCTCCGCTTCCACCCTTTACTACACCCTCTCAACCACAAACCATCGCGTACGCCTATCCTCCAATCGTTCAAATCCTTAAAGTCACTAACCTATTTCTTCTAGGCTGCCATTGAATTTGGCAAACGCAACGGCTGCAAGCCGCCAGCATGCGTGCTGAAGCATAAATGGCCTTTCGGACTGGATGTAGTTAGAAATGGCATCAAAGCTGGACGAGAGGGGAGGTTGTTGGGGCTGTTTGGATGGTGGTTTGGGGAGTTGGGACCGACCGTTGAGTTAACGGTGCTGGGGGGGAGGGGGTATGTGACTCTGGAGGCGGAGAATGTGGAGATGATTCTGGGGAGGGGGTTTGATGGTATGATCCTACGTATATTGGGTACATGTATCATACAGAAATTCTGATTTTTAGATTTCCACCTTGGCCGGAGAAAGTCGGCCATGAAGGCTATGATAGGTAACGGCATATTCACTCAAGATGGACCGGCGTGGAAGCATTCTCGGGAACTTCTGCGGCGCAATTTTGTGCGCATGCAGTATCAGAACCTTGAAGGGTTTCGAGAGCATGTGGATAATATGATCGAAGGCCTGCGGGATTCTGCGGGCATCGTAGACCTTCAGCCGTTTTTCTACCGCTTGACGCTTGATACGACGATTGCTATGATACTGGGTCAGTCTGTTGAGAGTTTCAGACACGAGTTGGGGGATTTGTTCTCAAGATCTTTTGATAGAGCCTCGGAAGTCACTGCTCAACGGCTTAGACTGGGCGATTTTCATTGGGCGTATGTTCCGACAGGATTCCGTGCAGCTTGTCGGACTATCAAACAATACACAGAGCAATTTGTCAAGGATGCTCTGCAACGAGGGCGGGATAACGAACAGAAATTCGATAAATACACGTTCATCCATGATCTGTATGCTGAGTATCAGGATGTACGTCTTGTTCGAGACCAAGTTATCAACATTCTCATTGCAGGCCGCGATACGACGGCTACAACGATGTGCTATGTCTTGTAAGTCTGCTTGACGTAAGACGAGAGGCATAACTAACATGGATCTGTAGCCGTCTTCTTCTACGACATCCAGATGTACTTGAGAAACTCCGTGGTGAGATCACGTCTGTTCTCGGAGATGAAAAGGATATCACCAGGGCACATATTCAGCGCATGCCGTATCTCCATATTGTATTGAAGGAGAGTATGTGATCCGATCCGAGGCTGCGCTAGGGTCAATGTTCTTTCTCTCCGACTAAGAACGTATATAGCACTTCGGCTATACCCGCCAGTACCTCTCAACACACGTTTTGCCAAGCAAGCAACCGTTCTGCCTCGCGGTGGTGGCCCAGACGGTCTTTCTCCAATGCTGATTCGAGAGGGTATGCCCGTTGCATATTCAGTGTACCATATGCAACGGCGTGAGGATCTATACGGCCCTGATGCAGCGAGCTTCCGACCAGAAAGATGGGAAGGGTCAGAGCTCGCTGATATCAAATGGGCTTACTTGCCCTTCAATGGAGGTCCGCGAATGTGTCTAGGCAGTAAGTTGTGTACAAGCTCCAATAAGTAACGGGGTAAAAGTTAACATTATCCGCGCTCTAGAGGACTTTGGGCTAATGCTTGCCTCATACGGGATTGCAAGGGTGATTCAGACCTTTCCAAACCTCAAGCTACCCCCGGGGAAGACGTGGGAAGATATTGGGTCTGAGAGACAACATTTGGCCATTGTTCTTTCTAATGCAGATGGTTGTAAAGTCCTCCTGGATTGATATACTGCTTCAGTCAGTGGGAACTGACTGAAGCTATGACATACATATTGTCTGCAAGGCTTGGAACCGGTGGAAGGACAATAGTGCTAGAATTAGTCTTGATCTCTCAGCAGGGGTTTGCCTGATACATCTCTCTCATTGATATTCGATAAAGAGACTGACAGTGCCCTCAAAGATATTGAACCTGGTTACTTTGGCGAAAGAAAAGAGTAGAGATGTATTAATGACAAGCCGAGATTGCAAGGTTAGAAATCCTGGGCAGCCTATTAATCGAGCACCCCTGTAAGGCTGAGCCTAAAGCTGCTGAAGCGGGCTCTTAGGGGCAGTTTAGCTCCAGCCCTATAGGGCTGTGCAGCTGATATGTGATCTCTTAATGTTTGGAGAAAACCACCGCAGAATATCCACCATAAAGTGAAGTGTGTAAGAGTCTCCACCGCTATTGCGTCACAGCACCTCCTGTCCCAGCATACCTCAGTCTTCACCGTCTCCACCGAAAAAATTCCCCCTCTTTGTTCACCTTCACGTCCACCGCTTCATCTTCAATCAGCGCCCTATACCGCTCCCAGTTTGAACCCTATCAGCATGTCAATATTAGCATTCTCCATCTTTATCAGCACAGTAGCTGTATTGGCTCAACATATGCCATGGAATTCAGCACCGATCACGTTCTCTCTAGGCTTTACATACCCATGGTCTTCCCTCCCAATGCATGGTGGAACCGTCATCAAGTAAGGCCCAGCAATCAAAATCATCATAATATCCACCATAGTCTCTTTCCCAACCCATTCTTTCGCGAACCTTAACAATGAACTGGCGGAGCCACCTTCGAAGGCCCATTTTGCAAGCCTCAGGGTAGACAGGAGAGCTTCAAAGAGATCTTTGACGGACGAAGGAAGTTCTCAGGATTCCCAAGGTGGGCCAAATGCCTGTATATCAAAAGTTAGAATCGGTTAGGTAGTATTCAGAAGGAAGGTTCACCGTGTTGTCACTGATCTTCGTCTATAGAGACCAGCAGTCTGGACGAAGGTTCTCCAAAAAAGAAAAAAAGAGAAAAGTGCAAGTAGTGCCAAAGTGCCCACCACAAAGGGTCTAACCACCCGGGCGCTGGAGTTAACTATGCAACATTATCATCTCCTCAGACGAAGATAAGCCTAGCAGCAAACCAATAACATGATCCACCCATCCGCTAAAGATTTCGTTATACATACGCCAATCGGACCTTTTTCTACCCTCAAGAGATTGCTCGAAATGTAAGATGCATAATATGCACGTAGCATGTCTACTCAAGCCCGTATGCAACATGCAAATCCAACGCACTGTGACCACAGCCGAGATAAGGGACCCGTGCTGGAGCGAGTGGTCCGCAGAGGGTGACAAAAGTCCGTGCACTGGGGTTTGCCTGGCCAGCTACCAGAATTACCAAATTTTGATCCGCGCAGTTTGTCACCCTCTGTGGTTAGCAGGAATCGAACAGTGCCTCTATCAAAGAGCTAAGTAAGGCTATAGGGCTGAAGTGTACCGATTTTCAAACCACATTGGTGGGGTATATGATCGGCGTAGAGTGGCTTAGTACTAGAGCAGTCCAAGGGATTATGATTCATCAAGTCTCTGGCCGCCTGGTTCTGAAGGGCCGCCTGGTTCTGAAGGGCCGCCTGGTTTCGAAGAGCCGGGCTGACACCGTCACCATCTGGGAGCAATCAATGAGGACGCTAATACTAAGAATTCGGCAAAAAAGAACGACCACGCATGAATTTGGATCGGCCATAGGAGCCACTAACTACACATTCTTGAACGCTAACGTAGGAGTACCCTATGTTTCCTCCCTGCATTATCTCATATCCGGCCATATGTCCTATTGATCCGTCAATCATCGTCGCTCCATCCAAACGGATTCCATGGCTGTTGTTGCGGGGCCACATAACGTCTTGCAGCTTCATTCCTGAGGCTTGCATTTTGCTCCATGAGAGTTGTCAAATGTCGCTGCAGTTGGTATTGGTTGATAGTCATCAAGGCGCCTGCGAAACACGTGTCAGTGGTTCTAGCCTTACTTCAAGCGGGGTAATGATATGAGTATAGCTACTCTGTGAGCGGAGGCCTCCAAAGGCTGCTTTCAGACGGTTCCAGAGACGGGAGAAGAGCTTTCGCCCGCCTTGGATGACGCCGACGATGGCAAGGACGAGGCCAGCGATGGATATTGGGTCTGCCATTTCGGTTGGGATGTCGCATAGGGTGGTTAATATTCCTTACTTCCTAGAGGTGGTGCGGTGTTGAAGAGAGCTATTGAGGGACGGCTGGTCTTATCTCTTTATTCTTCGTGCATCCACTACCCCTAACGCTACTGTAGTTGGTTTGCCAGTCCTGCACGACGGTCGCTATCCTCGGTTGTTGATACACAACATTACATCCAGTGATGCATGCTTCATGCATTAGCCAAGTGAGTTAGTAGGGATGGGTCAGATACGTGAAGGTATCAGGTTTGAGTATTCCGTGATTGAACCTTATTAGTCTGCATAGGGAAGTGCTAAAGTGGAAGCTGAATAATTTCTTTAGCACTTTCTTATGCAGGTTAATATAGTTCAATTACTGAACACCTGGACCTGATACCTTCACGTATCTGACCAATCCCTACTAAGACGGCACACTGCCTTATTAATAGCCTTAGTAGTCCGAGAAGCCTTTATAAATCATTCACTGAAGAGACTTYGTTGACTCTGCCACCAGTGCTGTTAAGAACATCGATTTCTAACCTAGCTATTGTCTTCTCCACATAATTCTCTCTCAACATTGGGCTCCAAAGAGTAACCTTCAACAATTCACCATCATGCCTGGAACTGAGGGTCAGATGACCCAATACGACCCCTGGGGAAATCAAATCAGCACTACTAAGTCCACGCCTCTTTACATCGGACACACGGTAGAGAGGGGGGGTTGCAAGCAGACTTTTGGATTCAAGGGGTCAGATGACAGCCGACATGCCTCACGAGCAATGGACATTGTAGAGAAGATGGCAAGTGGAAGGGTACGTCCCACAGAGTTCGAGCTCTTGTGGCAACCTCTACTGACAAGTTTCATAGTACCGATAGGGGTAGTCGATGATTAGAGTGAGATTCACTACGATGATTGGACTCTATTAAGATATCTCGCAAATGTTCTTCGTTTCTAGGGTAGAAGAGGGCATGGATTTGGCTAGGCCCAGCGTAGGATGAGTTGAGCTTGAAACGAGGTCCCAAACTCTTTGGACAGGGTGGAACCCAGATAATGCTATACAAGGGCGAATAATTCACATCTCTGATTTTCAGGTTCTCTACCGTGAAATGTCCAGACAATAAGGCAAAATAGGCGATTTGGCGAATATGGTGATGCCTTGCGGGCATGTGCATATGATTGGCTTCCTTCATCCGAGAATACAATTGGAAGAGGTAGAACTGCGGCCGGTCGTTAGAATCAAGAAATATTCGCCTATCACGCTTTCACATGCCTCGTCTTGTGAGTGCCTTGTTTTAGCGTCGAGCTCAGGCAAGCCAACATCAACTAGCGGACTTTAGGCTTAATCATGCATGCATGGCAGAAACATGCATATGATAAGCGTTCCTTCATGGCAGCCACACCGGGACTCGTCACCCTTGAGTCTTAGAAAAAGCGTGTGCATCCCGCCCACGAAATTCTGAGAGCGAACACACACAGACACCACGTTGTCGTGGATTCAAAAGACAGCCTCGCTGCTATCCAGCCCTTTTCATCTGTGTAACAGTTATACAACCATGTCTTACGGAAAGCCACGAGGAAAAACATCCCATGAAATTGCTAAAAATCCTTATACACAAAATCCCCAGCAGCCGCCAATCCCACCTAGCGATTCAGGGCCTGGCCGAACAAGCTACTTCAGCGCCAACAAACAAGACAATAGTACCTTCATTGCTGATGCTCCAGCAAACAGCCAGCATGCTGCTCGCCTCATGAAGATCGCCATGCTAAATCAGCCTCAGTACGGAAAAAACGAGAAACTCTACCAGAAACGCCTCGAAGGGAAAGGACAGCAGCAGCGACGGCTAACCTCCCAAGGGGAGCCTGTGCAAGGTGATATCACCAAATCCTCTCGCAGTCGTCTCGCCACCACCATGAGCCACGAAGGTAGAATCAACAACAGCCAGGGTTATCCACCACCGTCTGGGTACCCACCACCGTCTGGGTACCCACCACCGTCTGGGTATCCACCAACAACTGGGTATCCACCACCATCCTCCTCCCTAAGCCCCCAACAATCAACCCCTTACGCTCCACCCTCCCTTCCATCCGTCTACCGCTACGAAGACAACGGCAAAGTAACCTACCACCAAGTCGCCCCCAGCGGCGACTTAAAGATTTCCGCCCCCGTCGACAGCCTGGAAGCACAGGAAATGGAACACGCGGCTGCAAAACTATGTAAACCCCGTCATCATAATGACAATAACTATGTAAGCAAATTTCCAACCGTTTCTTTATTGATGATTGGATCAAGGCTGACGAGGTGGGGTGATAGGTTGACGATTATGAAGATGAAGATGATGGTGGTGATGGCAGGCAGCTTGTGACGCGAGGTGCGAGGGGAACGGTACAGCGGAAGAAGGGAGGGGGAAAGAGGGAGAGGTCATCATTTGGGGGAACGTATTGACCGTTTTTCTCCTACATAGATTGACGCTAGGTAGTGTAGAGCAGATTCTGAGGTTTCCATGGGGGAGATGTGTATCTAATTCAGATTAACAAATGTTTTGTCTTATGTAATTCTCCAAACCAAGTTTTCGGTTTTCGTTTTGCAAGGGGATTTAGAGGAGTTCTGCTGTTTATATACAGTTAAGTTAGAGCCAGGGTGTTACCTTGTTGGCGTATGCTTACGAGAAGTGGGAAATTGGACTTGATTGACTGTTTTAAGTCTGCCTATACGAGACTTGCCGTATTCTAGGCAAGGCTAGAACCTGCCTCAATTGTTTCTGGGATAAGAAACCTCAAACCCAACCGCCACCCAAGCCTGGCTTCACAGTTCCCCTCTCGACAAGGATATCCAGCTACGCGATAATACAACAGGCTCAAGCCGATCTAATGAGGGTGGTGATAATGTAGGTGAGACATCTGCCTTCTTGATCGGCTTTGAGGTCTTCGTTACCATGTTCCGGGTGATCTCTTTGTAATCGATGGTAAAAGTGGTCACGAACGCGGAGTCAGAAGTCAGCTCTAAGGTACATGTAAAGCCCTATAGGGCTGGACCTGAAGCTAGCGACGCCAGCCCCAAGAATTGTCCCTGGACCGTCGCCTTTTTAGGGTATGTCCAAGGCCCGCTTCCCCAGCTTTAGATCCAGCCCTATGGATGTTTTTGCCGCCTTTTATTGCCAAGCATAAATTATCTTATTGACTTTTCCCCACTATTATATCTTGCCCATACATCGCTTTGATTGTTATAATGGCGGGGATGAAGCGAAAAGGAGCATTTGAGACAAAGTCTCATTCTGCAGGTATCCAGAAGAAGCATAAGAAAGAGGAGGAAAGCCACAAATTGTTAAAGCCCGTGGAACCTCTCGAGGCGGAGACCGATTCGGATCCCATAATTGAGTCGGATACTACGTCTCAAAGCGGGGAGGATGACGGGGTCAGCTGGCCCTCGGGTAATGAGGGTAGAGATAGCCAAAACGAGGTCGAATCGTGGGAAGGTGCCTCAGAGGGAGACGGTGGGGTTCAAGTGCCAATGGTTGATACAGAATCAGTGATTGCACCCCAAGCAATGCCCCAGTCCAAGTCTAGCGATGGTACGGGGACTGGTAAATTTACCTAATGTGCATGAAAAGTCGAAGCTGACTAACGTGCTGCCAGGATCCTCCAAGGAGGCTCATGCAAAGCAGAAAGTTGAAAGACAAGAGCGCAAAGCGGCCAAACCGAACGCAGACTCGATAGCGAAGTCGAAGAAACTATGGGAACGGCTACGAAGGAAGTCTCATGTGCCACTGGAAGAGCGAAAGACCCTGGTTGCGGAACTTTTCGATATCATCACAGGGCGAGTCAAGGATTTCGTCTTCAAGCACGACTCAGTCCGGGTGATTCAGACGGCTCTCAAATATGCCAATGTCGATCAGCGTAAGTCCATAGCGAGGGAACTCAAAGGCGAATACAAAACATTGGCACAGAGTAAATACGCCAAATTTCTCATTGGCAAAATGCTCGTGCATGGGGACTATGAGACAAGAGATATGGTCGTTCCAGAGTTCTATGGCCATGTTAGACGGATGATGAAGCACCCCGAAGCATCTTGGATTGTCGACGATATTTACCGTGGTATTGCAACTAGCTCTCAAAAAGCTAACATATTACGAGAATGGTATGGTGCGGAGTACGCTCTATTCATCTCGAAGGAGCCAGGACCAGTATCAGCCGATCTAAAAGAGTTGCTGGCCGAGCATCCAGAAAAAAGGACGCCGACAATGCGGTCACTACTGGAGCTGATCAATTTGCTGGTACAGAAGAAAACTACGGGGTTCACAATGCTGCATGATGCCATGCTTCAGTATTTTCTGAATGTGCAACACGCAAGTGAGGAGATGACTGAATTTATCGAGCTTCTGAAAGGCGATGAAGAGGGCGATCTGTTGAAAAACTTGGCATTCACGAAGTCAGGCGCTCGTCTGGTTTGTTTAGCTCTTGCGCACAGCAATGCCAAAGACCGGAAGCATATCTTAAGGACATACAAGGATACAATGCAGACTCTTGCGTACGATACGCATGGACACAAGGTTTTGTTGGCAGTTGACGATGTCATTGATGATACCGTTCTGGTCTCAAAATCTGTTTTCCCTGAATTGGTTGGAAAAGAATCTAAGTCTGAGAGCCAGCAACAGGATTTACTTGCAGCTGCAACACATTTAAACGCTCGGATACCGCTCTTGTACCCATTTTGCGGTAAAGCTAAAGCCATTCTTTCGAGTGAGGACTTCGAGTTGTTGGACGAGGTGCACAGAATACGCACTGCAACATCGAAAAAGGATCCGGAAGTAAGGCGTAAGGAGCTCGTTGCTTCATTATCGCCAGCTCTCCTATCACTGATAGTTGTAAAATCTAAGGAGCTAGTGTCCACTAGCTTTGGCTGTCAATTTGTCACAGAGGTGATACTTGGATCTCTTGAGGGCCGTGAGCCAGCTTTGCGAGCAATCGCAAAACTCAGTACAGGCGATGCAGAGACTAGAAAGCTCTTGGAACAGCCTGCTGCAGGCAGGATGCTGAAGACTCTTGTACTAGGCGGACGATTCAACCCCAAAACCAAGGCGATTGATCCCGTCGATCCACCTCTAGGATTCCACGATATTCTCTTCGAGGCTATAAAGCATGACATAGTCAATTGGGCCATCGGTGACAATTCTTTCGTCGTCGTTGGATTGTTAGAAGCGCCGGGGTTCTCGGGGACAGACGAACTTTTAAAAATACTGAAAAAGGGGGAGAATAGGCAGAGGCTCGTTAAAGTGGCTGGTTCCTCAGGGACAGACCATGCCGAGTCGAAAAAGAAGAAGAAAGGGAACACTGGGATTCCTGAACAAAAATCTGATGCTTCATCTGGAAATAAAGGGACCCAGATTCTTTTGAAAAAGCTAGACACCATATAATGGAACTCGTTTAAACATCTTTTGTGACCATTTACATTCCGTACTGAGACAGTAGTGGATCAATGACAAATGAAAATCTCGCTTCCTATTTCTGATCATCTTTCAAGTTAAGCTGTAGTACTTGCTATTCTCGTTGAATCAGTCAAGGGCCTCCTCGAGCATTGACAGACGTAAGAGCACCAACGGCAACTAAAAGCAGTATCCACAGACAGCATGTCGCTTTAGCTGAGGTCCATACATCTTACTCTTCAATTCTCTCCTCGTTCAGACCATGTCGAAAATGTACGGTAGCATCAGTATTTGAGAATCGAGTATCCATCAGTTGAGTAACGGTTTTCGTCCCATATCATTTGTCACAATTTGCTTATCTTCGACCAGCCCCCAATTGACAAGAAATAAGCTCCTGTCCCTATGTAAAGCCAATATCCATGTTTCTATCAATGTCTTCCAATGCAGATACCTGCACATTATGCAAACAGAACACTTCTCTCCTGCCAAATAAGTACGTCGGCCGTTGTTAGTTCTTCTAGCGAGCCGTGCCTACGCTCGTCAATGTTCTAGCTTTGACCATCTCGGGTAGTGAACACGGCACTCTTTCGTTCATACAATTTCTTTTCTACACAAATTGAAGTATGGGATCGGGAGAGATGATGGTATATGTGTTGGGCGTTGGACAGGGGTACCTTGTATATCTGTCTCTTCAATCTCTGATAAGGCCGGCTGGGCCGTGAGTCCCGCGGCCGTAGCCGGTTTAGAAATTGGGGCGTGCATTAGGTGCATTAGGTCAGGGATTCCAGGGGCCATGGTGGGGCCGGCGCTTCAGAATTCTGAATTCAGACTTCCGACCTGGTTTTACGCTGGTGCTCGCTCTGCAACGTCTTTTTCTCTCGTATACTTGCCCGTTTTTGTTATGAATATTGTGGGCAGCCTGTGATTTTTCTTCCCATATACCGCAAATGGAAGCGATAATCCCTTTCTCTGCCGTGTACGGAGAATATTAGCCATTCATATCGTCTCCTCAATCATGAAGCTTGCATGTGGTCCCTACCCGTCCGCCTGTGCAATGTCGCCTTTCGCTTGTTAGCATGCACGAGCAATAACACTCACCTTACGAGGCCAATGCGCTATAGCCGTTCAAGATGCAGGTCCTTTCGAGTCCCCATGTGCCAATCGCTGCTCTCTCCCCTACCCTCACCAATCCAGACATGATACTTCCCCACGATTCATCTTCCGAAGATTCTGCCCCTTCGACCCCCMGAAGACCTCAACGCMTACCCTCTCCACCAACGTTTGAGAATGGGCATAACCGATCTGGTTCAGCACCTGACGATAAGCCTCGAGTGAAACCCACCATGTATAGTCCCTTCCGCAACGGACTCCTGCGCCGTCATGATGGGTCCACGAGGCTGAGATCGAGTTCGGAGAATAGGGATAAACGAGATCAGTCTCGCTTCTCCTACCAACCAGAGAACGGCGATGCATTGGCCTCGTCTCCAATACTCCCCGAGGACTACGATGGCGCTGAGCAGAAAAGTTACGCGGAGACTGCCATGGAGGACTACGGTCATGTTGAGACAACAGATAGTATCTACAACACGCCATCTATACTAGAGGAGGATGAAAATGATCCATATTCGCATGCTGCTATGACGAAGAGGGCAGAAGAGATCCTCGCCAATGCAAAAAAGCGACTAACAGTAAGCCTAGACGATGTGGTGGAAGTTGAAAACCTTTTGTTAACAAACATTAGACTATGGAGGGCAACCTCAGCCGAGCCCGAAGTACACTCGACAAGAGACCCTCATCCTCGATGTCATCTTTCGCAAATCGCAATGCTGAACCGGTCTCGCTTTATACCATACCATCAAAGAGCAGACTCCCGGGCACCTTCTCACCCGCTAAACATCGTCAACCTAACGGACAAGTGCCTGACGAGAGCAAGCCAGGACATTCACGTGTGTTCAGCGAAACGTCAGTGCCCTCTTCTCTAACTACCACATTGCCAAATGGGCAACCTCCCGGAGAGGAGGAATCGAAGGGTGTAGGGGCAAACGGTGCAGATGCTGCTTCAAGAGATCGGCATTCTGAGCCTAGCCGTAATTGGTTCTGGAACGGTTTAACACGCAATACGAGCTTGAATTACGCCGGACGGCACAACAATGGACTACAACCACTTAATGAAGACGGACCTGCGCCGGAATCTTTCGAGGAGCCAGCCGCACAACATGAGGATATCGAAGAGGAAGTTACTGTCGATCCCTCGTCTCCCAAAGCAGATACATTTGAAGCTCATACTCCTCCCACGAATGGGCTCGCCCGTGCTCGCTCTACCACACAAATGCATGAACTTCGTGAGCAAATGCAGGATCTGAAAGGCAAAATATCAACACTAAAACAAAGAGCGAGGGAAGACAGTCTGAAGAGAAGGAGTCTCCAGAGTCTTCGTACACCGAGTCCGTTCACGGCTGCTGAACAGTGGTATATGGGGGCTCCTGCAGCAGAAAGCAGCCAGTCAGCACCTGGGTCAGGCCTTGCCGAGGTTTCGGGCGCCCCTCCAAGTGCCGAAGAAGAGCGGCCAGAGGTCGGAGAAAAGGCGTTGAATGATAGTCCGCAAGATTCTGGCCATGCTTCGCCAGTCGTCGAGCAGGATTCTCATATGACGAATGGGTCTACAGCACAGCGGCCAGACACGCAAACGGAGCCCGATTTGGGAGACGAAGCAGGAACAGGAGACTTGCAGCTTAAGGTCAAGAGCGGTAACGGGTACCCCAGCAAGAAGAAGCGCCTCGTGCTGATCGATGAACCCTCGCCAGTAAAGCAAAACCATGAAAATTCCAGCGAGACGGTCTATGAAGAACCCACTCCAGGAGACGAAGAAACTAGAACTGCCGGGGTTGATAATCCAGAAGATAGTCTGTATGGGGATGAGGATTATCATGATACACATACATCGCCGATTGTGGAAAGACATGAGGATCGACCAGACGCCTTCGATTACGAGCACTTCATGCTGCACAGTGCCCTGGGGAGCTACAGCGGGATAGGGATGAGGCGGAGTAGTACTCGAAGGGATCGCTCTAGCAGCCTAAGTTCGGGGTCCTCGGTTGAGACAACTAAGCCCAGGAATTCCATGGGCGAAAACCCTCTGGAGCCTGCTTTGGTTGCGGATAATATGGCGAACGGCGGACATGGGAGACAAAACAGTATCGAATCGGTATCAACAGTTAACACATTCGCCACGGCTTTTGAAGACAAAGAGTCAGAGGCTTCGGAAGTCTCAGACGCGGTTCAAGAAGAGCCGGCACCTAGACAGAAGGTTGAGTTTCCCAGGAATAGGGCTGATCGAATCCGTCCCGAGCCAAGGGCACGCAACTCTTTCCGCAACCGAAAGCATATCACAACAGCACAAAAAGGGTGGCCGAACGGCGGTACACCAAAGACATCACCTGTGGAGAAGCCTACATCAGCCGAACCGCTGGATGTGCTCGGATACCTATCTTCACTGGCTCCTAAGGGGGAAAGGGCACAGCCGGAACCGCTGACCCTTGGTGAAAAGGACAAAGAGATGGTAGAGAGAGTGGTGCAAAGTCTTTCGAAGCTCTGTATCCATATGCATACATTAGGGCCGGAAGGCAGCAAATATGAAGCACGGGTATTCCGCAGGAAACTTGATGCAGCACGCAGAATTCTGGATGGCGAAATGAACGGCGAAGCGTTCTAAAGGATTTTTCCGAAGATAGTGACCCAGGAATTTGCCAGGATGGATATACCACGCACAGTGGGGTGGACAAAATCTATTGTAATCTTTTTCTATATTAACTATTTATGACTGATGCAGCGGCAGATTTTGGWAGAGYCGTTTTCGATACCCAAGTTGATTATTTGGTGCATTGGTGCACGATTTTGGGTAGCGTCAAGGGGGAAGGATGATACGAATTTCATTCCATTCCATCAGCCGGGTCGGGTATTAGCATGGCGGCATCGTCTTCATCATATCTTATATACCATATATTCTCCAAAAAAGCAACAAATATGATTCTATTTATCTTTCGATGTTTCGTCCGCTCGCCAAGGATGAAAGTCTCGATCGATCGTAGCCCCATCGGCAGGGCTGTTAAGGTAAGTAAGTGGTTGACGCACGCCGAGAAGACCGTTTTCGTATCGTCCGTTAAAAGATTCTCATCTTTTTCAGAAGTAAGGTTCGCGTGTTGCGCATAGGCCATGCAGTGCCAGGATTAGGTGCTTAATATACATAGCATCCCGGCACATTGTAATTTCGCAACGTGTACCAGAAGGGAAGACGGAGCAAGCTCCGGCAAGTAACCTTCCAGGAAGAGGATTAAACGCTCCRTACCTTCATTGCGACCTGATCCCTTACTAGAGATTGGGATTGGAGGTGTCACTGTTGGTAGTATAAAATAACGTATGTCAGGCAAGACATGTAAGACTTCAGAGCAAGAGTAGGTATGCATAGGTGTACGAATATTGCATGCAGGGCCAGGGTCCTTTAATAGGCAAGGCTGATGTACCTTACCGTACTTATGCAGCTAAGATTTCCTTAGCGACAGTGAGATTTCTTTCTGTGGCGTTTTGGGCTTACCTTAACTTGGCCCAACTTACCCTAAGGGGTCCCGATCTTCTCCACATGAACCCTAAAGCCTGACCCCCGGAGGACCGTGAACCATGCATCAAGAGGAACGACCTCGACCACCGCCAAATTATCATGTCATCATCATTTCGGGCAATGCAACATGTCCCCCTCTACCAGTGCATTGATCATACACCTGCCTGTCAAACGCCAATCACCAATCACGCCTTCTCTCAATCCTGCTCAGCTCATGAAGTCCTCCCTCTCCTGCAACTGGAACCCCCAAAAAGCACTCTGCAAGTGGACTGACACCACCAACACCCTGATCCCCCTCACCATGACTATTGACTACCGCCATAACCTTCCTTCTTTATTATCTTAGTCTCATCCCTACGGATGATGGGGCCAATCGTCTAACGAGTCATCTTCCCTGTCAATCTCATTTCCTGCTGTGGCTACCATCCTAGCCATCTGCTGTGCTCTTTATGCCTATGTCGTAAATAAGGCCTTGACTAGTCCGACTTCTTTCTATGCAACCTTCACATCATGCTGCTCTTGATTTCTATGACTCTCTTTTAATCTTTGACCATATTTGTCCATTTGCCATTGAAAACTTGCCCGCCATGTCGCGAAGGGTCTTTGACGTCGGCCTGGATATGGGTCGAATACGCAATGGCCTCAAACATAATAAAGATAACAAGCGCAGCAAAAGCTACCGATCTACCGCGTCCGCCAAAGACGATACTTACATAAATGATACACCAGTTCCAAATAGCCACAACGCCTTGGTTCCGGCTATAAAACACAAGAAGAGCAGTCCTACAATATCTGAGCAGCGCGAAAATGGCAATGACTTAAACCCTGGCACCGTCGTTCTTCCTTCGCCGAACCGCGATGAAACCCACAGCTTTCCCCTTCCTCCCTCGCATCGAGCGACGCCTGAGGGCCATCTTAATGTCAACGAAGAGCGCACCTTACACTCATCCCAATTATTCCAACACGATGGCAGTCCAACACAGGCGCAGCCGCCTGACCGTACAACAAGCAGATATAGTGACGGGGCCAATTTCGACCTCAAACCACCTCCGCCTAACACCAAAGTCAAGAATATTGATGTACTCTCAGAGCAGCTTTTCTCGGGTGACCACTTACGCGTTATACTCAAGGAGCCATCCTTCTTCCTTCGATTTACCGCCTTCCTGAACCGCTACAAACCTTACCTGGCTCCTGTATTAGTACGATATCTTGAGGCGCAGAAGGCAATTAAAGCTGTGGAATATGCGAATGCGTTGGCAGAAACAATAAAGGCTGGGCTGGGAGAGCATGCAAGTCCATGTCCTGCGGCATCCGTTGACCCGAGGTTCGAATCCAGGTTGAAGAGATCGTTTGATACTCTGGTCAATGAAGCGTTGCCATCATACATCACCAATTGTTTAACGAAAGTGGTAACAGAAAGTATGGTTAGAGAAATAACGGGTACCGGCATGCCCGTTATGCGTGAGCTGGTTGGAGGTTTAGCCGAGGTATTCTGTTTGGCAGATCCAAGTCTTAAAGACTGCCCCATCGTCTACGCCAGCGAGGAATTCTATCGAACCACGCGTTATTCACGAGATGATGTCTTGGGAAACAATTGTCGTTTCTTGCAAGGACCCAAAACAAACCGAACTGCAATTGCGCGCATCGCCATAGCAATCAAAAATGGACAAGAAGTATGCGAAACAGTATTGAATTATCGAAGAGACGGGATCCCTTTCATGAACCTCCTCCTCACAGCTCCGCTCTACGACAACCGTGGCGCAGTCCGCTACTTCATCGGCGCTCAAATCGATGTCTCCGGCCTTATTGAGGATGGCCGTGGCTTAGACTCCTTCGAACGCTACCTCTCAGAAAGCCGACCGAACCGCAACCGCGACAGTGACCAATCCGACGAAACATTCAATTCTAAACATCTCCGTATCCTCAATGAGTTTTCTCAGATGCTCTCCATGGACGAATCCTCCCTCTTCACCCGCCACAGTCGCGAAAGCTCAGTGGCCGACAATGCCTCCAGCGTGAGTTTTTCTGCGCGAGGTACTCCGGCGCGTAACGAACCGAGTCAACGGCGACCGCGCCGCGTCCTTGGAAATGAGGATGATTCTGACGAGAGGGAGAGAAACACCTGGGCGCTCTCTTCGGTAGGCCCTTCAGGGAAACTACCAGGTGTATATCAAAACGTGCGTCCTCCACCCCCACATCATACCCCCATCTTCCCCCACTCGCATTCCCCACACACAATTTTCCCCCCACACCTCACCCCTGTCTACACACCATCGCCTACTACATAGACCCATCCACCGCGCTCCCTGAGCTTCTCCAATCTACAACTAACATGTGTATATCAGTATCTCCTCGTCCGCCCCCACCCCTCCCTCCGTATCATCTTCGTCTCTCCCGCCCTTCGCATTCCCGGCCTCCTCCAATCCCCCTTTCTCTCCCGCATCGGCGGCCCACCCCACGTCCGCAATGGCCTCGCGGAAGCGTTCGAGCAAGGCGCCGCTGTCACAGCAAAAGTAACATGGTTACCCCAGGGCCGATCCGCCCCTACCAACGAAGAAGCTGAGAATGGCTCCGGATCTATAAACGGATATACAAACTCAAGACCAGGCAGCAGTAAAGGAGCAGGAATCGGAGGCATGGGCCCCATGATGGGTGGCGCCGCTGACGGCCAAGGCAAAACGAGATACATATCCTGCACGCCCTTACTCGGCTCAGACGACCAAGTTGGCGTCTGGATGGTCGTAATGGTCGAAAACGAAACCGTCACCGGCTCCTTAGCATCCCGCACCGCAGCCTTAAACCGCACTTACACAAACCATACCACTCACACCAATGCCACGAACGAGATCCCACAAATGCCGCGAACGCCAGAAGCTTTCCAATCCCAACATCAATACTCAAATAATCACACCCACAACCACACCCATGGCGAAAGCTTCGATTCCGACGCCCCCAGCCAGCGCTATGAACGATCCAACACCGTTCGCCGCGGCGGCGGCGGCGGTGGTAATGAGAAACGACCGGGTAGTGAGGGAGGAAGGCTGTATGCAGAGTTCATGCGTAATCAGAACCCGAACTCGAATAAGAGCGCGGAGGAGTGGAAGGGGGATTATTTGAACGGGAATAATGGTGCTAATAATAGAGGGGATGGGGGGCGTGATGATGGGGACAGGTTTGTGGAGGTGGGAAGTCCGTGATGGTACCCATTCAGTTCTTCAACAATTTATTTGGTGAAGTCAGGAGCAGATTTGAGGAGGTGGGAAGTCCTTGATATACCCATTCAACTCAATATTTGGTGATGATAATACCCGGGGTGGGAGGGCAAGGGGAGACGGGGAATGTGGATTGGAGGGTGCTTCCCTGGGCTCTGGAATTCCGTTACTCTAGACGGATGGATGGTGTTTATATAGAATCTGGTGGGATGGGATCTGGTATGGTCTGACTTTTACGATGCAACGCCAAAGTGTTGTCCTCACATCATTTCAGTGCTCTCTCCCACGAAGGACGGAGCAAAGGGAGATGTATATAGAGCCAAAAGGGGGTTGCTATGTATGCGTTTTAGCGACGTGAGTGATGTTTGTATGTTTGTATATAGGAAGATACTATATTGATATATCATGATTCTATTCTGTATTACATTTTTTCGAAAGAGAGAGAGATACATATACGAGATCCCTGACCATCGCTCCTGGTATTAAGTACCAAAGGTGTGGTTAATACAGTCAATGGTGAGGGATCTCTCTCCCTGCTGATTTCGAAGAGCATGAATTTGAATAAACAAAGCCATTCAATTCATTCATTCATGCGTGTTGTGCTTGATACTACATCATTTCATTACGGTTTCATTCATAGTTCCCCATCTCAAGCTACGGCTACGATATCTGGTAAATCCCTCACATCAATATACTCGTTCTCCGCCACATCAGTCACCCTCACGGCATCGATATGCAGATAGCCTTTTGCGAGGGGGAGGAGTTTTATTTCTGTGGAGAGGCAGGATGAGGGTGGTAGTATTCTGGCAGTAAAAGTCAGCATGATGGATTTTCTTGAATGAAGAAGGAGGTGTATTATTAGGATATAGGGGGCTTTTACCCGACTCCAACGTCTGTGCTAAGACTAATGATTTCGGCGTGTTCGTGTATTGCACTTCTTTGCATTGCATATAAGATGTTCTCGTCGATTACAGCAGCTGCTATGTCGCTAGGACCGTTCATTGCAGCGGCGACCGCTGACGATGAAGATGTTTTAGGTAAATGCCCGCCCTTCTTGCGCTTTGGGATGACTGTCAGAACGAGCTGGCGGGCTTTGCTTGAGCGGTTGAGGACTAGCACGTCCCAGGAGAAGGGATGTCCCACGTGCACGGTCTTGGGTGCGGTGAAGGTTATTGAGACGCCGAAGTCTGTTAGCCAGGGGCCTTGTTCGCGGGATTGGTTGGCCCCACCAGGCTTGGTGGATGGTTCTGTTGAGATTGGTTGGCTGGGAAGGTTGGTGGCAGGTGCGGGAGTTCTTGAGAGACTACTTGGACGTCGGGGTCGCTGCATTGATTGGCCTGGGGCGCCGAAGGTGGGGTTGAGAGCTGTGGAGAAGTCGACGGTGGTTTTCCAGCGCATTTGGATGTTGGGGTGGCAGCTCGGGGTGGCGAGGACGGTGGCGTGAACGCTTATGAGAAGAGTTCGCGCAGAGGTCGTAGGGGTGGAGTCGTTAGGGGTGAGGGAGAAGAGGAAGACTGGGTTGTCTTTTGGGCGACAGATTAGGGGGAGTGTTGGGATATGGTGGCTGCCAATCTGGACTGTGGAGCCGTCAGAAAGTTGCATGTCGATTTCTGTAATTTCTACGGATTCTTGGGAGAAGGGTGCGGTTTCTATGTCAAGAACTGCAATGACGGAAGGTCCTCGAGTGTGACTATTTGATTTTGAATACCGCACTCGACTTGAAATCGCCGGTAACGCCTTGAAAGCTTTCTGTGCGTTTATTTTTAAAGTAATATCGTTGGCAGCCCGATCGTATGATTGGGGAGCGATGCTAGAGAGCCTGGATGCTGGAAGCCTTGGGACTTTCCCTCGTAACGTTGGGTCGCCTTTTAGAGATTCTAGTAGATTGATCGAACCTGGGACGCCGCTCGGCAAAAGAGGATCTCTAGGCTTATCACTATTTCCGTCTTTCGTAGGTCTTAGAGTAGCAGAGGGTTTGAAAACTATCATAGGTGATTGAAGTCGCATCCTGGGTCGACCTGGCAGCCGTCAGCAGGCCACACTACGGTCATCAAACCTCAAGCCACATACACAATGGGATTGTACTTTTCCAGATCACGAGTACATGTCGTCCGGACACACCCTCCTTCTCTTCCCGGATTATTATTATGGGCTCCTCCGGGCTTTCAATGACACCAGACCATAAGACGTCTTCATTTCTTGATGGAGAGCTCTCTTTGGAACCATCTGGACCTTGTGACGGTCTCTGTTGAAAGCCATATGTTAAGACCTCTAAGCTGACAGTGTGTCGAGAAATGAAGGACTTCAGATGCGCTTCATCTTTATACGGCGTGCTTAACGTAATATAGACCGGTAGGTTTTCATCTGTCACGACCCTAAGAATGAGTAAGACCACAGGCTTTCCCAGGTGGCTATGCAATATATACCGAAATATAAAAGGGACCTCTGCTCGATCGAGGAGGCCGGATCCGCTTGATCAAGCCCATCGCCGCTTGTGAGGGCACTTATAACATCGATTTCTGTATCATTCGGTATTAGCACCTCTAACTTAGAGTTCTCCATAAGGTTGTTGGCAATGGTAAGCACCGATTGCTACCATCAGAACAAGCTGGTCTGTCTTGTAACATACTTTCGTACAAGGGCGGGAAGGGACGACGTCTCGCTTCACCTTCCTATTCTAGGACGGTTATCTGCGGCAAGTAACGCCCTCCTGGGGGGAGGTGTTTGCTCGGCATGTTTTCTCCCCATTACTACATAAGGTGTCTGGGAGAGGCTGGAAAATTTCCAAGGGACACCATGGCTTTTCTCGACGTCTTTTCTAGGTATACACGATGACATTAGGGAGGAAATGTGGGCAAAAATTAGTACGTCCTTGGGGACCACACAGCCATACTTCACGCAGCTTTCTCAGACATCGTACATTTCACTCAACCTCTCGCCTCTCCATAGTGCGGCCTTTCCTGCTCTCTGATATTGGGGAAGGTAGGTGAACTCACTTAAAATGAAAGTCTAAAGCCTTGCTTAGTTGTCTAGGTATCAAGGAAGTACAAATTATACAGTGGTTCGTTGAGCCAGAAGCACGCGTCGAACAATTCGACAAGATCTGCGAGGTGCAGTCTGATAAAGCTATTACAGAGGTATCTTAACTGTCGATATTTTACCTGAATCAAGCTGGTTGACAGAATGAAGATCACATCACGGTTCGACGGCGTTATTAAGAAGCTCCATTATGAGCCTGAGGACGTAGCGCAGGTGGGAAAGGTCAGTCAACAAACTGAACACACAATGTCTCTCAGGCTGAAGAAATGGAAGCCCCTCTACGACATAGATGTCCAAAGTGACATCAAGCCGGAAGATGAGGCTATTCTAGCACCGCCGGCTGAACAAGCAGGATCGTCTTCTACACCACAGCAACCGCAGAAAGCTGCCGAGCAGTCTCAGGGACAACAGAAGGATRCAGTCTCTTCTCAAAATGGAGAGGCTTCTGCTACTAGGAGCAAGCATGCAGCATTAGCAACGCCTGCTGTCAGAGGACTCCTAAAGGAACTGAAAGTGGACATTACAGATGTTACAGGCACTGGTAAGGACGGACGTGTTATGAAAGAAGATGTCCAGAGTTTTGTTGCAGCTCGAAAAGCGGAATCCGGTCCAAAAGATCAGTCACCTAAAGTACGACAACAGATGACTTCGGACCAAGCKCAAGCGGAGAGAGCCCTCCCTCTTACGCCTGTTCAGAGCCAGATGTTCAAGACAATGACAAGATCGCTCATCATTCCACATTTCCTATATGCGGATGAAATCGACATAACTGCGCTTTCCAAACTCCGTGGGCGCCTCAACACCCAAGCAATCAACGGGCAAAGACTTTCTTATTTGCACTTCATTATCAAGGCCGTTTCTCTAGCTTTGGAGGAATTCCCATTGTTGAACGCCCGCGTTGAAGCAACGGACGGGGACCAGAACCCCAAACTGATCATGCGCGAAAAGCACAATGTAGGGATAGCCATGGACACTCCTCAAGGCCTGCTAGTGCCAAACATTAAAAATGTTGCATCTAGATCAATTCTTGATATTGCCACGGAATGCTCTCGACTCCAGGCACTCGCTAAGGATGGCAAGCTTTCTGCAACGGACTCAACAGGCGGTACAATCACTGTAAGCAACATAGGCAGCATAGGTGGGACCTACGTGGCCCCTGTGCTTGTTTCAAGCGAAGTCGCAATCTTGGGCGTAGGAAAAGCAAGAACTATCCCAGCCTTCGACGAGCAAGGATCTGTTATCAAGAGAGAAATCATGAATTTCAGCTGGAGTGCAGACCACCGCGTTGTAGATGGAGCAACCATGGCTCGAATGGCCGAACGAGTCAGAGCCTTTACCGAAGAGCCTGGACTCATGATGGYCAGGCTGAGATGAAGGACAATTGCATCACCGCGCATGGCATGTTGCCTTGTTATCAGAGCTCAAAGCCTTTCCGAGTCCCGAAAATGAGGATTATTGCATCATTGCATATCGACTACCGCCTTGGTATCCAAGCATGAAGAGTTATCTTTCGTACCAAAGTATTGAATTTCTCTTATTGGTGCATTGTCACGTTGGACAACCATGTCGATCAGCAACCCTGTGACGCCTAGTGCGTAAGGAACGGCCCATAGCCTTTCAACCCTACCGCAAAAACCTGATTTCCATTCAGATCTGAGGCAACCGTTTGCAACATGCAACAATGCATTCTACTGGTAGGCGGTAACATCTGAGATCCCKGTTTGCGAAACCCCTCACCTCGATCATGCGCGTCATGGCAGCCTTCCCCCACCAGCCTACAAAAGGCTTTATAGTTAAAAACACTTCCATCGATCTTCATACACGATCAAAAACATACGATCACCAAAACATAACACGATTCTTCAACAAAACAAGTAAACAGTCAACATGACAGATAAACTCCCCCAAGATCACACCGTCGCCCAGACCGCCGAAGAGAACATCCCTACCCAATCCAACACCATGGATAACATCCACGGCAACCCCGAAGACATCTCTAACAAAGCCAGCGGGTACAAGGTATGTGCCATTCATCTCAAACCCTCTCTCTCTCTCCATCCCTCATAACCTGTCAACACACATTGCCCATTCCGGCCATCTCCTGCCTCCACTAACCCCCTCCCTCATCAGCCTTGCACACACACCATTCCATAACTACGCTCCCATTTCAAGACCTTCTTCCAAATCATTTGGTGCCACCGCTATTCTAACAATCCCATTTTTTAGGCCGCCATCTCCAACCCCAACACCAGCGAAAAGGCCAAAGAACATGCTGCTGAGCAGCTTGAGAAATTGGGGGGTGAGGATGCGTTTTTGAAGAATAATAAGTTGGGCGAGTAAATAGGCGGATTGGGAATGGGATATGATAAGGGGTGCCGTGGTTGGCAGGCGGTACATGGATTGACAAGGATTTTGGCGATGAGAGTGTATGATTAGCCGAGATTGGATTGTCTTTAATTTCCTTCATCGATGAATAAAACTATCGTCCAGTMACAATCATATGAAACACTCTTCGTGAAAACCTGAACAATATGCTAGACTATGTAGCTTCTATAGGAGAGGTAGACGAAGTCCACTTACCAGCCCCGTACGTAACCCCCAAACACCGCGCCATGCAATAATAATATCTACACATGCTGCATATGGAAAAAATCTATACACCCCACCAGTCAATCATCCATCCATTCATATATCCCTTATCGGCGCCGCAGCCCCAGTAATCTGCTGTGGCTGGCTCTGCTGTTGCTGTAATTGCGCGGCTGCGATCTCAGGCGCTTGTCTGTAGAGGACGATTTCGCTTTGTTTGAAGTAACGGCGGGCGTCTGTGTAGGGTTGAAAAGAGGTTTGTTAGTAGTCGTTCGTTCGTTTGATTGATTCACGTGGGGAGAGAGGGGGGGAAAGGGAGGAAAGGGG
>KE598568.1:222129-298628 GCA_000444155.1 Cladonia macilenta KoLRI003786
GGGGGAGGGGGGGAAGGGGTTAAATACCTTCGTCGATGAGGACTAGGCTTAGGTAGTAGCGGGTGGAGTATTTTTTGTTGACTTCGCGGAAGGTGGGGGTGAGGTCGAAGCCGCCGAGGAAGAGGCGGATGGGGATTGTTTCTCCTGTGCAGGGGAGGGAGGGTGTTAGTTTGAGTCGGGTTGGGTGAGGGAGAGAGGGGGTAGGGTACCTCGTGAGGGGGAGCCGTCCATTATCTTTATGCTGTTAGTGAGGTTGCTGTTATATGTGGGACACACTCATACCTCGAATCTGACCAGGGTTTCACTCTCATTGTACTGATTCGGCGCTACGCCCGTCGTTTCTCTCCGTATGATTGATAGCTCCATATGCTTGATCTTCAACCGCACTAGCAAGAAATATATCCTTCCCACGATCACATCTTTTAAATGATATTTTGACTTTGAGTACTCGAATTCAATGTGTAAACAATCTTCAATTCCCACATCCATTTTTATCGAGCTGTTCGTCTCGGGGGGTATTCGGTACGAGTAGACCCATATATCTTTTTCTCTGACCACGTCTGCCATTCGTCTGGAAACAGTGACGCGCACGAAGTACCGTAGTTTGACGTTGATGCCGTTGTAGGATTCATATTGCTTTTCTACGTTCTTGAAGTTGAAGTCGAAGGTTTGGGGGTGTTGCAGGTCGCCTGGAGCGGCAAGCTCTTGACCTAGGGAGAGAAATTCATAGTGGTTCCCTCTATCGAAGAACGTCTCTGTAGGCTCAGTACGTTAGCAGCAAAGGTGGGAATGGGATCCTCTTAGGAGCAATTTGTACATACCTATAGTGCCGATGAATTGGACTTTGATGCCGGTATGCTCCAGTCTCTTGCCGTCTTTAGGCCGTATTGTGACAGCCCCTTTCACTGACTCGCCATCCATATATAAAGGTGCCTTCTCCCGCCGGTTTTTGTCGAGCTTCATGTCTATCATCGTCTTGTCATCTGTGTCATCTAGGACTATGTCGATGTCGACCGGTGTGGAAAAGAAGTATGACATCTTGGCAACGTCTACTTCGAATGCAAAGGGTTTGGCGAGAGTTGCAAAGTCTCAATTGGTTGGGTATCGTGGTGAATCGCGATGGTGTTTAGCTGTCGGAGCTTGGGTACTCGTACCTGCCTGGCCTCAGTGATTTTGGCGGCATACTAGTCAGCCTTACAAGCATGGCCTTTTCTTAGCGCCAAGACGACCATCTTCGTTTATGCAGAAGGCCGAAAACATCTGTAAGTTTGTCACATGATGCCTGTGACCATATTCCGTGTGATCTAGGTATGGCTTAATCATTTTATTCTATTGCATGACGGCTTATCAGCAACGTCAGCGGCATTAAATCCATCAGGGACGGTGCTCTTGCTTCCCTGCACAGGATCTCCTCTCCAGCCACATACGCCTCGTCGCGTATAGCCATTTGAACTTTGGACATCTGATTCYAATAGTTGTGACTTATTTAACGCGTGTCTGAGATGTCAAGACGAGTTCCTGCTCCTTCAGGAACTTCCCGATGCCTTATCAACCCTCCTTCTACTTCTCCGTCACACAGCCCAAGCTTCCCGTCTCCGCTACCCCGCAATCAGCCTGCATATTGATAGGGCGGATCCGTCAGCTAGCGAAGACTACATTCGCACAAGCAGTAAGCAGCAAAACAAGTCAAAACATGTAGGACGGAGTGTGAATCCTATCCATACAAGAAACAGAACAAGCGAGTGTCTTGGCACAGGCGAGATTGTTTAGATCGTTTAGCGCATGCAGGTCCGGGCGAGGCTCCCTGCATTCCACGTGTCTGATGATCTTCAAGCAATCAATCATGGCGCGTTGGATTAAAATTGCTCTTGAGGCACGGCGATGTTCGCTGTCTTATGTTCTTGGATCCTGATCCAGGAGCTTTCGTCGGACAGAGATCATAGAAGTTGTGGCGGAATTCGACTCATGGTTTGTTTAGCCGAATGAAAGTATGTATACCATCGAGATTTCAATGTTGCATACTGCAATAGCAAGGCGGGTTC
The DNA here is from genome assembly GCA_000444155.1 of Cladonia macilenta KoLRI003786. NCBI lineage: Eukaryota > Fungi > Ascomycota > Lecanoromycetes > Lecanorales > Cladoniaceae > Cladonia > Cladonia macilenta. The sequence goes on from KE598568.1 coordinate 224,172, forward strand.
AACAACAAGGCTAAAAATACCATCAAGTCACCGGATTTTGTTGAATAATAAGAGCGCTTGAAAGGCGTCAGCAAGTCCTTGTGAGTCTGCAAATAAGCGGAGCACCCCCACACTAAGGGAAATTCTTTTCAACGGATTCGCGTAGTGGGGATAAAGGTCAAAGCTCAAAGCCTGTAGAATAAATTTCCGACGTTTTGGTGTACGTGCATCTTCCTCCAAAAGAATGCTTGGTGGCGACGTCGGTCCGAACAGAAAAGTGCTGGGGAGTGCTAAGAAGATATGGCAGTCGAGATCGGCCCTTTCAGAGGCGACTTGTTCCGCAGAGTGGGTTTCGTGGGATGTTCGACAATATGAAGATATGATTGTGCTCCAGCGAAGAGAATGCGCCAACAAACACCAATATCAACCTGCAAGACATAGCAAAGCCATTTCTGGAACAGTCAAACTAACCTGTAGAGGCTCTGAATTGTCGRGCTTGGRAGCCCGGTCATTGGAAAGGTTCAGGGGCTTTGTTGGTTCAATTGGCGTCCTTGCACTGCGGTGGTCTAGCCCGCGCTGATCGTAGTTGATCGTAAGGTAGTTTTGTCGTGGCGAGTAGTTGCAGCCTCTCATGGGGGGCATCACAAGTGACAGACGCATGCTCTGGCATCTGACCTCGTCAGGCCGTCGTGCTGCACAAGGTAGGAATTCTCCGCAGTAACCAATACTTACATTGTAATGATTCGCTGCTGATCAAGGTACCGGGCTCTGACTGACATGGTGGAGTTACGGTCGAGCCACGGAGAGATATACTTGAACAGGAACCGCGGCGGCAGGGACGGAGCTAAGTGGCTTGACCACCCTGGCCTACCCCATAATCCCGCCGTCTAAAGATCTGTACGGAACGCTCCCTTAAAGGTCATGCCTTACGCTCAGGCCTCTTTCCCCCCCGAGCCATCTGCCWCTGCGCCCACTCCCTAAAAGGATTGAGTTATGAGCCATGAGCCATGAGCCATTATTCGAATACTCGCCGGTTTGCGGCTTACTTCGTACGCCTCTACCCAGCGCCAGGGAAAAGATCGCAGCAGCAGGGAACTTGGCTCGAGCTTCCCCTTCAACCCTCCATACTAGCGTGGGGTTCAGAAACAGTTTGGCTTTGGCTTTTTGGCTCTCAATTCATTCGCTTCACTACCCCGTCCTGTCCCTTCCTATGGACAGTCAGAAATTTCACATTGGTTGTACCGTCCGCTAGATCTTTGCCTCTGCACATTTAAAGACCGGACCGTCTCCGCTGTTCCGTCTCTCTCACTTCCACCATGGAAATATACATACATACTGTCACTCTTCTGTTATCTGATTGCCGTACTTCTGGTTCTCGTTCCCGCTCCCGGCAAACCCAATATCCACAATACCCTGTCTCCAGTCTCTTGCCCTCCTCTCCAGCTACATATAGCCATCACCATGACCATGGTCAGTGCCGTTAACGGACGGCATCATATGCCAACAAATACTTTACCAATGGACTATGCTTCCACTGGACCTTCCATCAAACATGGGTCTCGAACCAACCATCACCACCGTCACATGTGGATCATTACGGGGCCAGCTGGTTGTGGCAAGAGCACTGTTGCACAATATCTGGCCAAAGAACTTTCCATACCCTATGTTGAAGGTGACGATGTGAGTGGGCCTGTGCTTAGTTGCATATAGCGGACATCGTCATGTGGCTCTTGGCTAACGTCGTGCGTCGTGCGGGGTCTAGTACCACACAGATTCCAACAAACAGAAAATGTCGCAGGGAACGCCTCTCACCGATGCAGATCGGTGGGATTGGCTCATAGCCTTACGTGAAGCTGCCGCATCTCGCCTCTCGCCTTCCAAATCCTCAACAACTAAACCACATGACGGCGTTGTGGTCACGTGCTCCGCCCTGAAGCGCAAGTACCGAGACGTGATACGCATAGCGGCCTACGAAGACCACGATGTCATGGTGCATTTCATATACCTGCGGGCAAATGCAGACACCCTCTTACAACGGGTGAAGAGCAGGAAAGGCCATTATATGAAAAGCGCCATGGTGCGCTCGCAGATGGAAGTTCTGGAGGAGCCAGATGCGGCAGAGCAGAAAAGAGACGTGCTGGAAATCGATTGCGCAGTGAGCCTTACACAAGTGCAGAAAGAGGTGGTGAAAACTGTCAGGGGAATCCTAGCGGAAGACCAATGACATCTGCCCATCAAAGTCGGATCGAATGATATTTATGCACAATTAGGCATTTAAGGCGTTCTACAAAAGGCGATATCTGCTGCTTAAAAGATTCACTTGATGCATTGCGTCGCGAGGGGATGGGTACACACTGGATCTGGCTACAAAAAGGATACCCAGGCATTCATCTGGGATGGCTGAATGGGAGAAGCATAGTCTTGCGGGGGGCGTTGGCCAAAAGTTCACCTAGCTAGGTACGAACCATTAATTTCTGAACGCTTGGGCACATAAAAAAGGATGATTTTGAGTGTGACTCTCGGACTCCGGTATTCGTGTACTGGTCCTCTGAGGGAATGTCACGTGCCGATCTCATGTTCGGGGACTGCTCCGCTGGGGCGCAACAGCGTGGAGGTGGCCTGAGCTTTTCGCTTCCAAGGAATTGGAAGAGTTTAGTGGTAGATCTCGCATGTTGTTCCGCTATCATCTTTCCTCCTTACTGGCTCCTGGCATGCAGGAAAAGAAATACCATCCCGTGTACCCGGCCGCGGGACCTGCATGTTGGCAACCACCGTCAAGATTCCAGAGTCGCTATCACTGGTCATCATCATGAACTGCTGTACGGGCGATAGCGCCGCAATTGATTGATAAGGCAAGCCTTGACTCAATAAATAGACTGATGAAATAAATAAAGGGTAGTAGCGGCGAGCACTAGGTACCTTACTGAACCACAAGGCATGGAGAATACCGCCCAGTCATCTGGATTGAGAAATTCATCTACAGCACTGAGTCCGCGGAAACATACTTTGACAGCCCTCCCCATACTCAGCTTCCAACAGTTTCCTATTGTTCACCCCAAAATCCTTCAACCCCCAGCACCTGCCTCTATCCGCCTAGCCTAACGTAGCAACCCCCCTACACCAAACGTTAAGGAAGATTGCCACCTTATTATCTCGACTAACACACTCACTACACATCCCTCCTCTACAGCAAATGCCTCGCTATCTTCCTCACAACAAAACGGGCGTCTCCTTGAACTGGCCAAAATTCACTCCTACATGCTTCTTCATACATTACGACGGATGATCCTCGTCTGAAATGAATATGTGATACTCAAACGTCGTTATCGGCGCACTGTATCTTGAGAGTGCCTGCCACTTGAGCGTTAAGTTGCACTGTGTTTCTTTAGCCTTACGAACGCTAGATTATTGTGCAGCTACGACATGTTCAACGCATCATCACGGCTGGGTTGGAACATTGCCTGTGAACATCAGCTGACGGTCGGACGGTCTGAAGAAATATTGAATATGCGCTATAAGCAAATCCGGAGGGTTGGGGTTAAGCTGGTGCTGACTGTACCAACCTCGCTACCAAGATTCATTGATTTCGCTCCGAGCATGATTAGAGATCCATGGAAATACATCTTCAGATGCAGGTGACTTGGCCTCCTCGAGCTTCCTCATCCAGGGTTTCTTTCTCGAAAGAAATAGCCGTCCTTTGTCCGTGCATATATGAATTAATTATTTGTTGACTAGACCTTCGTCCATCTCTGTTCCTTCTCTAGACAACCAAGGCAAACCCTTAATTTCTTTCACAATGTTGTGTCTTTCATTCTTAGTAACAGGTTTCCTAACCTTGGTCACTGCCTCCACATATACAAACCCCCTCAGAACTCAAGGCGCCGACCCTCACATGGTCCACTTCCAGGGTTACTATTATCTACTGAATAATAGCCAAATAGATGGGCACATCCAAATGGTCAGATCCACGACGCGCGGTGGGATGGTAAATTGAGAAACGAAAAAGGTCTGGCAGGACTCTACGCCTTCGAGGTGCTGTACTCATTGGGCTCCTGAACAACATCAAATCAATGGAACGTGAGAGAGAACTTCAAAGGTCAAACAAATTCTTTCATTTTGACACCAATACGTGCAACAGCTGGTACATTTACTACACCGCCAGCCCACAAAGTGCAGACCTGTTCACGTCTGCTCATCGTCCCTATGCAGGAATACGTGGCTTTCAGAGCAAGGCCTCATTTCCACATAATCCCAGCATCAGCCTCCCATCGGATCCAAAATCGTTCCAATTGCTCCGTACTCATAAGGTCTACTTTAGCCACTCGTCTCGTCATTCGCTCCCAATAGCCCCCGCCCATCCCCTCTCCCACTACAGCCTCGTCTTCGGTAGTCGCAAGCCAGACGCCAGTGGCAGCGCCACAAGATACATCTGTAGCCAAAATTGTCGTCGCCTTCAAAATCCAGAGAGCCGGATCTTCCCATATTGGACGAGTCTTTGCTTTCCCGAAAATTGGGGTCATTGTGAAGCCAGGGGTGAAAGCGTGCGCAACGCGTTCATTTCTTGTGCCGTTTGCTTTGGCCGCGCTTTCCCATTTGTTGTAGAGAAGTTTTGCGAAGGCTACTTGCATGGCTTTGGTGTTTGAATAGAGAACGCTATCTTTGGCAGTGGCATCTGCCTTGACAGCGGCGATAGGCGCATGGAAGCCAGTCTCCAAACGGTTCTTTACAGTGCTGAGGGAGAATTTAGGTGTGAATTTGCCGGCATATTGGCCAGTGCTTGAAGTAAATATGATGCGTGCTCTGTGTGAAAGGCATGGCTCCAAAAGATGCGTCAACAAGAATGAGCCGAGCAAGTTCGTGGCATAGAGCATAGGAAAGCCGTCGACTGTGAAGGGCTGTCCAGGGGGAGTAGCAGGGCTACCTGCATTATGGATCAGGATATCGATGTTTGACTTCGATCTCTTCCATCTTTCAGCACATTCTCGTACAGATGAGAGAGATGATGTGTCAAGCAACAGAATTTCGACACGGTCTGCAGAATTGGGGACTGCACATGTGATTTGAGAGACAGCCTCCCGTGCCTTGGATGTGTTGCGACAGGCTAGATATACAGTCGCGTTCTGTCTTACAAGCTCGAGCGCGATATTGAGACCAATGCCACTGTTGGCTCCGGTCACTATGGCGATCTTGCCAGTGAGGTCTGCAGCTGGCGTGATGGGTTTTGAGTAGACTCGCCCAAATACTAGGTTAAGCAACGATAGTACCAGGTCACAATAGAATCTCACGCGAGATATTGTAGGATGAGACATGGTGGGATGAATAATATCAGAGGCGGAGACGCTGTATTAGCAGCGTGCCGCTCCCCTTTAAAGCAAGCCATCTTCTGAGGTTGCTTAGGCTGAACTAGATGGCGGCCCTTTTAGTTGCTCAAATAATGGGTGGGGTGAGTAGAAGGATGGTGTGGCGCTGCGTCACCTGAGTAAGAGCGGCAGCAGCGGGTGAGCGCCCAACTGGGGGCATCTTCTTGACGTGCCAAGGGAACGCTAGTGTCAGAGAGATCCGATGCTCTATGCGGCGTTGGCGATGGGGTTTGGTCACAGCCATTGCAACTGCCCTTACCATTCACCAGATACTGCCTTACTATCATTACTCCTACAATCGAATACGCCTTCCCCAAGTCCACAACACAATAGAAGCTTCTGCCCACTGGAGCCTTAGCACCCCCGCCCCCAGTCATTAGTGGTGCACCTGACGCTCGAGGCATATTCCCACTTCACCACTCCAAGCCGGAGTTCCATCACACTTCATCGACAGGATGATCGAGTCGACGAGGCGAAGAGTCCTTGATACTCTCAATAACAGATATCTTTACGGCCGGGTGGTGCGTTCCTTCCTCGAGCGTCATGACTTCATCGAATGGATTCTCTACTTTTCTACCTGGCCACCTAGCTTTTCGTACTCTATCCGCTTAATGAATAATACTGACCTACTTTAAAATCCTTAGCCCCTCCTCCACGCCATTGCGATTCTTATCGAGATGGTCATCATCTCGAGGCTAGTTGCCAAATTCAACACCTACTATGCGGACAAGCCAGGTATGACCACTGTGGCAAATATAGAAGCTGGACATAAGCTGACATCATATGCAGTCCTCACAATTATGGTTACAAATGCTGTACGTCTTCTCCCATGCACCCGAAGCATAAGAAGCTTCGGGCAATGAAATACGGCCAATGCTAAAAGCTAGGCTATATGTAGGTGCTAGGAGGCATAGCAGATACTGTCGCCCAATCCCTTACAGCGATCCGTGCCAAGTCGAAAAGAAATGCCGCCTTGGTTAAAGATATTTCAGATGGCATTGAGATGCCAGAGTACGATGAGAAGAGTCCTTACGTTTCCGAGTACATCATACCACACCGAACACCAGGGCCTCCGCCATTCGATTTTGAGCGTTTAACGAGGTTCATGTCCTATGGATTTATCATGTCGCCTGTGCAGTTTCAGTGGTTTGCATTTTTGTCACGAGCGTTCCCAATTACCAAACAGAGTGCCACAGTACCGGCGCTACAACGAGTCTGCTTTGACCAACTCATCTTTGCACCTGTTGGTTGGTCATCAACTACCCAGAGGAAGGCATCSGAGCTAATCATGCTAATAGGGCTCGCATGCTTCTTTACATTTATGACTGTCACCGAAGGCGGTGGTAGACGAGCTGTGGCCAGGAAATTTCAAGATGTCTATCTACCAGCGCTGAAGGCAAACTTCATGCTTTGGCCTCTGGTTCAGATCCTCAACTTCAGGGTGATACCTTTGCAATTTCAAATTGTAAGTAATGGTACCATACTACTGATGACTGCAGACTAACCCARCATCTAGCCGTTTGTTTCGACTGTTGGCATTGCGTGGACAGCATACCTCTCACTGACCAATTCCGCTGACGAGCCTTTATAAATGGGTTTGAAGTGTTGGCAGTTGGGGTTTGGGTCTGATAAAGAGAATGAGGGTGGATGTCCGCTGTAAATGACCTGGAGTTTCCGGTTACGAACATGGGACAGCGTACCACCTGCATAGCTTGGCGTAGATCTTTGGCGTTAGGACTTGACGCCGACGCAAGATGGCGGTTGCAAGGGCTGGGGATGGGCTATATGTAGGCACTGATCATGCATGAGCTGAGGATAGCATATGCTATGTATACTGGTCACGCAATCGATCGATTTCCGGCAGTGGCATCGCCCAAGAACATTTCTATGATTCGAACAACGCTAAATATGGGTATATATGCCAATACGCCTGACACCGAATTCTCTTGGCTCTTGCACTTCTCCCAACTATCTCTCGTGATACATTGATCTGACAAGGAGCCAATCTTCGCCGTTCAACGTCTCTTACTCGTAAGCGCTCCCATTTCAATACAATCCACCTCCTCAACAGTCATACATCTGATGGATTATGCCTTCAGGATCCAGGTAGTCTTGGTACAATCGATCATCGACAACGTGACAACTGGGCCTGCCGCAATGCTCTATGGGTACCACCATTCCCGAGGGACTGCAAGTAACCTGAAGTGCCAATTGTCAGCATCGATATGCGACACCACAGACTAGTCCTAGGAGCTCACAATGTCATATAAATTCCACGAGCAGGCGAAACTTCCCGCATCTCTTGAAGGATCGCAAAATTCGCTCCTTGTGTCTCGCCATTGATCGAGGACTGGAATGGCGATACTGGTACCGCAAAGAAAAGTAAGGGTAAAAGCCAGGAGAGTATTGAACAGCATCTCGGCTGTAAATGAGTGACTTGGTCGTAGACCGGATTGATAATTGAAGGTAGCGACTGTCAGATTTGTTGTAAAACTGTGGTGGGAGTAGGTGTGGGAATGGTGGTGGTGTTGGTGGTGGTTACCCACCCCAATTGATCGAAAAGGGCGTGATTGACATTGCATGGGAAGGCCCATGTATTTGTATCATTGTGATAAACCGCATCATGTGACTTCCTAAGCATGGCTCCCGGGAAACCTTGAGCGGCCTCTCCACCTTACTGGTGGCAGTTGGCCTTAGTGATGTAAACAACGGTCTAAAAGCAATCTCATTTCGTTGGTATAAATTGCATTAATTTCATGAGGCTATTAGCTTGGCCTAGGCCGCGGTATTCGTCACGTCGGTAAAGGGGAGATCGGCCCCTCCCATTCCGACCCCCGGTAAATGCCACCTACCTAATTACTTCTTTCATTTCATTTCACTTTCTTATTGCTCCCGCTCGTCCTTTATTCTGGCATCTTGAAACTCATGATTTACCAAATGGCCCAGGGTTTTATACCCGGCTGCTGAGCAATACTGTGCTTGATCATCGAGGCTAAGCGCACTGCTTACCTCCAACTCCTTCGGCAGCTGCTGAGACAGGCAGGGAGAACCTTAGGCGTGTTGGTTTCAGGACAACTACTCGGACGGAGACTGAAGTTGCGACTGCCAACGTTGCGGTAAAGGTAGGTGGCAATGGCAGGAGCAGCTTCCCTTGGTGCCCTCTTCGCGTCGACTGTGAACCGCACAAGAGTACCAACGAATCGCAACTGATATTATCGCTTTCCAATCGCTGGCTCAGAAAAATGACTGACGTAGGTTACAAGCTGTTCTGACCGTCATTCTCCGTGCTTTCTAGTCCCTATCTCCATTTATGCTATTGCTTTGTTAGAACCGCGTGATTAGGTTCCCTCTGGTCAGAGTATGGAGACCAAAAATGCAGTCTTCAAACTTCTGCAGCGACTTTCTTCTTTGCGCCCCAATAGAAGATCCATCAGCCTATACCTTATCGCACTTGGTTACTGGAGGTGTGGGAGTCATCACCAAGTATGGCATACGTGCGCAGCCAACACCGCCCCAATGCACTGCGGAACACGGTMCTCTCGATACCAGATAAGGCTGCAAGGCAACCTCCTAAACCTAACAAATTGCCTCTCCCAGCGGCTACACAAACGAACCATTCATTTTGTCCATCCAAGTTTTGGAAATCAGATGATACACCAAATGGAGCCGAAGTGTCCATTGTGCATGTTGTGAAGCTTCCCCTTTCAAGTAAGCTCAAGGCTTCCACAGCGTTTTCGTGATGTCGCCATGCATGCGACGAGGTTAACAGCCTGCCAACTGCCACGCCACCCATGGGTAAACGAGATGGGCTATGGTATGCCGTAATCCGTCTAGCGTTCTTATCTATTGTCCTGCCCATTTAATACAGTGAACTGCGATACCTTACTTCTAGGTTGTTGTTCTGACCGGGTAGCTACAAGACATGGACCCCCTATCGGTCTCAGCTTCGATCATTGGGATCACTACTGCAGCTGTGCAGGTGTCTCGTATGCTGAAAATCTTCGTCGATGGTGCAAATGGAGCTCGCACGTCCGCACGTAGTGTCCTCATGGAAGTGACGGGGATTTATGCCTGTCTTCATCAGCTACAAGACTTCCTCTTGGGTAAGCGAGAAGCCTCTAGGTCTCGAAGATCGCTCGTCATGATCGAACACCTTATTATCGTATTCACCGATTGTGTTTCGATTTTCTCAGAACTCGAGCAGACCTTGGAGTCATTGAAAACCGACGAGCACATGGGCATTATAGACAGAATGAAATGGTCATTGAAGGAGACTGCCATCTCGAAATTACTACTCCGCCTTCAATCATCGAAAGCATCCCTCAATTTCATGTTGACAATCCTGTCTTGGTGAGTTTTTGTGCTGGTGTCAAATCCCAATGAGATTCACAGGACTCATGCGCATTTACCGCAGTACTTCAATAGAATGGGCCGAAGCCTCGACGCGTAATCTCTGCAGCCTGGTGCAAGAACTGTTGAGGTCGAATGTCGATATGTCCCATCGGCTGAAGGCTCTCGAGAGAATGCATCCTGCATTAGCTTCATCTATGATTTCACGGGGCAACAGCCCAACTAACGAGAGCGACGATGGTCACGCTTTGTATCGCCGCGCAACATGCTTGGGATTCCATCTCGATCAAGAGCTTCAGATGTCACCAGTATATCGAAGAGTCGGCTTCAACCAGATCACACTCTCCCAGTCGAGTATCTCCTCTAATGGCCCTTCAAGTCTGTCAGGGTTGAGCCTACTTAATGTCTCTGATGTTTTTGCCCTTTCACTCCCGATATCTTCGTCAGAATTATGGAACCACCATCGCTATATTTCCAGTGGTCAAGGCATGGAAGCCAACGTCACATCTTTTGAGGCGTGGTACAACCCTCCTCGCAAAGTAAGACTCTGAACCCGGATCCACACTTTGTTCTACTTGCTAAAAACATACATAGAAAAGTGCCTTCATAAGGACTGCATACTTCAACGGTCAATACACCAACCAGTATGCTCAGTCTAAATTCAGTGGCCACTTGGTTTATCGGCGTTTTACTGTTAACCCTAATTCGACACCAGTTTTCACTGAAGGGGTTCTTATGCCTCAAAGTCCTAAAGAGCTTGAAAGAGTTACTGAAGAAACGGATGTAGACGCAGAAAGAGCTGAGCTTGAAGACACAGGACCGCATGAAAAGGCTCCAAGATCTCTGAGTAGCAAACCTTTACCAGCTATTCCAAGTACGAAAGAACTCTCTACTACGACGTCCTCGGCCGACTCCTTCACCCATCAAAAGGCAGAACGCCGCAGGGCAATAAGATGTCCACAAGTCGGCTCAGTACCTTCCTTTCCTGTGCCACCAAAGTCGGGAGCAATCCATTCACCACCACTTGATCCACCGCCAAGGACGTCTCCGGCCCAAAATCTGTCCACTGACCAAGTCAGCAACCCGACGGCGCTCAATCATCGACACAAAGTCAATAGCTCAGCTTACTCAATGCTATGCGAGGAAGAGGAGAGCATTTTCCCGACCAGGAAATGGACCAAACCTCTGTCAGACATGGGCGATGCATCGAATTGGACACTTGGGGTACTCCAAAAGTTCACAGCTATCGAATATTAATTGCGCAGTGTCTTGCAATCATCAGGGAGCTAATCTATGAGGTTTGGAAGCTAAAATCCACTGATACTGCCGCTCTTTGGAGATCACAGCCTGATAATTTCCGCCTCGCCGTGCAAGCCCGTTCCTCTCCGGTTTATCTGTGCACTCTTAGCCACCAACCGGAACTTTCTGAAGGTGAATATAATGGCATCTATCAATGGGATTAGTGCAATGTCGTGTATGGACGAAGCGGATGGATCCTGACTTCTAGCGCCATATCACGCTTCATTCCCTTTGATATAATGCAGGATCGGTGTATATGCAGGGCCCACGTTCGACCCAAGATTCGAAAATGAGTGCCCAATTTTTCGGTGACATTCGCAAAAACAAGCAGCGTCTTGAACGGCCCAGCGACCCCATCATGTCCCAATTCACAACTTTCGCGAGAGGTTTCCTTCCACTACGACTTTCTAAAAACTCCAATAGACACCATCAATGGCAGGATCAGTCAAGCAACCAAGAAAAGCGTCCTCTACCGCCCGAGATGATAAGTTGCTCCGATGTTTGAAGGGAATGCCTTCTTCAGCGTCCGCGCTCAAGCATCCCACCTTTCGAAATCGTCCAGCGTCGGATAAGACGTTGTCCGACCTCCTTACTTAAAGCTCCACACTGAACTACAGCCTCAGCTCTACGAATGACTGCCGCTGGAGGTGGATCTTCTTAAATGGACTGGGAAGATTGGACGTTCCGCAATGCGGCAGCCGCAAGCTCTCTAGTCTGGGACACTACGGGGCTACCAAGGCCCTCAGGACGTCTCACCACAATAATCTCCTCCTATAGGGTGAGCAATCGTGAGCATTCCAGACAAATTGACGGCACCGATCTCGAGTAAGTGCTTGCGGAGTGTTTGGGCGATGTGGAGGCTAGGCGAAGGGAGAAGTCAAGAGCGTCAAAAAGTGTTGATTGGTCGACAGAGGGGAGCTATCCAACTACACAGAGCTTCTCGATAGAATTGCTCTAGCTTTAAAGTCCCCCGCAGGACCGAGAAGGTGCGGCCGCAATGGCAACCTGGTTTGTGGTCTCGCTGGCTATACAGCAAGATCTGCTCAACGTTTCGCCTCTGAAGGTGCCTAATGAGTCGGCTTTCGTAGCAATTACAGAGAGTGTCCTAATGAGAGCAGTTGCGCTAGGCCTACCAATATCATCCTGGCGATGATCGTTTTCTTTGCCGCAATAGCTACCTGGGCCAATAGTGCAAACACTGTCAGATCCACCTTACGTGCCCATCKACCAAATCCATCCATCCATTCCCAATGAACTATAAAATCCTCGCAGATTTACTCCTCCCTAACTCCCTCTCATTGCTATTACCCCTACTCCCTCTCCTCCTCACCTTCCGCCCACCCACCTACCTCTACCCCTATAATCTATATAAAAATCAACCATACAACACAATCCACTTTTCCAGCCCTCGTCCCTCACCACAGTCCAACCCCAAATCCCAAATCCCAAATCAGACCCTCCTTCCTTCCTTGCTTCCTTCCTCCCTTCCATAACCCTATTTCCATTTCCTTCTCATAAAGCTATCTACCTACACTYCTTTCCAAATTAAACCACTCGCCAGTTATTCAAAACCCTGTATGTCTGTTCAAACATCCACACCGTCTACCCATCCCATCCCATCCATCCCATCCCGACCCAGTCTCTCTGCACACACACGGGGCTCTGTATCTGCTTGGTGTTTTAATGCTAGTAACAGAGCTATGGGCGGGTAATGAATGAATAGATGTATCGTATTTTCGTTATGGGCTTAGGGGGAAGGGGGAGGGAGGGAGAGGAAGAGAGGGGGAGAGAGGGGTAGGGGGAGGGGGTCAAATCGGTAGGTAACCCTGCTGCGAGAACTAGGGAAGGATATAATAGGATGGGAAAGGAAGGAAGGAGGGGAGGCAGGAAATCATTGATATGTGGGTTATTTTTAGTGGGAAATGAAATCATTGTGAACGTGTTGGTCAGTGTGCGAGGAAATGGAAAGGAAGATTTTGATTAGATGATTGGAACTTCGTTTGGAAGGACTGCAGATGAGCGGGAATCGTGCGTGGGTTGGCTTGTGTATCTTCATGTTGTGAATCGTTCGGGTGGACTGCAGATGAGCGGAGTTTGTTGGTATTATTGTGTAAGGTATTTAGTCTGGCAGGGGAAAAGGAAGTTTATTGTTTTCTTGTGTTTAYCGTATTACCGTATAGTATACATATCTTATGTAGAAGAATAAAAAGTATATTGTTTTCTTGGGTTCATCGTAGGACCGCATAGTATATTATACATATTTAAAAGGAGTGGGTACATCGCATACTGTGTGCTGAGATCTTCCCTACATATGGTAGCGTACAGCAAATGATAATCATACAAATTTTAGAGGAGTGGGTACATCGCATACTGTGTGCTGAGACCTTACCTAGGTGCATGGTGGCGTACAAAAAATGATAATCATACATATTAGCCTGCTGATATGTTGTCATAGTTCTGAGACTCCGCGTAAGCACACTATGTCAGACAATGTCCTTCGTTGCATCGTCGTCGCTATCTCAAGCCCCCCATTTCGAATTATGCTGGCTTGACTGACACCACATCTCAAACGCCTCTTCCCACCTCTTCTCCGTCGATAGCGTGAAAGCGTCTTTATCAAGTTCCCTAACCGATTCCATCGTAAGCGCTCCCTCAACGCCTTCCTTAATAAAGATCTCACTCCCCAGGCTTATGGACGTGTCGCTCCTCTTCCTAGCCGTAGTGTTGAATATCGACAAACTATTAAGTCGCGGCGAACCGATCACCCACGATTGGTCGGTTCTCAGCCGTTTCTTGTTGGGTAAAATGGTGCTGAGGATTGGCATATTGGAAGCGAGAAGGGCGAAGAAGATGGAGATGGAGGAGGAGGTTAGGTTGTTAGTGTAGATGAGGGTGATGTCGGGGGTTTTTTTATTTTGGAGTTGGAAGATGGGGCGGAGGATGCTGGCTATGCAGGAGATGGAGCCGATGAGGTAGAGGATGAGGAGGCGGAGTTGCGTGCCTTGGGAAATGCGAAGGGATTGGAGGGAGAGGATGGAGATGAGGAGGAGGGCTAGGGAGGAGATGCTGTGGAGGATTCCGAGGGTGGTGGATAAGATGGTTGAGTTTAGACATTTGGGTGGGTGAGATGGGGTGCCGAGGGAGAGAAGGCTGTAGTTGAGGGTTGGTGGTATGCAGTGGAAGAGGGTGGTGGAGATTATGATTGTGAGGAGAATGACGAGAACAAGGAGGAATGTGCGGTGGGTTGTCCTCCAGCGAGGAGAGGTGAGGGCGGCGAGGCGGTTGTTAGATAGCGTGATGGAAATAGCTGTCAGAGTGACGGTGATTAGGAAAATTATCTGGCTGAGGCCTGCGAGCTGATTCCCGCTGTATATCAGCTGTCTTAGTACGCTCTTGCGGCCAGGAGACAAGGCTTACTTGGTAGAAGTAATTAAGTTCGTAGTATGTAATATCGTAAATATGTTTGCCGGTGCCTCCGTAGATGGCTAAAGCAATTACCAAACTATACCACGACAAAGCCCCAATTGCTGCTGGTATKATCACCAAATCATCGTAGCCTATGCTGAGATCCTTCYGGAAGACTCGTAGACAGAGACGTGTTCCGGTTGTTAGRAGTATTAGAGCAATTGCTAAAGTCATGCACGTAACAAGGATATTTTTTGAGACGTCACTGGCACTATCTATGCTTTTGATAGCATATAAGGGAAAGATTTGAGTAGGATCTAACATGTTCTCAGCTACGTCAAGGGTCCGGGCATAGCCTCGAATAATGAGCCGGTCGTCGTTGGTTGCTGGTGGTTGCCCAACGAGTGCTGAATTCGACATGTCGAATTGTGTATAAAGAAGAGGTTTTTGASTAGAAGAAAGAGCATTGRGATTGCACGGTATTTCAAGGGGCGAAGGATAGCATGGTAAACAGAAGATACCAGCCGAAAAGCTGAGATCCTCGAAGGTACAATAGACATGAACAAGAAAAAGAGATTAATTGGCTTGTCCCTTTAGCGTGGTGCATCACTCGCATCAAAGGAAGCAGATCTATGTATCTCATCGTCCACAATTTGATTCGTAATGAATTACTATGGTCTCGGTAGTCACGTTAGCCTCGGTAGGCTTCGGCGCCGTAATTGTGTATCTGAATATCTGAGTGAATGATGAGTCACGTACCGGTGTAGTCAAATGAGTATGGTCAGAAGAAGCTTCTAGTGTGACTGATCTTGCAAAATCAGCAGCCACGATTTGATGATCTGGGCCTAAGCGGTAATTGTCAGAGGTCCTCTACATTTGATACYGAGACTAGAGTCCTGGCAGTCGTGATGATAGGCTTATTGTGGGGGATCCAAGACGTTGCAACGCATCAGAGTATGTGCAGATCAGCTGTGCCCCGAGTGATTCCCTTCTGGGAGAAAGGTGATAAGCTGCTTAGGGACGGCAGCCTAGAATATGGGGGACGTTGTGATTGGAGCGCATATCCTGAATCCTTCTCTGATCCTCCTCAGAAGGCTGGAAGATTGCTGGGACTTGCCGGCATTGCAGCACCACGTGGACTTTGGTATGGAGTGATTTACTCTGGGGTAAGGCAGAGGCTTTCCAGGAAATCTATGTTTGGCTGAGTTCGGCACTGTGGCTAAAGTAACACGACAGCCACCCCCTGACCGGTGCCGCTCTTAACAGGGTTGCCATATCCTTTGAGGCCACTGACGCTGGACTGTGCGATTATTCATGTAGGAATACTTGGAATGGTGGAAACCTTCAAAATCGTCGGCAAGGTCGATAAGAGGAGCGGGAAGCTGACGTGGGGGCTAATTGTACCGGATTAGCTTACTGTAACTACTCGTGAGTTGGCCGAAGCTTGGTCCCTGCAAGTCTGTAAACTTCAGCGGACTCTGGGAGCTTGTGAGGTGGCGCTGGAGAATTTTCAAGGTACAGAGTGGTATTCGGGGATTAAAACTGGCCGGACAGGGCAATCATCGACGGCGTGGTGTCTGTGTGACTCTCCCACGTACCGAATGGACAGACTGCCTCCGGCAGGTCTTCCCGCGGGTGGTAGCTGCCCGCAATCAACCTTTTCTCTTCATCTCATGCAGTGTGCTTCACGCATGGCATGACCAGCCATAATCCCCAACACCAGTCCAATTGCGTGTAAGCCAGACAGTCAAGGCCATGGAAGGCTTCAGGATATGACAAGTAGTTCTATGGCAATTGGCGGTGAGGTGCATCGCGATCACCAACTCTCCTTGCTCATCTCTCAGATTTTAGGGAATCCTTCCCCAAAGCAGCACAGAGCTAACTCCTCATTCTCTGGGTTGCAATAACGGCAGAATCATTGACAGCATTCCATTACGGGGTCGCCGGAGTCTCTTAGCCTTTTGAAGTGGCCGCCTGATTTGATCTTGATGCCGACCCTTACGTTTGGTGCAGTCGACAACCGCTGTATTGTTCATATGGCATATCAAACATCAGTGTAAGGTTGTCGGTAGGCGCACCTCTTTTGCTTTTGCGGCTCGTGCGGGGTTGCTCCACCCCAGCGGGCCCGCCCAATTGACTTTGACTGACCTCCGCCTCCATATGCGACCCCTAATGCAGCCTATCCCAGCCTATCCCTTTTAGCGAATTCCCACTGCCATGCTTCTCCATAATGACCGTTCTTTTCTCTATTAAGCAGGAGTCATTCAGGACTTGGGAGTCTTACTGAAGACTGACTACTGCGAGATTTTTCTTTTTGCAAACTTCCCCCTGATTGTCAGCCCTTGTGTTTGTGCTAGGCTTGCTTCGGTACGCAACTGCTAGTTGGTGTCAAGCTCAGTCCGCTTTTTCGGCTCCCGCCATAGTACGCACATTCTAGTGACGCCGTCCCACGAGGCAATAATGTTTTGACCTAAGCTCGCATGAACAGGCGCTTTCATTGCTATCTACCGTCCCAATTGGGTTTCTCCACTGCGAATGATTGCCCGTTCTCCCCTTATAAACATGTCTCGTCGCACTCGTGAGCACAGAAAGCAGGCTGCGGTCTTGCAATTGAATCAAAATGAAGCTTTCAATCCTCTGCTGCGCGCTGAGTCTCCTACAAGCTGTCTTGTCCGGACCAGTTGCGCCTGGAAGCTCCACTGAAGCTCTGCATCGCCGAAACATATTTTATGTTGGCGGTGAGTACGTTTACAACGCGACCCAGGGTGGTACCATATTGATTAATGACCAATACGTCGAGGAGCTTACTCCTGCTGGCGGCGTGAAGCATCCATATCCTATTGTCTTCTTCCACGGTGGTGGTGTCTCTGGAGCTGTAAGTAGTAAAATAACAAATCCCATGAAGCTAGACTAATCGTGCTCAACAGCAATGGCTGAACAAACCTGACGGCAACCCCGGCTGGGCCACCTACTTCCTCAACCAGGGATATATGGTATACATCCTTGACCTCTGGAGCGTCGGCCGGTCAAGCGCGGACGACTTTCCTTCCCAATTCATAGGCGGAACAGTTGAGCTTGTGGAGGTCGCCTTCTCAGCACCCGAGCTCTACCATAATTACTACCAAGCACAATTCCATACTCAATTTCCAGGCGTAAGTTCCTTTACGCACTACCAATCTCCAATACCAACTCGCAACCTTAGGAGAACCAGGTCCTTCCGTTCTCCGAAGATGTACTGACAGAAACGCAGAATGGCTCGATTGGTGACCCAGCATTCAACGATTTCTACGCACGCTTTCTGCCGCTCAACTTTTCCCCTCGTCAAGAAAATGTGACTAGAACCTCAACCTGTGCCCTTCTATCAATGATTGGCCCCTCATTCCTCATCTCGCATTCAATTGGTGGATCAGCCGGATACCTCACCACCGATGGCTGCCCCACTCTGGTAAAAGGTCACGTCAGCGTCGAGGGTGACAATACGCCCTTCGCGAGTTATGACGCCGGTGTTTTTGGCGTCAACACATCCTCCCCTACTCGCGCGTGGGGCCTCGCTGATGTGCCTATTGCGTACGATCCTCCCGTGACTGACCCAAGCCAACTTGTCACCACTACCACAGGCAAATTGAAATATACGGACGGGCTGCTCTCGCAGTATCCGTGCATTGAGCAAGCTGCTTCGCCACCGCCAAGGAAATTAGCAAATATATCGCAGGTGCCGGTCCTGTTTTTGACAACACAAGCGAGTGTGCATGCGCTGTATGATCAGTGTTTAGTGCAATTTCTGAAACAAGCGGGCGTAATTGTGGATTGGATATTGTTGGCAAAGCTTGGAATCAAGGGGAATGGCCATTTCAGCATGTTGGAGAAGAACAGTGATCAGATTGCCGGGGTTATCCTGAAATGGCTTGTTGGGAAGGAGTAGTGCTTCTATGAGCATGGATGGGGGACGGCGAACATTGTCCGAAATGACAGTACAATAAAGGGGAAAGAAGCAGGGGGCATATTATGATGCAGAGAGTATGTGTGGAAAGGTCTCTAACATAGAATTAGATCATGGGGACGTCCAGGCTGTCGCTCTATCGTCCGAAATATATCTTATAATTTCAATATATATTTCCATACTATCCCACTACCAGCTGTTACAAACTCCGGCTCCATTGCTCAGGAATGCACAGCACCGGCGCTCAAGAGGTCTGGTAGCTTGCAATGAATAGGCAGCAAGCCGTCTCCCCTCTGCAAGAGTTAGCAAAATGTGCTTTGTCATTTAGTCACGTGACTGCGCAACAAATTCGCAATGACGCGACGCGCCTACTTCAAGCGACCAACCTCCGCAGTCAACAATCTTTGCCACCTCGTCACCCGGTAAGCTGGAAGTCCTCTAGGCTCAGGTAGAGAAAAATCCGCCCCATACTTGAACCCTCGGAACTATACTGTCTACGAGTCGGCATTGGATTCTTCCGACGCAACCTTGCAACGCTGACTATCGACATCGTACCACTATGAGCGCAGGCGAAGCAGAAGAGACCCAGTCGGCCTATGGAGATGGAGGTGGAGGGCCTGGTGCGCCTACTCCATTATCAGTGTTAGAAGTGCGCAATACTGTCCGTCGAGGAGCATACCAAGCATTAGCTGATTGAGAAAGGGTGTCGCTGGTCTATCGGCTCGAGATATAAAACTTGTGGTAGAAGGAGGCTTCAATACCGTTGAATCAGTGGCATATACGTACATTTACCTTCACAGTAAACATGTCACAAGGCTAATCCATTACACAGACCTCGGAGAGTCCTCGAGCAAATAAAAGGCATATCAGAACAAAAAGCCACAAAAATCCTAGCTGAGGGTACCCCTCCACCTACCCCTCCAGATCCACCACCAACTAACCCTCTCCAGCATCCAAACTCGTCCCAATGGGCTTCACCACAGCAACAGAAATGCACCTCCGCCGCTCCGAACTAATCTCCATAACAACCGGCTCTAAACAACTCGACACCCTCCTCGCCGGCGGCATCGAAACCGGCTCCGTCACCGAAATCTTTGGCGAATTCCGCACCGGCAAATCCCAAATCTGCCACACCCTCGCCGTAACCTGCCAACTCCCCTTCGACATGGGCGGCGGCGAAGGAAAATGCCTCTACATCGACACCGAAGGCACCTTCCGCCCCGTGCGCCTCCTCAGCGTCGCAAACCGCTACGGCCTCTCCGGCGAAGAAGTCCTCGACAACGTCGCCTACGCCCGCGCCTACAACTCCGATCACCAGCTCCAGCTCCTCAACCAGGCCTCCAACATGATGTGCGAAACGCGCTTCTCCCTCCTCATCGTCGACTCCGCTACTTCCCTCTACCGCACTGATTTCGCGGGCCGCGGCGAACTCTCCTCGCGGCAAACACATCTCGCGAAATTCATGCGCACATTACAGCGGCTTGCTGATGAATTCGGAATTGCGGTTGTTATTACGAATCAGGTTGTGGCGCAGGTGGATGGCGGGCCGAGCGCGATGTTTAATCCTGATCCGAAGAAACCGATTGGGGGGAATATTATTGCGCATGCGAGTACGACGCGGCTGAGTTTGAAGAAGGGGAGGGGGGAGACGAGGATTTGTAGGATTTATGATAGTCCGTGTTTGCCGGAGAGTGATTGTCTTTTTGCGATTAAGGAGGATGGGATTGGGGATCCGAGTCCGAAGGATTTGGAGAAGGAGTGATGATCATGAGAGGAGATGCGAGGGAGTGAAGGTTGTTGTTTTCTTTTTGGTATTATATTCACTATACGTGCATGGCGCTGGGGCGCGGGACATGGCTTGAAAAGATATGCTTTTGAGCGGAGGATGAGCAGGGCATTGGGTCAGCATGAGAAGGATGAATGCATAGCACTGGACTGGGATAAGTAGACGGCGTTCATGTATGTATGTATGCATCACATCTCTTATATCTTCGCCAAATGCAAAGAATAAACGATTCCCACCACCCCAGTCCAGACTATCAGCACCAATAACCAATCAACAACCATGCCCTCAACCCTAACTAAAATCACAAAACATCCATCTCATCCCCTTCCCCCACAACAGCCCCACCAGCACCACCAAACCCAAACCTCCCCCCCTCAATAACCGCCCACCGATCCAACTCCCCCTGATACCACTCCCTAATATCCCCCACCCTCACCAACCCCCTCCTCCCCTCTTCCCCCCCCTCACTCAGCACCCACCTCTCCTCCTCACCCGCACAGCACAACAAATTAACAATCCCCAAATACATTTCCTCCACCTCCTCTCTATCCCTCGCCCCCAGCAACCCCCTTCTCGCCCCCTTTCTCGCACGCTCGGCTTGCAAATCTGGTAAAAGGGCGGCAGCCGCGCCGCGGAAATTATTATGTTTGATACGCCAGGCAGCGAGGATTTTAGGGTTGGTTTTAGGTTTTGTTTTGTTGCTGTTGCGGGCAGAGAGGATGTCGTCGATATGGGCGTGGAGGTTTGGGGGGAAGGGGAGGGAGAGGAGGAGCGAGGTGGAGTGCGGGGTGGAGAGGAGGGCGGAGATGAAGCTTGGGAGGAGGGTTTTGGGTTGTGGGTGGCGGGTTAGAGCGGAGAAGGCGGTGGGGTAGTCTGTGGTTTGGAGGGAGGCTTGGAAGAGGGAGGTGAGGAGGGTGAGGGATTGTTCGGAGGGTTTGGAGGAGGGGGGGGCGAGTTGGAGGGCGAGGTGGGCGAAGTGGGCCATTTGGGTGGGGCAGGAGGAGGCGTCGAAGAGGTTGAGGATGTGGGTGTAGTAGGTTGGGAGGCCGTGGGAGAAGGAGAGGGCGTCCATGGGGGATAGGAGGGAATGGGAGGCGGCGGGGTAGTCGAAGGTTGAGGGGCGGGCTGAGAGGGGAGGAGGTTAGTTCTGTGGGAGATGGGGTTGAGGAGGAACGTACAGAGTTTGAAGGCGGCTTTTTTGAAGTATATGGCTGCTGAGGTAAAGTCGCCTTTTAGGAGGTAGAGTCGGCCTTTGATGTAGGTCGACCAGTCGGTGGACGGTTGATAGCGGAGGAAATCTGTCGCGAGATCAAGATTATTGTTCGCGAGTAGATTACATTGAATGTAAACCCTGACTTCCTCTAGGCTGATTTGTTCGTTGCCTCCGAGGACCCATTGTAATAGGTCTTGGATAGTATGAGTCAACGCCTCACTCTGAAATTGCATGTCATGCGATTGAGGCGGTAGGGCAAAGGCGAAGAGGTTGTCAAGGACAGTGGAGATTCTGTTCTGCTCGTTGCTGGAAGTCTCCATGTCCGCAGCTTTGACCGGTGCAGGCGTCGGGTTAGCACCATTTTTCTCGGCTCTGGTCTTTGTCGACAGCCATTGCATGATTTGATACTGCCGAAGCAGGTCAAGTAGCTCCACGTATATTCTAGGCCCGTCGAATTTTTTCATCGGTATTTCGTCTCTGTGAATGTCCATATCCACAAACACTATCAAGATTAACAGGTCAAATAGTAGTTTCTCTCGCAAGGCTATCATGTCTCGCGCTCCATCAACGAGCATTCTCTGACCGAAAGTGGTGTGAGACAGCCCAGAGCTCTCAGGTGGCAGACTATGAGATAGTTCATCTAGGATTGATAGGAATGTCTCAGTCTCAAGCCTATCGAACCCCCCAATTGGATCAAGGGAATCCTCCAACTTCTCAAAGTGGTCTTTCCCCACTTCTTCTGTAAAATTGCAGCGATCGTAGAAGGACTGAATACGAAGAGGCACAGAGAGCGAAGGGTCTAGCCAAAGCTCTTCCGCTAGTACAGACCGACAGTTTTGAAGCAAGCCGTAATTGCAGTTCTGTCTAAAAATGGCCGCTGCTGAAACGATCAGGGCCAACTCATCTGGTAGTTTAGGTTCCATCCCTTGCTCCATTTCGATAGAAGGAGCTTCCAACATGCCTATAGATTTCGCCAGGATCGCGGAGCTGTTATCAGATATTATCTCGACTTTGTCGCAGGTACGAATCGCAGCAGCACCGTTAGTAAAAGCTATATAAGGCATCTCGACGTATCCGTCATAGGCAAGTGAAGAGATCTGCCATCTAGACTTATCGAGGTCTCTAATGTCTTGCCATAAGACGGTCCACTCTTGATCGCTTGCTTTGTGATACTTTGAAAAGTCTTCCTCCCCAGTTGTAGCCTCGACCTGTAGTGAAATGGCAGAACACATGCGCTCCTTTAAAGATGCCTTTGGGTTGGGAATGGAGATGGAGCGTTCCGAGCAATACATTGCAAGAGCAGTCTCTAAGACCGTCTCGGGGTATTTGCTGGGGCACATGATATATTCGAGCCATTTGTCGGTCGCATCTTCAGGGTCAAGGTCGGATATTTGAGGCGCTGGCTGATCCCTCCAAGTCTCGGTTGCAGTGGTTGTCCAGCTATTTTGCCAGAAGTTCGGTAAATCTTCGAGATCGAACTTCAAGTTGTAAAGCTTATGGCGCCTATTTGATCTCATGAGGACCCATATCTCCAACTGTTGTCCCCGTTGCGCGCCCTTGATTTTGAAGTCTGCAACCTTCCATATTGCTTTACTTTCTGGACTTGGGTCTGGGTCTGGAGGCTTGAAGGCGTAATCAGAATACAAGTCCTGAATCCCTCGATCCCCGTGGTCTGGGTCGCGGATACCCCAGAATTTGAATTGCCCAAGGTCGTGAGGTGAGAAGGTTACAGCGTAGTACAAGTCTCCTTCCATAGGCCGATAAGTTTCAAAGACTTGGAGGACATTCGGGCTCCCAGGATCCAACATCATTTTAGCCGTCTCATGAGGCTCACGATGCTGCCACAGGAGATCTTTCGAAAAGACACTTGCTGCTTTGGTCGGGTTCCATATTCGCAGAGTATGATTCAGGCATACTGCAAAGAGGTGATTCTTGTCCGGCGAGATTGCCATAGMAGTAGCGGTACCCTGCTCTAAGGTGGTGCCATCGTATTTGACCGTGTTGCTCCCTTGCCACCTAACTAGTCCTCGTAACGACGATGTCCACTGCCCATCCCCATATGTAGACTCATGCCATTTTGACCCGTCATCCTCTTTGTTCCTCGTCAATTGTAACAGCCTTCCATCGGCCAATGAGATGATCAAGAGCTGCGAATTTCCCGCAATCAAGCTATGTGGCGTGCTAATAGTGAACGTAGCGGGTCTCGCGACCTTACACCACCTCGATACATCCTCTTCAGACGCTGCAGCATGGCAAAAGAAGTCCTTGCGTATAGTGAGGGTGTAGAGATCATTTCCTTTCGTTAAAGCAAAAACACTGAGACTGTCTTGCTCTTCTGTGTCCGTCAATGCCACGCCGTTAGGCTTTATTGTACTGGCGAAGTGTAGCTGTATGGTATATGAAGCTTCTCTCGTCTCTCCATTTTTCTTGCTTAGGTCTACAGAACGAAGCTCTAAAACCTTTCCCTCTTGTAACACGCGCCAAAGAAAGCTTCGTGGATATCTTTTGGCCTTTCCGAAGTAGAAGGAGCTGGAAGTTGCGAGATGGTTTTGGTTGTATGAGTCCTCATCTTTGCAAATCGATGCGGATCTAAGAATGCGTCGCTGCTGGCGAGGTCGAACGCTGAAGGTGCTGGTTGATGGAACCTGTATCTGGATCACCAAACCTGGATATGCTGGTTCCAGGTCTGTCTGCGTTTCCTTGAACAAACATAAGGAGCTCACTGGGGCTCCAGAATCCATTGTGAGGCCACCGCAGCCAACACAGCTGCTATTGATTTCGAAGCTTTATCCGGCGCGTTTGTAGGAAATTTAGACGCGCTCTGGCAACACCTATCAGCCGTACAGCCTTATGAGGCTGATGCCCACAGGCCCCTAAAGCTAGTCCTCTAGGAAGCGAGATTGGCGCCTAAAAACCCTGGCTCCGGGGCCTACTCTCATCCCCTACCTTAGGTGACCAACTCTTAGGGTACCTTTAGGGGGCTGTGCGGTTGAGAGGTGCATACGGTTGATAGGTGGACCTTTCTAAGCTTTCAGATGTGTTTAACCCTCTTCTCTAGATTTAAGCCAAGCTATGCTGAGGTTTCGTGACACTGAAGCACCTTAGACCCTAAGCTATTCATGCTGGTTGTTGTCGAGTTGTCTATTTACACATACAAGGCTGTTCAGCCGGCCTCAATTGAGGCGTGTTCATATAGTAGGCCTACCACTAACCGAGTGATGCATTTACACTTTTGCCTTTGAATTCCTCTCGTTCCACTTCTTCAGAGTATCCTGCGCCGTTGCGATCTTTAGACCGATCCTGGCATCTAAACTGTACCCTTCCCACTTCGAAGCCTTATCGACCCAAGATTCGCATTCACGCACCCACTTTCCTTCTATATCAACGCCAACACCATTTTCAGCAGCTTCTCGCCGTTGCATCCAGCAGTTGACACCCATCTCATAATGAGCAGCCGGAGCCGTCCAATCATCTTTTAGACCGCCCTTTAACTCTGCAGGGTCAATGCTAAGTACGTTTGTGCGCAGGACCTTCTTTGCCTCATCATAATGGGTGAGACTCCGAAGTGTTGCCCCACGCAGTACCGCCAATATAGCTCTCTCATCGAGACCCTCGCGCCGCCAATTAGCATCAGACGTTTCACTCCAGGTCAGCCTATCTAGGCTGGTTTGCAATTGCAACGGATTCATTCGCTTGTAGCCATTCCAGAAAAAGATCATCTCCTCAATAGGGCTGACGCCAACAGCGTCGATGAATGGAATGCTCCAGTCATGAGCTCGAGACTCCCATTTGTTTATTTTCCGAGTAACGAAGATGTCGAATGGGAGCTGTCGAGCCATGAACTTCTTCTTACCTGCATGTTTTGGCGCTTGTTTCAACAGTTCAGTGGCCTTTTTAGCATAGACTTCTGCTCCCTTAGGGTCTGATGATTTATGTTGKCGATAGAGCTCAACATTCGCGGAGCCTGCTATGTAATAGTACAGAGCGTGTGACCAATTGTTCATGTCGACACATGTGATGAAAGACTTTGCGCACAGAGCATAGTCGTGAATGTACATTGCTTCCAATGACTTTTCAAACATCTTGATTGCTTCAACTTGCTTAAGAGGCGACTTAGGAGATCCTTCAAGCAGCTTGATAGCCTCTGAGAGCTGGCGATTCGAAGCTTTCTCTCGAGCTTCTTCAAGTAACCAGAGCTGTGATTTTGGGTGCCGAGAGCGCATGTCTACGAGTAAAGCCTCGATACGTTCCTTAGGATAGCCTTCGACAGCATCTTGATCGGGGATCATGGGATCAGAGTCAGGAATGATATCAGAGAAGCCGACAAAGGTATTGTAAAATCCCAATACAATAAGGCCAGCCATGGCGCCATTTATGTTATGAAATTTACTAGCCTGCCAAAGCATCCTGACTCCACGGTCTCTATCTCCACGAAAGCCAATGATAAAAAGGAGTTTTCCAAAAGCTGGGGGGATCAAGGATAACATTACTAGGAGTAGACCGAAACACAGATTAGCGCCCGAGTGTATGAAAACATCAATAGGGTTCGAAAAGATGTCTGAATCAGGGTCGTGGTCCATCAATCCATTTGGTGCAGAGAGTTTGCTCTGAGTGGGGATTGTCACACTGTCCTTGGTAACTCTGTGCCCATTCGGCGTGCCATCTAGCTTCTCATTGATACCATTCATCTCGAGGTGGCCAGCGTACGTTGCTGTCTCTGAATGTTCATGATCTTCATCCGCATCATAGAACTCGTCTTCATCGTCGTTCGTAGTCTCAAGCTCCTCATGGTCCACCCCACGAGATACTCGAGACCCCTCCATTGGAGAATCTTGAAACGATCGTATCGATGGTGCCTTCGAACTGGGCAATGAACCTGTTTCGTTACCGAAACCTCCTGGCACTCCATTCATAGATCGCATCGATTTGTGGGAGCCTAAGGATACCAGGGACGTTCTACCCGGACTATCAACAGCCATTCCGTGCCTCTTCTTCATGTATCTGGCTTCCGCATCTAGTATTCCGTTGAGCGTTACATATGCCTTGCGTAACTTGTAGAACCCTCGTATACTCTCCGTGAGACTCTCATTCAGCACACCAACAACCGCACTCATTAATTGAGTCATGGCATGGCAAAGAGCGAATTCGGAGCCTGGTGGATATATTTGTGATTTGTAGGAGTGGGAGTCTTTCTGCGCTCGGCGATAGTCTGAGGAGGCCGTTGCTTCAGCATCGGCGAGTCTCTGCGATGCTTTGTAAAAATGTAATTAGTCGGATTTGCTGGGTAATTGTCATGTCTGCCTTCACACACCCTCGCGCATAATGTCCTGCTCAAATCCTAGCGTAGCTCTTAAGAAAGCTACCATTCCTTTCCCGAGCTATATTCCGACAAGCATTCTCATCAGCGAACGTTTTTCCCGGATAGCAACCATTTGCCCGTAGTTGAGGTAGTACAATGGAACTCTGGAGTGTACCTTGTGAAAGGAGGAATTGCCATTAGTAAGGCCATCTTCAGCGGCTTCGAGATCATCATTCATTATGTGTGTTACGGCGCGCATGGCTGCCTCCACTGTAAGAAAACAAGTCAGCCATAGCTACTACGAGATCATCGGATCATGACACACAGTTTTGGGGCTCCGCCAGCGCATCTAACGAGTGTGTGGAAGCATTGACCTCTGCCTTCTTGGACTGAATCCATCCTCGCAACATTTTGCCCCGATATACCAGAGGGTGAGAAATTGCAAAGAGTGAATCAAGTATTGAGGAAACGCATAATGTATATCCAAGAGCAATGGGATAGGTACAAGAAGAGAGAATGAAGGAGAGGAAACCGCACAGTAAGAAAAAGTAACGGCTTACACAACCTGCCCGTTTAGTGGGGTGTTGCCTGTGTCATCGATGTCGCGCGCCAAGCTTCCGCCTTGGGACAGGCCTAGAATAGAATACTCACGGAGCTTTTTTGGTCACGGAAGTGAGACAGAGCTCTGTACCAGCCTCTGGAACCCAACCATTCGCGTCCACATTCCCCTTACCAAATCAGAGTACTTTCTTGCCACGATGTCCGCCGCAGCAGACGGCTCCGGCCCAACAACAAAAGCAACTGTCTCCGACCCCACTGACTCCTCCACCCTCAAAGACCAGCAGAAGCCCGCTGCAGCTTTAGAAGAGGATGATGAGTTCGAGGATTTCCCCGTAGACGGTACGTCGCCCCCCTGCGGGCTACAACTGCTCAACAAAGAACCGGGCAAGCATTTCTCATCGAAGCTTTTACTGATTTAAGCAGATTGGGCGCCCGAGGACAGCGAAGTACCTCCCGGCAGCGAAGGCGGTACGACACACTTGTGGGAAGAGAGCTGGGATGACGATGATACGAGCGAGGATTTTTCGAAACAGTTGAAGTAGGCACCGCCGTGTCCGGGCATAGCTACATTGAAGCTAATGATGAACAGAGAAGAGCTAGCGAAGGTCAAGGGGCAAAAATAGAAGTGCATCGAAGAATTTTTGAGCATTATATACGGCGTTTGGGCGGCATGGCATGACCGAATTAGACCGAATGCAGAAGTCTGTCTGCAACAGAAAGGCATCAATTTCTCATGAATACTATAAAAGCAACTGCTTGCGCATTTATCTGCCTATTTCATTGAAGTCTATTCTAGAATTTGACAAAATTTGCCTGCCGCACGATACAAGAGGGGACCGGAAACCCAAATTTCGTGTCGTCGTCGAATCGTCAATTTTCGGTCTATCAAAGCTTCGCCTGGCACCCTTCAGTCAATTTGACAGAGGAATCTCGTTCCAGTCAAGTTTCCCGGTCTTCGTGTCCTGGCTTAATTGACAACGCAGTCACGCCAGGGAGTTCTTTGCCCTCAAGCAACTCCAGAGAAGCTCCACCACCCGTTGAGACGTGGCTGAGTTTGTCTTCTACACCGTATTTTGCTGCTACCGTCGCGGTATCACCACCTCCAACTATGACGATGTTCCCCTTTTGGACGGCTCCGACGGCGGCTTCCATGAGCATTTTCGTGCCATTTGCGAACGGTTCCATTTCAAAGACACCTGGAGGACCGTTCCAGAGAGTGGTCTTTGCGCTATCGATAGTCTTCTTGAATAATTCGATAGATTTGGTCCCACAATCCAAGCCCATCCAACCGTCTGGTATCCCTTCCTCATCCGTTGCGGTACTGGTTTTGGCGTCTTTGTCGAACTTGTCCGCTGTAATGTAATCACACGGGAGTACCACCTTGACCCCGTTCCTTTTAGCTTTGTCCATCAAATCTTTCACGGTCTTGCTCCCTTCCTCATCGAATAACGAGTTTCCGATCTTGACATTCTCAAGGGTCTTCTTGAAGGTGAACGCCATTCCCCCGCAGATGATCAAGCTGTCGACTTTTGAAAGCAAGTTATCTATTAACTTGATCTTGTCGCTGACTTTGGCCCCGCCCAGTATGGCAAGGAATGGTCGTTTTGGTGCCTCGAGCGCTTGAGCAAAGTAATCAAGCTCTTTTTTCATAAGGAAGCCGGAAGCTTTCTGCGGAAGTTCCACGCCTACCATTGAGCTGTGCGCACGATGAGCCGTACCGAATGCATCATTGATGTAAACATCACCAAGCGCTGTCAGTCCTTTTCTGAACTGCTCAACGGCTGCTATATCGGCCTTCACCTTTTTGCCCTCCGCGTCTTTGCTGCTCCCCTCTTCTTCGGCGTGGAACCGTAGATTTTCAAGCAGTACAACCCCGCCATCACTGACCCCATTAACAGTCTCCTCAACCTCTTTACCAACACAATCATCAGTGAAGATGACTTTCTTTCCCAACAACTTCTCGAGCTCAGCGACGACGGGTTTGAGGGAGTATTTTGGGTTGGCTTTCCCATCTGGCCGGCCCAAATGCGACATTAGAATGACGGCCTTAGCTCCATGCTCACAGGCGTATTTGATCGTGGGAACGGCGCCAACGATTCGTTGATTGTTGGTAATGTGCTTCTCACTGTCAAGAGGGACATTGAAATCAACCTAATTGCCATTCGAATCTGTCAGCTTCATCTACCTGAATCTCGGCGCTCCGCCGGAGAAGTGGGCAGCTTACTCTGATGAGGACCCTCTTTCCTTTCAGGTCCACGTCCGTTATTGCGAGCTTGCTGGAGAGAGACATGATTTCTAGGTGTGACGTGTATTTCGAGTGTAGTTATTAGGATACGTGACTGATACTTCAATGTCAGTAGAGGAGCTGTTTAAAGGAAAATCCGTGCTTCACTTTTTGCTGTTGTGATGTCAACCCCACCATGAAACTTGGTGGCTTGCGGAGGGCGCTGGTGGCGCAGGAAAGTCCGCCCGAGATCAGCGCGACTTGTGAAAATCAGCGTCAATGCCTTGTCCTCCTCTTTCCATAGGTAAGCTTTTGATGCACAAACGACGTACGTGGAGTAAGCAGGGAAGTCTATTCGTATGCGAAGATCGTGTCTTAAAGATTATTCTAGGAGTTTGTCCTTGTGCAATTGGATCCAGCGAGCGGTGAAGTCTGAGGCTTTCGCTTGGGTGCCTGTTCTAAGGTCCTCTGGTCCGTGAGGCTGAGCGTCTTGCATCCTCGAACATCCACCATCAGTTCTAAAGAAGGGTATCTTAAGTTCACATATTGTCTAGTTCGTACAAATATACTTTGAGAGAACATTATGTTCATTTGAGTGGTCCCCTCTCGGCATTGATGATGGTGATCCCATTCGGATTTTCCGTGAGTGATTTTGTTGCTGGAATTGAGCTCATTAGACAGCTTATCAATGCATTGGAGGATTCCGCCGGATCATCATCAGAATATCGAGAGCTTATTAAGGAACTCTACAGTCTGGAACGCGCATTGCTCGAGGTCAAGCATTTAGATCTCGACGCCTCACAATATGCTCAGGTCGCTGCCTTGCGGCAAGCGGCAACACAATGTCAGCAAACAATTGACGAGTTTCTGATCAAAGTTCGGAAGTTTCAGCCAGCTTTTCGAACAGGTGGAGCCAAATCGAGCTGGAGGGATAGTCTGCGAAAGATAGAATGGGCATTGTACAAGAAGGAAGATGTGGAAAGATTTCGAGCGCAGCTTAGCGGACATACCGCCTGTATCAATATGCTCATGATGACGGTTCAACTGTAAGTAAATTGATATATTCAAACACCCACCCATGCACGAAAGGAAGATTTGGGGTTTCAGGCGAAGCTGCGCCATCTACAGTATCCCATCATTGTTATCCACCCATCAGGTTGTGCCTTCGTAATCCATGATTTATTTCAAGTCCTCAAATACGCTATTGAAATTTTGCCTACAACTCCCTACATGAACTGCACAGAATGGTACCATCTTCGCTGAGTTTCTTAGGCGATTTCCCCTTTGGCAATAATCTAATCCATTGAACTAGTAGATATTGACTGCTTGAAGACAGAGTTCGACGATACAGAACAGCCGGCTCGAGCAACAGCAACACGTCAACGTTCAGCACAGCGGCGAACTGGTGCTGGCCAATCAAGGGATCAAGACCAATCAGCACATTTTGAATACGCACACCGAACTCATTCTAAGTCTGACAAAGCTTATAACGAATGCCGCAACTCACGAGCATACTGAAGAACTCAAAGACCTTATGCTCAAGGTTTTGAAAGCCAATCTCCAGGTGTTCGACATAGTCCGTGCCATGCAGGGCACAATGTCACAACAAATCGAGCGGCAACAGCCAGTCCTGTTTCTAGACGCCTGCGGTCGCTTGTCACCCATACATTTAGAGTTCATCAACTCTGCTGAGGCTTTTTTGGCAGTACTGAAGACCCGATTCAAGGATAACGGGCTTCAAAGGAATGAACGGAAGCAATTTGCTCTTGAAGAATCGCAGACCAAACGGGCGGTCGACCTTCGACGGCCTTGGTAACAGTGCTTTTTGCCTGGTCAGAAAATCGATATGAGTATGATTTTTGCCCGTGCGGAGACACCAGGGAGCACGTGTCCAGGCTGTCAGTGTGAGAGTACCATAGATACGGGTCATGAAGTTGAATGGTGAGTCATGCTTAGAAATATTGGCTATAGAAGCTGACGTGTTGAATGAAGCTCAAGATGTGGGATGCAGTATCGAAGGATTCACGATTTAGAACCAGTTGAGTCGTTATCAAGAGCGCCGGGGCAATCCCATAGCCCATCTCACGTCTGGGAGACCCCGGAGACTTACGATGAAGACGAAATCCACTTGTTCCGCCGCGTACACATCAAGATGAGGAAGCCCGTGGAATTGAGTCAGAAAAGAAAGGATCGGCACATCCTCATTGGTCGTCCTGACAGCCCTGTCAATACCTCCGACAAAACTCGTACCTTCAACTCCCCTTTCAGCACCGCATCGGGCATACTCGTCTGTCTCCACGAACGCTGCGAGTACCGAACAAAGCGCCCATACGATCTTAACCGCCACCAAAGGACACATTTTCCCTCTCTGCTAGCCGAGAAAATCAATTATCCTAGCCGCGGGTGCGGACGTACTGGAGAGCATGGATTCGATCGCAAGGGCAATTTGGCACGGCATATCAGAACTATGAATAGATTCGATCGCAAGGGTAATTTGGCACGGCATACCAGAAATATGCATGCGAAGGATCTCCAGGGGCTGAAGTCTTTGACCTGAGCTTATTGCATTCATTAATGGCAGTCGTGTCCGCGAGTTGGTTCATGGAATTTCATCAGAAGGCGGCAGCGGTGCATTGCAACAAACCCTTCGATGAAACCTTCTGCTACTTCGAAATCGAGAATAGTCATGTGGACAACTTTTCTTCGGCAAACGATGCTAACAGCCCTCTGTAACCATTCACCATATTGCCCAACCTTTTTCGATGTCATGCTTACATTTCAATTAGGGATCTCGGAATGGGTCTATGTTCCTCCGTCCAGCTCTCCACCCTCCCCGGCATGTCGCCTGATTCATGGGGCTACCTTTCAGATGATGGGAATGCTTTCGAATGTGTAGGATCTAAGGTATACAAAAAGTTAAGAGTAAGTGGCATCTCCGCGTCCTCACAGATACAAGCTAAAGCATTGCTCCCGACCCTTAGTACTATGGTCCTAGGTGG
This sequence comes from Cladonia macilenta KoLRI003786, assembly GCA_000444155.1. Taxonomy (NCBI): domain Eukaryota; kingdom Fungi; phylum Ascomycota; class Lecanoromycetes; order Lecanorales; family Cladoniaceae; genus Cladonia; species Cladonia macilenta. The sequence goes on from KE598568.1 coordinate 256,587, forward strand.
TTTCCTGGCGACATTTTTGTTGTGGCTGGCATCCTGTCCAGAACTACATCTGATTCACGCACAATGGAATAAGTTGGTTTTGAGACAACCTATACTAACAGGCGCTCGAACAGGCGCTGCTACCAAGGACATTAAATCACAGGCCTTATTTCAAACCGTAGCGTTTGGCCGAGGAAATAAAGGATCGAACCAAAAAAATCGAAGATAGCACAACCACTTCTAAGATACCCGTCTCCGTGGCTTTCGAAAGCTTTAACCCGATGGTATAGATGAGACGTATCTTTTAGGGATTCTTTCAGCGGCATGTCTGAAGACATCTTTAGCAATGTTCTCGGGGCACTTTTGGGGTTTTACCTTCGGGGTACGCTACGCAATGGGTCGGGTTGCTTTAAATCCTGAGAATCCGACCCAAAACCCGACCCATTGCAAGGTGTACTTTGGGGCCATCTTCAGGGATATTTTTAGAGGTATCTTCCATGCCATTTGTCGGTGTCGTCTTTATGGACATTTCTAGGGTTACTTTCCAGGGATATAAGAGCCTTCTCTATGAATCAAGGGGTTTAAGCGCAACATGCATCAACCTTACGCCGTATTTTGGCTCGCTGACTTAGACAGAAATAGCTTGAGTAATGGGCATAGCCCGTCACTAGAATCTGTTATCTTCCGCCTCTGGGCAAGACTGCTTACCAGTCCTGTTCTCCAGCGATTATAAGTTCATATGCAAAAATACTGTGCTATGAAAGTTATAAAACCCCCCCGCTTCACCTCTCCGCCTGCAATCTCCTCATCTTCGGCATCCTCCCTCCCACCAGCAACCCGTCGCATCGACACCGTGTGCGCCGGCCTTACAAAATAAGCCACGCTATAGCGCGTACAGCCCGCTTGCTCCCCAGGCGCAGTTGCCACGCGATGCATGTTGCTTCGTAAGACGCCGCCGCTCCACTGTACCATTGCGTCACCAAGATTGATGAGTGCACAGCCGGGTTCGGGCTTGATGAATTTCCAGTTTGTGTCGATGTTTGAGGAGCGGGGGGGGAGGATTTGGAGGCCGCCGAGGATGTTGAAGAGCATTGTTACGGAGCCGATGTCTGTGTGACCGACGAGGTTGGTGCGATGGCTCCCTACCTTTTGAGGGGGGTTTTTTAGCAGGCGGAGCGAAGAGCCTGAGGGTGCATTTTGAGGACTGAATGAGGCTAATGTGTTAGGTCTGAGGCCTAGGTGTTTGTCTAAATGGGCCAGTAGATGGCATATTACCCTATTAGCATGGTGGAAGAAATCCTGAAAAGCCTCACGGTTATCCTCCACGACGTGGGGATGTTTGCGTGGGGCTGATGTGCCAAGTATATCATCCTGCCCCACGTTATAAAATTCCATAGCATCAGGGCTACCATCCTCTAGCTTCCCGCTCCCGGCACGCTTGTACCTGTATATCAGACTTTATTAGCCCCCGCCTTCTCCATCATCGTATGACGTAATTTGTATATTCAAAGAGAACGGACGAACCCAAATAAGCTGACCGAAGGTTCGAAGGCATGCTCGTTCAATTCTTCCTGCTCAAGCTCGAAAATCCTTTCGTTCAATTGGAAAGCCGTTTCTGCATGTTTGAGCATGGTTTCACCCTCGTTGGTATCTCTCAGGTCGACGAGGAAGAAGCCAATTTCTGTACATGATTGGAAGAGCTGTTCGGATTCGGAATCTTCGTTAGCGAGCAGCTTAGTGAACGAAAGGCAGCGAAGGTCGGCTATGGGAATGTCTGTGGGGAAGGGAGGGTATTTGTTGAACTGCTCGATGGTAGGCATCTTTGCAATAAATGCTGAGGGTCGAAGGTGAGTATCGCTGTTCTACGCCTTCTGGAAGAAAATTGGGATGGGCTCTTATATGTAAAGTGCCTTGCGATCACACATGACCCTGACCTGCATGTTAACCCCTCAGATACCTCACCTCTGACAACAAAAAATCCCCGAATGGGGGGAAACCGTTACCTAGCTACTGCAGCACAGTAAGCAAGGGGCCAAGGGTGGGCTTACGCTCGGGGTTGAGCTTACGCTTAGGGATAGGCTTATGCTTGGGGGTAAATTCACGTTCAGGTGGGCTTACGTTTGGAGGTGACCTTACGCTCGGAGGTGCGCTGAACCTCAGGGGCGTGTTGAAGCTTAGGAGGGCGCGCATGACCTTAGGGACGCATTGAATCTTAGGGGAGTGCTCAAGCTTAGGGGAGGGTTCAAGCTTAAAGACGGGCTTAAAGGTCAGGCTTATGCCTAAGCTTTAATATAAGCACGTATATATATAAATCTTTGTAATCATCATTCATTATCTGGATCTTATGATCCAATATTCGTAGAATTCATAAGATCCAGGTATCTAAGCTAGGTACCCAACTAGGATATCCATTTGTCTCTGGTTATGGCGGTTTGCTAAATAATAGCGTGCCTTAGCCATGTGCTGGTTGCACGAAGAGGATTGACGTTATCTGGCCAGCGCATGAATTGCCAAGGGCATAAATCAGTAACTTGACATGAATTGAGGCCGGTAGAGATCTTGTTGCCCACTCTCTGCATGTCCAGTGTCCAATTCAGCAGGCGACTCGCGAAGCGACTGCGATGGGTGTACTGACACTCGGCAGAGTGATCAGAGTATCATGAGCAAACAAGTCGTACTCGTGTCGCCCATATTTCGTTGAGCTACACACATCGTAGTCAAGACCTATTAGTGACCTCCCGGAACACACTCTCCAGAACCTCAATTGACTGTAGCACCGAATCATGATCTGTGTTAGCAACTATCTTGGACTCGATGTCAAGTTCGTCCTGCTTCTTCCAGCAGCAGTCCATGTATTCCCTTCCCTTGACACCAATCATCGAATCCTCCGCAGCGAAAAATACCCTTACCTTACCCTTGGACGTCTCTGCCCTCTCCCTTTCGGCCAAGCTCTTTATGAAGACCTCATAATCATCGCACACTCCCCACAATCCCTCTGGCCCCTTCTTCAAACACAACAATGCCTCTCTATTCGCTCCAACTGTGCTCTCGCTGAATATCCTCCTCGGCAGCTCGGTGTCAAGTTCAGCCTGAAAATCCCGGGAAAGACCATATCCAGCCTCGATGTTTCGCCGATTGACCTCAACAGCCTTTGTCTCGTCTGGACTACTCCCGCTGAATGCGCCAGAAGTGATAACGCCGCTCGTCATGTTGAACAATGTCCCGCTTAATGCCAGTGCCGGCATACCTCGAGTGACGACGAGCCGCGGGATTTGATTCCAGATACGGAATATAGGCGTTGGTAACCAACTTGCGACCTGCATGCTCGTTACGCCAGAGAGAGAAGGGTGCACCCATGGTGCTGGTTCTGATCAGACTACAGCCATCGAGAGAGAACCAAATACGTACCCAGTAGCGCCAGATATGGTCTCTCGCCCAGAAGATCTCGACAATGCCAAAGCGTATTGAGAGCGTATATCGTGCCCGCAGAATGCGACATCAAAGCAAAGTTTCTGATCTGTAGATGGGCAATCAACTTCAGCACAAGCTGCAACCACGTCGATATTCTCTTCTCCAGCAGCACATCCGTCGAACTCCCCATGCCAAACCTACCATACCCACGAGTCATCAAAGTCCTTGTGATACGAAGAGAAGCCATTCAAGAGAGAGATAGAATATACCGATCAACTACCAAGACCCTAGCACCACATCTTTCAGCGATAGGATGCAACCACACAGCACTGAACCTTGTTGCAAACATGCCCGGTATGAATAGCACGGTGGGGATACCATCGCTGCTTGTAGACGGGGAGGGCTGCCGCCCGACATCCGCGTAGCTTATTTGTAGTTCCGGGTGTGTGGGTGATGCTGGGAATGTGTATGTTTGGTTGAAGCGTGGTTGAGAGAGGTAGGTTGCTGCTGGGGAGGAGGAGGTGGTGGTGGTGGGTGGAGAAGAGGCAGAAGAGGAGGACGGTGGGGCGAGAGACATGCTGAAAGGGAGGTATACGATATCAGGCTAGGATTCAATTCATGATTGTTGTTGGTAATCTTCTATAGAGTTGGACTATGTACTTCTATGTTGCTGCCGCTAGTCGAGCTGATGTGAGGGACCTGATGCCCTAACCCTAGGGCTTGGCATCCACCAATATCGTACAGCATTTGATACTCGTGGTCTTTGCAATGAAAGGCCGCGTGTCGGTTCGTCGGCCTTGACGCGTTTGGTATTTAATCACATTAGGTCCAATCACTAAGGGCGCCGGTACAATGGTGTACTTCGTAGCGGTTTCGTATTTTTCCGACCCCGCCGTTAGGAAAACCCAATAAAATTGAACACCAACGGCATCAAACCTTAAGGTGCCTCTGACATTTTGTTTCTGTCAGTTTGAGTTTGGAGAAACGGCTCGAACGGCGAACTACTGTTTAATCAGGAAGCTTGTTCCTAGGATGGTAATTGCTAGTGAATTGCCATGCTGAAGACGCTGATCTAGATCTTCGATCTCGATATTCGTAGAAGAGTTCACCCATTAACCGAACAGCCCTACAGGGGTGTTCCTTAGGACCCTAAGCCCAGCCCTCTAGGTAGGAAGTAAGCTTTATGCCCCCTACTCTAAGGGCTAGTTCATTGCCTAGGCGACTTGACTTTGGGATCTCTCTGGGGCCTCACATGGCTTGGTAGGCGAACTCTTTGGGTCTTTGCATATATTGCACTCCGCCCATGGATGTGMTATCCATGGATAAGAAGGAATTTCTAGAACTAGAATTGAATATTAATTTGACTACTCGCATATTGCCGATCCACCTACCGTACAGTGAATACGTCACAAAGGAAGTTGTTTACCAGTGTGATATCATCAAATAATTACAACTGTCCGAGGTTTTGTAGAAGCGAGTCAAACGCACCATGCTGAGCGCGCAGCGTCGAGTAGGATGCGCATGACGTGGAAGTCGAGTATTCTACGAACAGAGCCCAGTGTGGTCCGCAGTAGAGGCACTAGCAACAGAGCTCGAAGATCTGGATGAGCGCCTTGCGCATGGCAATTCACTGGCAATGCCATCCTAGAAATATTTTCGCATCATACCTACCTTACACGCTCCAGATTATTCGGACTTCTCACCGTGTCCCGAATCCGAGTTGATAGGTATACTCGCTAGCAACCTTAAGGTTGACGTACCGCCGCTCGGCCTTTCGCGAAAGCGAGCACAAAATATTAATGGATGACAAAATGCCTCAATATACGCGAAATGGCTATTTGCATATATTTTTGATCTGCCATGCATTGAATACATCATTAAGGAAGTTGTTTACTAGTATGCCCTCATCGTCGTCGCCAACAGGAATATTTTCTGTCCGAGAGGCCTGTCCGAGAGCGCCGAGGAGGATGCGCAAGACATGGAAGTTGAGAATACATAAAGCCATGTGCGGTCTACAGTAGAGGCACCAGCAGCAGCTTACACTCAGATCGTTAACCGTCTTTCAACAACGTGAAACCAGACTTCCATTGCCTCTTCTACAGCTTTTGCAAATCTCCAAAGTACAGACCGTTCAGCCTTTGATCGACAAGATGTCTTCCACCGCAGCAGCACCATCCACTTCTCGTCTTGACGGCAAAGTCGCCCTCGTGACCGGTTCCAGCCGAGGCATGGGTCGCCAAAATGCCCTCGAACTCGCCTCCCGCGGCGCATCTGTCGTCATCTGCTATACAAGCTCTGCCACCGCCGCCGAAGCAGTCGTCAAGGACATCGAATCCCTCGGCTCCCGCGCCATTGCCATCAAAGCCGATGTCTCCAAACCAGCCGAGATCGCAGCCCTGTTCGAGCAAGCGGTCAACCATTTCGGGAAACTCGATATTGTGGTCTCGAATGCGGGTGTTGAGACTTTCGGTCATGTCAGCGAAATCACCCCTGAAGAGTTCGATCGTGTTTTTGGTGTGAATACGAGGGGACAGTTGCTTGTTGCGCAGCAGGCTTATAGACATTTGGAAGAGGGGGGTAGGTTGGTCATGCTGAGTACTATTAGTGCACAAGCGAAAGGGGTGCCGAATCATGCAGTCTACTCTGGGAGTAAGGCCGCTGTGGAGGCTTTCGCTAGGTGTCTCGCTGTCGGTATGTCATCCTCCTGTCATTATTTTCCTTGTTGTTGTCTTTGCCCGGTTGGTTGGCCATGCAGGTAGATGCTGACAGGGTTTTGTTTCCCACATAGACTTCGGTAACAAGAAAATCACCGTCAATGCCATAGCTCCCGGTGGTATCAAAACTGATATGTACGATCAGGTTGTGAGGAAGTATATCCCTGGTGAGCAGAACATGAGTGATGAGGAGATCGAAAAGGTGAGTTGGTTGTGCTCGTCTCCCTCCCTCATCCCTCCGGTCCTTCATCTTGTCAATGTGTTCAGTGCTAAACAAATATTTGTCCGAATAGATTGCCTCTAGCTGGTCCCCTTTGAACCGCCCCGGCTTCCCAGAGGATGTCTCCCGCGTGGTGGCTTTCTTGTGTAGTCAGGATGGGGGGTGGATGAATGGCCAGGTACTTACTATCGGTGGTGGAGCAGCTCTATAAGTGACCCGGGTGTTTATCAGAGGATCGTTTTCTCAGAGCTGTCGTTTCTGGGTAGCCGGAGAGAACTCAATCTTGTATGCGGTGAGTGGTGATGATGTACTTTGTGTACGAAGGGGCCATTGGACACTCTTTAATCAACGAGAGATCTGCTCGCCATCCGATCTTTCAGATAATCTTCACAATTGATATAATTTGCTATACCCAAACCGTCAGCGCTCCCTCTGTGCTTCCAATTTGTTGAGATCTCGAAAAAGGTAGAATGGATTGGGGTATTGATTAGGCTATTATACCTTGTTCCAGATACACAAGCAAGCGCTTATGCAAGGTACCGGCTCAGCACCGGGACCACCCGTCTTGGTACATATATTGGCATCTATCACGCATCTGGGCAGCGCCTTGGTAGAAGTCTAAGTAACCTACGATAGAATTCTACGATATGATTGACGCTGATTATGGCATTGAAATGGGTGATAGAAGACTTGATTAAATGAAATWAATATTAAACATTCATATAGCGTGTGTGCGCTATTTACTTCTAAAGCCTCTTATAGCTGAGATATCGTGAAATACATCCCACTCTGCGATATCCAATTTCTTTTACCTTCGTTATGTATTCGACCGTCCAATAGATCCCCTATATATCCCGTAGTAGCAACGCTCTGCATCCTTCTTTTCATTTTGTCAAGAAAATCTACCACCGGTGTTCCCGGCCTCGCCATTGCCAGTATTCATGTTCCCAGTAGGGTTTGGATGTTGTTGTGGTGGTATGGTGGGTTGAGGAATGAGTAGATGATGCTGTTGTGGTATGGTGAGATGAGGAGGGGGTTGAAGAATGAGTCGAGAAGTGTGTCGAGGATGGAGAGTGAGTCGAGGATTTCGTGCAGGGCGTTGAGTGTGTCGAGGGTGAAGAGTGAATCGAGGATTTTGTGCAGGATGTTTTGTGTGTCGAGGATGAGGAATGTTTTGTGCAGGACGTTGAGAGTGTTGTTGAATGATGAGTTGATGAGCTGCTGGACGATGGTGCGGAAGTGCTATGGCTAGAGCTGGACACGGTACTGGACGCGGTGCTGGACGCGGTACTTGACACGGTACTTGACGCGGTACTGGACGTGCTCAAAGTACTTGATATGGTGCTGGATATGGTACTGGACGTGCTTAAAGTGCTTGATATAGTGCTGCTTAGGCTAGTCGTTGCTGGTAGCAGGGAGGAAGTTATAGAAGGGAGGACCCCGACTGTGCAACCAGTCCCAGAAATAGAGACCGTATCCATAATGAGAGTAATGCCTCCGGTGAGAGCGTACAGACCCCCTTGGCTTGTCACATCAGTGTCAACCGTAATGCTAGCCATAGCAATAACGTCGCCAGCAAAGCCGGTACCAGTGCCAAGCGTGGCACTGCTACCCACTGCCCAAGTTATACCGCAGGGTTGGGCACCGTTAATCAGAGTGACTGCAGACCCGGTGGCGGTAGTCAAAGTAGTACCAATTTGGAACACCCATTGAGCATCGGTTTCGGCATCACCATCGAGAGTCAATATGCCAGTCAACGAAGCGGACGTAGCGAAGCAGTAGACGCCTGGTAAAAGAACCATGCCGCTGAGGTCCTGTTCGGTCAAATCGGTCCCACATGGCAATCCTGTTGCTGCTCCGTATGCAGTGGCGGCGTCTTCCTGAGCTGCTGCTGCTGCCGGGTCTCCATAAGAATATACTCCCGTAGCAACTCCTAGTGGAAACCCGGTAATAGATGTGCCGGGATAGACTCCGACGCTGCCGTCAATGGTTGTGACTCCTGTGTTGGTAACGTCAGCCGCCCCGAGGACACCGTACAGTAGGTTGCAGCCGAGCCCAGGTCAATTGCTGCATTCGAGGTGGTTACAAATGCCAAGGCATGGAATATGGCAGGAAGGAGGGTCTTCTGGAGCGAAGGCATGGCGAACGTTGACCGGTGACGACTGCTCGAGAAAGGAAAAATGAAATGGATGGGATGCCAGTAGAGAGCGCATTGTGAAAAAGAGAGGGTCGGGAAAGGTTTTTGTATAGAGCTTCTCACTATCCATTGTTCGGTGTCATTAACGCTCGGACTACTGTTAGCAATACGCGTTCTCTTTCGGACTGGTCATGGCTATGCTTCTTCTTTCGGGCTTCACACAAAGTCTAGGCCATGTTCCTAATACAATAGCGCCGGGTGTGAAAGTGGTCGGTAAGGCAGGTAGCTGGGATAAAGAGGCGTGCGCAATTGTACTATACAATTAGTATTAAATAGGGGGACGCGGTCCGGTAAGTCTTGGCATAGAGTTTGACATCGCCTAATACTGAATGCAAATGATTGTATTTTATTAGAGACTTATAACAAGATCCTGAAGCTAGTGGATCATGGTTCTTTTCAATGAGAAGGGGCGAGGTTGTGAGAGCAGACTTTTAGATGAGTGGCGCGAACACTGCAAAAAAGCATACAGACGCGTCAGAAAGGTTGTTGATAATGGCATGWAGAGRAGGTACACAGGCTGTTTCCAAAAGACCCGTCAATACACTCAGATCCATTGAGCTTCAATGAAACCAAAAAACGGCTACTTACAAGTACAGAACGCGATGACGAGAACGGCACATTCAGACGGAATATTTCAGCACTAAAGCTGGAAGAGGAAATGGCAGAGACTGACAGCTTTACCCGACAACCAATTTACTTGCTGATCACTTTGGCCTGGTTACCTTCTTTGCCACAGGGGCTTGCCGCCAAAGGGCCCCCCCATGGGGCCTAGCCTCGGCGATTGCCGCTGCCACATCCTTAGGTATATCGCCCCCATACAGATTTTCTTCTGTTCGCGTCATGTTGCACCCCTATCCTAGACTGGCCCTGACAAGCTTTTATATCAGAACTCTGTCAAGAATATATCCAGCTTTTATATCAAAACTTGTCAAGTTCGTGGTATTCTTCTCAATTTCAATATCCTAGCCATGCTTTCAAGTCTGCTTTCCATTTTGCTTGTTGCCGTTCTTGCAACTTGCGAGGTGTTCAAAGGGTTCCGAGCTGAAAGCCTCAACGCTAAGGCAAGTTTAAGGCCTTTTTTTTCCTTTTTGAAATGATTCAATAAATATTCCGTGAAGAATCTGCATCGGTGCCATTTGACCCAGCCATAAGAAACGCCAGGCCGTATTGACATTGACGAGAACTAGCAAATATGTGAGCAAAAGCGTCTATTTCCTGGCTGACCCAGCCATGAGAGACGCCAGGTCGTATCGAAATGAGATAACTGAGCAAGAGTCCATTTCAAGGTTGGAACTGTCCATATATACCTTGGTTTTTCAGCCAAAGCTCAGAGCCAGCACACTGAACCAAGTAGCGCGCCTACCTAAGCGAAGCAGAGGCCGGCGTGCTGGTGTCATTGGCGGTAGCTTTGTGCTAGAAGCTACGTGATATCGACGCCTTCATTCAATGAAGGATTCTCGAGTCTCGCATGAATGAAGGTGGCCGTCTTAGCCTTGCGGTCTTTCGGACCCTGCATGACTAGTCATGTCATCTGTGAGACCCTGCTTTTGTTGCCTTGCGCTGTGTGAACCCCCGCATTATTGGATTGGTAGAAACATTGCGAGACCAGCGGGTACCCGTGGATCTTTCGCTTGCAAACCGGATTCTTGCGCATGTGGAATCACTTGGCAATTGACTAAGTTCTAAGCAGACGGACTCTTAGCATACCACAAAATGGCCGTATTTTGACAAAGCCCAGTAGCTATCTTAGCTTGCCTCAGCCCTCAGACATGTGTGCCACTTTTGGTGGGCAGGATGGTGTGCGCATTGCGGGCTGGGACACGTCTGAGTCCCCCTTTGATCGACTGTTTGATTGGGCAACAACGCCGCAATCCCAGTTCCGGTTGGTGCCACAGACGACAATTACCGCTATACCTTGCGTTGCGACAGTCGTGCAATCACTGTCGGCGTCGTTGTTTTGGGCACACGAGCTGCCGCTTTCCCCGAAGAGCTGGTTGATCGCTCCAGTTGCATCATCGGCTGCCGGCCGTGGTTTGGCAGACAATCTCACCGTTTTGGCGCGGTACGATAGATGGGGGCGCATTGATTGTTAGGGCGAGGGTCATGGTTTGCAAAAGGATCGAGACGGCGTGCACCGGGGGTTGTGGTTAGTAGGAAGAGGAGGGTGAGTTGTGATCGGAGACTGACGATGAATGCTCTTATTTTGTGTAGAGATCAGTGTGCTTTAGTATGCTGAGAGATATTTGTGGATGTGAGATAGGTTATTGAAATTTGGAGAAGCTTGCAGACACTGATGGCACACGGGTCGAGGTCCCAAAGGCTCTTTTTCGCGTCGAGAATTCCATGTATACATTGTTGGTTATCGTTAAAGTCAACAACTCTCTTCGCCTCGTAAACTCTACTCGGTCAACGATGAGTCTTTCAAGAAGCCAGCATGCGGTCTGCGAGCACCGTCGGCCAAGTCATATCTCTAACGACCTTGAACAACTGTTGGGAACAGACTTGGACATCAAAGCCTGCACCTTTGGAGTTACTTTTACTCGATGGGTTGGTATTCCTACCAACTGTAGCAGAAGCTTGGATGTATCTCTTATCCTTAATGACCCAAGAAAAGTGCAGATAGCGCTTGCAATCTCAGCTAGTGGTATAGTACTCCGCGACTTTCGGCGATGCTGCTTGCCATGTGCATTGAAGAGCTGCCTTGGAGCTGGCATAGGGTTTGGAGGTCTCCGCTCCGTATTCAATATTCAAGGTCCATCACAAAGTCGACTAAAGGGACTAGCAGACACCTCAGATACAGCATACCAACTCTCATGGGCAGTCTCGCCCGCGTATGAGGTGCGTCAAAATCACAAGCCAGCTGATGCAGAAGGTAACAAGATTGAAGCAACGTAATTTTGAAGGTAAGTTAGGGTATATAGCTAATCTTGGCGTACAGAGAATGACACGATAAGTCTTGACTTGGGCTAACCGGTGCAGTACAATGGAAGTCCTAACCCTGTCTTCAGGGTGCTCGATTGAAATAGTGTCTCCACGTTATAGCGATGATGTACAAGTAGCAATCTCGGGAGAAGTTAATTCCGATCGCATCCTACATAGCACCCAAAGTGTCTAAGGTACCGAATATTTTGCCTCAGTCCTCAGACGTTTTGGTGGTGGGCGGAATACCCGAAGTTCTTCCGCAGGAGGGCCCCAAAACGTCTGAGCTCAAAACGCCAAGACTTTCGTTGATCAACTTTTATATGGGAAAATCCATTTCACACCCCCCTCCCATCCTATCAATATAGGGATTTAGGGTAATCCCCGTTGCTCGGCGCTAGATCTAGTATCAGGTAGGCACCGATCGATAGGAAAATCCCTAAAATCCCTATATTCAAAGGATGCGAGGGGCAGTTTGAAAAGTGGTTTTTGATCAAGCGTAAATTAGAGTTTTGGGCTCAGACGTGTCGCAGCCCTACTATGGAAAAACCTCGGATATGCCACCCACCACCAAAAGACCCTCGGATATGCCACCCACCACTAAAAGCGACACGTCTGAGGGCTGAGGCAACGAATATTTGAAAGGTGCAAGCCTCGGGCCGGCTAGTCCTGGTTTCTTAGGGCAACCCCGGCCCGGGCGCATTACTTTGAGCTTCGTTATTGCCGAAAGTAGGGCATGCTTCTTGACATGCTGAAACTGTTAGCGGAAATCAAGACTATTCGTGTCAATGTCTGTATCTATCCTATACATATCCTCTAGAGGGCAAAGGAGTACGCGCGTGAGATATACATAACATAGGAGCAGTCTATTCAGCCACAATTGAGTCCCAGCAGATGCATACAACCCTTTATGCGTCCCTCTCGAGACTGAAAGATCACATCTCCTACGCTGTACATCCCAGGGTACTTGCACAAGGTCTTGTCCCACTCGGAACAGAGCGGCGAAAATAGAACAGTACACGTTGAAGAAGASTAAGTGGTTGCATTTTGTATGACATGCAGCATGTGAGTACTACCTTAAGGCTGGCTGAGAAGAGTCATATAAAGAGGAATTCGCTTGATCACTACGCTTCTTGTGGTTGGTCTGAGATCGACATTCTATTCTTCGTTCTATCTCTATGTAGACATGCAGTAAGTAACAAGACCACTCAGTGGGACGAGGTGTTTAGGACAGATCGTCTGCTAGCACCTCCCACGGACTGACATTGGGATGATCCTCGGACAACATCTCCTTCAGTCAGGATGTGAACGCAAAGCCTCTCAATGACGAAGGTTCATTTTTGCTGAGGTTTACAGAGGCCGGGTCATTGATCTAGCCATCGCCAGGGATATTCAAACCACGGCGAGACCAACCCTAGAATCGCCAAAGGTACAATGACAACCGGTGCCAGATACCCCATGCCTTGAGTACATTAATGAATACTGATGCCGGAATTAGACACCAGGTGTCTTATATACTATATAGCATAGCCAGGAAGCGGAGAACATAAAGGCACCCTGAGTGATACTCGCTCCCACCACCTAATAGTGAGTAAATCCTATAACAAATTGCACAGATGTTCTGAGTCCTCTTTAAAAATTATTTAAACTCGCTTGTACTAGCCTCATGCAGGACGACCCTCGCCCCGCGCAACCAGCAAATGCCTTCAAAAGCGGCTTTTCCAGCGCTCTGATAATACTATCGAAGCCTGAGTAGAGGCAGGTTGCAGACGAGCTGACCTGCCCTGTGCGCTTTGTCCCAAAGCACATTATTGACCCCCTGAGTTACCAACCCACGAAATGGCAGTCTACAGCCCCTCGCAATTAACCCAATACCTGAACCATATCTCCCACCCTCCTATACCCTCATCCGCTCCGCGCGACCTCTCCCTGCTCTCCTCCTTGCAAACTCGCCAACTATGCACCGTTCCCTTCGAATCTCTCTCGCTGCACTATTCACCCACCCGCCAGATCTCGCTCTCTCCGCAGGCGCTCTTCGCGAAAATGGTCACCAACCCAGCTGGCCGCCGCGGGGGCTACTGCATGGAGAACAATGCGTTGTTCGGGTGTGTGCTGCGCGGTTTCGGTTACGAGGTTCTGAGCGTTGGGGGGAGGGTGAGCCACGAGACGACGGGCCGCAGGGACGGCGGGTGGGATGGTTGGAATCATATGGTGAACCTCGTCCGCGTGGAGGGTAGGAGGTATCTTGTTGATGTGGGGTTTGGGGGTGATGGACCGTGTCGCCCTATTCTGCTTGAGAAGAGGGGAGATGCTGGGATTGTCTATGGAGGGGTAGCGCCGCAGCAGCTGAGATTGGAGTGGAAGTCCTTGCCGAAGCATACGGATCCTGAGCAGAGGGTTTGGGTGTATTCGCACCGGGAGAACCAGAGCGCAAGGTGGGTAGAGGCGTACTGTTTCACGGAGGTGGAGTTCTTTGCGGAGGACTTTGCTATAATGAATTTGGCAACCATGACATTACGGGAAAGTTACTTTGTGCAAACAGTATTGGCGCAGAGGTTTATACTGGAGGATGAGGTGGTAGAGGAGGGGGAATTAGAGGACCAGGCGAATGGAGGGCAAGGCACGTCTGGGGGTACAAACGATGGGGGAAATAGGCCTAGAGCGGTGGGGGTGATGATTCTACATAAGGATCTGGTTAAGCGACGGATAGCGGACAAGGTGGAGGTGTTGCCAGTATTGAAGAGCGAGGCGGACCGTGCTGCCGCGCTGAAGAAGTATTTTAAGATCGAATTGGGTGAGGAGGAGCTGAGAGCGATCAGAGACCTGCCCACGGAGCTGAGGGGTGATGGTGGGAGTGCTGGGATAAATGGCGTCAGGAGGATTGAAGAAAAGGTGTAAGCTCGTCACATAATCTCTACAGTAAGTCAAGCAACAGAGATATTCGATGGTGGAACTCGTTTGCGTTATCTACTTCTTTCATGGCCCCTTTGAGAGATAGGAATGCTGCGTGTATCCTAGTGCTCGAAAGCATGGCCATAATCGCTCCATCCTTCGCGCTCAACCGGGCCGTGCACTCACCTTAGGTAGTAGTCTAATAGGAACTCTTCTTGAAATTGCCAAGTAGCACGATGAGCCGGGCGTCGCCTTTCAGGCTCGAAACGAAGACTGTGAAATCATCGTAAGACTGCGTTATCGTGCATGCCAAACATATCCCTAGTATATGGTGAGCATATGGTGGTTCATTGATATATTTCTTAGCTAGCGCGACTTCCATAGGTCTGCTTCGGCGGTGGGAACTTGCTTTGGTGAATCCGGCGAAGATACGTTGCGAGAGAGTAAATTTATGGTGCTGCTGCGCGTTTTCTGACCTTGTGCAAGCTTTCCTAAACATATGACATTATATTTTCTGGCAGCGACTTCCGTAGCAACGAAATGGTGAGGCAGATGAACATTAGTCTCTTATGAATACACCGACCTAGTGTCAACAAACCCTAACGCTTGCCCCTTCTCGGATGTGACGTATCTGCTTCCCCACGCCCGAACCATGTTCTTTAATTCTCCACCAGCGAACCATGGTGCCCATATCTGGCATAGGCACGACCGTTGCACCTTACCAAAAACTTCGCCATGCCTGCTGAGACCACTGATGTGGCCAACGGCCAGACCAATGGTACCAAAATCCACGGAACAAAGAACGACGCAGCAGTCCCTTTCCAAGGCGACCAGCCATATGGCATGCCAAAAGATCTCGTCGTTTCCAAGGTCCTAGACCTCGAAAACACTGAGGAAAGACTCTGGGTAAATCTTCACTTCCTGCCGACATCCTGGAACGCACCGACTAACAGACACTCACTACTAATGTCCCCCAAGCCCCCAATGTCTCTTTCCGCCCCCTCCTCCTCTCCACCTCGCAAGGCTATTTCGTGAACCTCCTACGCGTCACCAAATCCGGTATCTTGTCCCGACACCAGCACACCGGTCCTGTCTGCGCCACGACCCTCAAAGGCGGGTGGCATTATCTCGAGCACGACTGGTGGGCTGAAGAAGGGGGCTTCTCGTTTGAGCCGCCGGGCGAGACGCATACATTAGAGGTGCCAGAGGGCTGCGAACAGATGGTAACGCTCTTTCATGTGACTGGTGCGTATGTGTATGTGGATCCGTGGGGGAAGGCGGAGAAGGTAGAGGATGTTTTTAGCAAAATTAAGGCGGCGAGAGAACATTATGAGAAGGTGGGGTTAGGGAGGGGGTACGTAGATCAGTTCATTAGATAGTATCGGTACTCCTATTTATTACAAAGGTTTGTACCCAAGATAATTGACGTTCCGTGTTCGAGGAGCACTGTCCAAAAAGCTATCTTGGGCTTTTCGTAATCAGCATGTCGAAGTACAATACTTGGGATGACTCACAATGACCAGAAGAGGTGGCGAGATTGGCGCACTCTCCAGCAACTTTACTCCTTCTCCTCAGATCCCTAATTTCATTGGTTTCATTGATTTTACGCATTCGGCATCGCAGCTTTACAAGCTTTGACACTCCCAACAACCGTGAAGCAGATCAATGGGCTAATAGTGTACATAATCTATTCATTCACGACGGTTAGCCATTAAGGCGGAACAAGGTCATGCTTTACGCTGGTGAGGGAGAACCAAGGTAATTGAGATACTCACGCATAGGAACTTAGCAATGCTCATCTTCTCTTGCTCGTTGCTGCCCGAAACATCAGCGAGCGCAGTAAGCTTCATCGCCGGAGGACCGGTAGGCATAAGCATCTGTAGAACGGATGAGATAAAGATCTATTTACGAGGGTGTAGGGCCTTGAAGATAGCTGTACGTACCATTGCGAACCACAGGATGGGATCGTTATCGAGCAAGCTCGTGCGGGAAGCGAAAAGGTAGATGACTGAGATAGAAACTCTGCGTAAATGTAATCCGTAAATTAGTGTATGCTCTGAAAATATGCACCTGGAGCTCCAAAGGAGAATAAGACGCTATGGTAAATATATGAGCTGGAAGGTAACGACGTACGCAGGCCATACGATAAATCGCATGATTGTCACAAAGACGAGGGGTAGCCAAGGCACCGTTCCACTGTCTTCACCTCTCTTCATCTTCCTTAGACTACTACTCAGCTTCACCCCAACAACAACGACCTGTAGCGCGGCAAAGAGACCACCGATTTGCTTCACGCTGTCCGTAAGCCAGGCAGTGAAGATTCCTCCAGAGTTTGGGTCACCAAAGAAAGCCTTGTGTAAAGGAGGGACGAGCCCAATGATTGCGCCAGTGACAGCCCCTATCAAAGGGGCGTGGAGGAAAGCGTAGGCAAATCCCAGGAATGATTGCAGCCATTTGGGGAACTTCTCGAATTTGTCCTTCCCTTGTACATATCCATAGCGCTCAGCGGCTAGTCTGGCGCGCACCACTGGCCCAGGTAGGAGTGAGGTCTGTTCGTGTGCTTCTTCGGTGTCCTGGTCGTCGTCTTCATGTCCATCCGCTTCAGCATGACCGTTTCCTGCCTCAGCACTGCTTTCTCCACTATGAGGAAAGAGTGTTCCCCGCGCGGGGCCACGATCTGGCTTTCCCTGATCCTCGTCCTTGTTTTCATCTGGTGCCTCTTCACCATCCAGTAGCTTGGGACCAAGGGCGAATGTCAACGAATCACCAATAATTGCATTGACTAGGAAGTATGATTTGGCACGGTTTAATGCAGCTGATGCAGTGTCGGTCTCTGACGCGAGCAAGTCATCGAGTATACCTGTGGCACTAAGGGACTCGATCAGGAGCAGAGGAAGAGCTGTGGTGTTGTTGAAAGATATCGCCGGCGTGACCCACGAGGGAAGCTTGAATACGCGTGTCATGATGTAGCCCAGAAGCATGGAGGTCAAGGCGTAGAAGAGTCCCCATACTAAAACCCAATAGTCAGCATGTTGGGAGTGGCAAGGACGCGTATCTTTACTTGCTTAGGATTGGGACATAACGGATGCCCGTGTCAGCATGTAATTGGCTTCCAACGTTCGTAATTAAGAGGGCAGGTAGAAACATTCGGACACATAGCGTACTGATTTGCTTGGTGCTATCTCCTTTGAGGATGTCAAATTGTGCTGCAATGACCCCGTAGGAAATGACCAATAATACAGACAACGAGGCCTGGATTGCACCAAGAAAGGATGTCAGAAGCTCGTTAGGCATTCTGATATAGCAGGCGATAAATGCAATGGTAGAAGGAGCGAAACATTGACAAGATACGCAGGCATTGAAGCGGAACAATAGGAAGATTTCTTACGTAGCTACCGTTGCTCAGTCTAGCTTAATGACGGCAAGGCTATGCCAAGTTTTGGCGAGTCCTTGCCAAGGTAGTCGGGCAGCTCGGGTACGGTAGAGTTTTAAGCAAGTCTTGCCGGGGTTACCGGCTAAACCCTACCCTATGCTAACCTTTTCAGAAACTGGCCCCTTAGAGACCCACACAACGCATATTGAAAGACTCCATGAATCTTGCTGGCTGAATCTCATATCTAGCTGTAATTTCCAAAGATAAATAGAACTTGACTGCGAGAGCTTTCAATAAAGTGATTGGAGTAGGTAAGATGGTTTTACTCTGTATAGGAAACCCTAGTGGTCGAGTAAGATTCTGCAATGATAACAGTACGTCTTACCTGTAGAGAAATCCTTCATAGAGGCAACTATATTTCCAGATCTTGGATGAGGCCTAGAAATGTTTTCTGTCAATGCTGTTGCACACGCATGCTGCGCAATGGGACGATAAGGTGCGAAATTCTTTCAAGCGGGCCTTCTTCCATTGAAGAGAGGAAACACCATCGATATGAAGGAAGATGTTAGGTGACATCGGACGGTAGGCCAACTCAATAATGTTCGCAAAGCTCTATTCCAGAAGGTCAATGTAGGCCACAAAGATCACAACATGTTCTCGAGAATGGGTTGAGAAGATACCAAAACGCCATAATTAGCAATCGTAGCAACTACGCTGTGATTGGGGCGCAAAATTCTTTCGTGCAGAGAACCAACACCTTGATCTTTATGCCACGCGACGTTGTTCAATCGATCTCTTTCTTATTGAGTTAGAAACAAGTCAATTTGAATGAACAGATGGACCAAACCAACCTCGTCGATTTAACGGCTTATCTGTAAACATTCGCTGAGATGAGATGGCTCTTGCGTTTCCTAAAGGCCTCTCACCTCTTCTCCCATATAATGTCTAAACCACTCAATAACTAAAATGAAAATAGGTATACGTTTGGTAAGGTACACATAACTCATTAGTTTGCCGCGCTGTCCATCCTCTAAGGTATCCGAACACGCCGAGCGATATTTACCTGGTATCTCCCAAAAATGAATCCGTCAGCGCCGAAGAAGCCTTACTCCACACCAAATGTAGAGCGCCTTCACCCGTCCATGCCCTTCCTACTATCCAAGAGAATGTCAATCTAGACACCCGTCCACTATTCAGTCACCTACTTAACTCATTCATCATCTTCCAAATCCCCTGCATCTTAACCTCCACCTTATCACTCTTGCTAAAGTAACAAACATACCTCAAATCCCTCTGCGCCAACATAATCATGACCTTATGGAATCTCCTCGTCCCGTCAACATCATTGTCATAGTGACTTGCCATACTGGGATTAAAGGGATAATCACTATTCGCCTGCGCGAACCTAATGGCTTGTGGCATATCCGTCACAGCTCCAGCTCGAAACAAAAGTTCCAGAAGGCTCGGTTTATTGCCCCGAATCGCAGCCTCAACAGGGTTGGTGTAAGAGCAGCATTCCGAGGCCGAGCGGGTGAAATTGACGTTTGCGCCTTTTTGGATTAGGCGTTTAGCGATGGCTTCACGGCCTATGGAGAGGGCTATCATGAGCGCTGTGCCGCGAGATGAGGAGCAAGCGTCCACTGTGGCGCCGTTTTCAAGAAGAATCTGGGCGATATTATCTCGTTTTTGGGAGATGGCTTCTTGGAGGATGTTCAGACGGAGAATAGCGGAGACTTGGTATTCGGTGTTAAGGGGGGCACCGTTCTGAGCTAGGAGAGACATCATGGGCTCGGATCTTAGGGCGGCGCGGAGGGGAAGATAGCTGTCGGAAAGATGGTCGATATTGAGGTTGACCTTTTTGCTCAGCAGAAAGCGGACGGCGTCTTCGTTGTTAGCGGATACTGCATTCCAGAGGACGTTTTTGTATTTGTGAACTGCGTCTACGTTGGCGCCCTTTTCTACTAAGGCTTCCATTAAGAGCACCAAAGGAAAGCGAGCAGCACTCCAGAGAGCCTGATCCAACAGTTCCTGGTTAAGGGCATCTGTGGTCGACTCATCGTTGAGAATTGTCAGAGCTTTGTTGAGATTCTTCTTGTCGATAGCGGAGATGAGTCGTTTCCCTCGTTTAGAAGACCCACTCGAGAACGATGCAAACCAAGATCCAGATGTCGCCTGTGGTGGTGGTGGCGATAGAACTACTGGCTGTACATCTACAAGCGTAGTGTTACCGGTTTCCGATCTGGAGAAGCTCTTACTAGTAATAGAGGGCGCATTCGGACTTGTTGGAGACTCCACTCCCTCGTGGACTGGGAGCTCGACCACCCACTGCCAAGAACCGTACTCTCGTTTTGATGGGGTTCCAATGACAATACTGGCGTTGATTCCGTTAGTGATGTCGAAGGATAGGTTGGGCAGAAATCAAACCTTCTGAAAGTCGTCAAAAAGGACATGTTCATGACAAGCCGGCTTCTAATCTCAGAAATGTCTTCGTTACCGAATTTTAGCTGATCCCAGGCACTTTTGTCATTTGTACCCAAGCTTTGATACTTTCCGACGACGTATTGCAGGTCGCAGAGAACACTACTGAAGCCAGCCAGAATCGTGTTCAGTCTAGCTGCCCTCTGAGCTGTCAAAGGGTGCGACAATTGAGTTTCGGCAGCTTCGTCTAGAACACAAAGTAAGGACTCAAGCTCCATACTGATCGTTTCAAATACTCCAGGGGCCGCTTTATCTGGAAATCTGTCAGTATGAATCTAGCAATGAAGTGTCCTCATACAAGATAAGTAAACTCTCCTCGCTAATTGGCCTACGGCCACGAAGTCGCTTATACCAAACCCAAATGGAACGGGCATCTTTGGCTAGGGAATCTGCAGCGCAACAATATATTACTCGAACCGTGAATGAAAAGCGTTCTTCTATGCCGCCCCGGGATTGCAGTGGTTGGGAAGGTCTGAGTCACCAGTCCGGTCGGCAGCCTTATCTTGGTGCGACCAGAACTACCGAAATACCATAATCGACGAAGAGCAGCGTCCTCCTATTCCTAACCCGACTCTTTCTTCGTAGTTGAAACCAGGATCCAGACGATAAAATTGACGATATGAGGAAAGGATGGGGTGCGGTGTGGTATGTAACGTGAAGCTGTCGAGATCCTGGGGACTCCCGATTCCGGAAGAACCGGGCATTGCTAGCACCAAGTCTAGGGTCGCATTGCTTTTGGAGGGGCATCCACCAGGCCAATGACTATGAGTGAGGCGCAAAGAATAGTCCATGGCATCTTTTTGGAGGTTTTGCCATCACCTGCTTTGCTGCGCCACAATCCCTTATGGCATCTCCCAAGTACAATAGTGTGCGCAGGCCCCTTCGGATTCGCTTTTGAGCCACAGGATATATGCTACGATTCAGCACAGCCTCAGCCTCTTGATCCGACTAATGCAATGTTTTGCACTTTGCTACCTCCTGACCAGCATCTAGCTGGAGGTCAGCATTCCTTCTAAGTGAGATCACACGGTTTTGGCAGGCCGGAAGTGGTGTGTGGTTCTTGATGGGGTCCCACTAGAAGATGTGCAGCATATTGCGCCTCGGGGGTCTAGAGATAATGGTTTCGGTTGCTGTGAAACCTTAATCCACATCCAGTAGACTGATGTGGCTAAGGGCCTTCCATGGCCGAAGGAACGAGAGGGTGTCCACCTGGAGATCCTAGTGGTATCTTATTTGGCGTAAGCCGATGTGAGAGTGATTTTGGCATTGGTGCCGACGCAGTCATGGATCCCTACTATCAAAGGATACACAGTCAGGTATGCCGCGACTTCACTCAATACGGCCAAAAGGATTGTGACACCGTTTGGCCCCACCCCTCATGAAAGTGTTCCTCAAGAGAGTAGAAGGCAGCGATGCCATCTCAGAGCAGCTTTAAGTTCTGATTATTGAACTCGCTAATACCGGATTGACTGCCCATTGTCCTCCAGCTTATAGCGAGTCACTAAAGACATTATGATCAACCGTCCTATGTTTATCGAAAGGCTCTTGTACAGAGCTCTCACATCCTCTGCTTCGGGATCTATCAATGGTCGAAGACGAGCATTGAAAAGGACATTGATAGGAAGAGCTTGCGGAGAGTCGAAGTGAGATGTTCCTTCAGGGGATCTTGGGGGCAGTTTCGCCAGCTCTAGGTGCAGCCCTATAGGGCCATCCAGCTGATAGGTGTTTATAGTGGATAGGTAGACCCTTCTATCACTTGCTTCAAATCTAATAGAACGACGATTGCAATCTTCAAACCGTACATTCATCCCCTGGACTACGTTTTAAACGAGCCAAAATCCTGTGCACGTGGTGGACAATTTCCATCTGACACGAATTGCAAACAACTCAAGAGCCTAATGTATGGAGTCTTCGACGCAAAGCATGAAGTGGCAGTATGATCTCCTTGAATTCGTAACGTCGTAGCTATTGCATAATGCTCGAAAAGTACCTATCAAATGAAATACACATGGATCATCTAATCGTACCGAAAACCTGTCGTAACCCATAATGGAGTGCATGAGAAAGCCACGCCAAAGCAAAATTAACGTCCTTCCATTATATACTATCAATGCGATCCACCGGCCATAAAATCTCGACTTCTCAATCAACCCCGAAATTTTATTCGTCTCGAGCTCAATATCTAGGCGGATCAGGCCCGATAGGTGGTGGCGGAACTCCAGCAGCATGATAAGGATTTCCATCGGAGTAATGCGGTCCAGCGGGCTCTGTGTAATATCCGCCGGCCTCGGGGAATGTCGCTCCTCCCTGATACCCAGCCCCATTGGGGTACGGGCCTGCACTAGGAGTGTATGGGGCCGCGGTTGGATAAATGGCTGAAGGAGGCGAGGCCAGATTTGGTGCTGAGGCATGATACTGTGGTTGACCATCACCGTAGCCATGTGTCACCCCAAATTTCTTGGCATCTATGAGCCGCTGCTGCCTCCGCGCGTGGCGTTCAGCTCGTTTGATATCGAATTCTTTTGCCTCATCCCGTTGTTCTTTCATCTCCTTCCACTCGCTGTACGCCCCTTTGATACCAAGCGCTGCAATACCAATAGCTGCCGCATCTTGCATTCTCGCTTTATTCTTCTTTTTCCGGGCTTCTTGGGGGGATATCTCGCCTTTGGCTAACTCCTTGCGGCGTACCTGGCGGCCTTCAATGCTTTTATACACACTCTGAGCAGCATGTATAGTCGCCACAGAGGCCAATCCGGCAGTGATAAGCTGTTTGTGGCCCAACTGCTTGCGCTCTTTCTCTTCTTCTGTTGAGGACACATCGCTTCCTGAAGAGCTTTCGCTGCCGATATCAGACTTGACACCGTCGCCTCCTTCGCCTCCGCCTCCTCTCGGTCTTGGAACGTAGTCGTCATCGTCATCATACCCACGGCGAGAGCCGCGACTATCTTCGTCCTTTTTACCACCAATGCCTAGCTTGGCCATGCCTGCTCTGGCATAGTCCGTCACGCTCTTGCTTCGATTTCGGTTGCCTCCACCCCGCCCACCACGATAGCTGTCTTCGCTTGAGCTGTCTCTCCTTCCCCTATCTTTGGACTTGTTTCGATCCATGAACGCTTTCCCAGCGGCTGCAGCCAGACCGCCAGCCGCGAGGCCAGCAAGGCCCCCGCCCCCTTCATTTTTACCACCTCGAGATCGAGAGCGGGATCGAGAGCGGGAGCCGTCCTTATCACGCGACCCGTTGATCAATCTATTACCTGCCAGACCTCCAACAACGGACTCGATCATCTGCATCGTGCCTCCACTTTTTCCGTCTTTGTTGCCACCTTGGAGTAAGGTATCGATGCCTCCCGCACCAATGGCAGCAGTCAAAACTCGCTTGCCTTTTGGACCAGCCCAACCTCCCGGCTCTTTGCGACTCCGGAAAGCTTCTGCAGCACCGGCCGTAAGCGCAGCTCTAGCGGCCTGCATAATCTGTTCTTTATCGAGGGGTCCTTTGGCCCGAGTACGGGATCGAGAACGAGAATCTGAGCTATACGAGTCCCGGCGACGACGACCTCCTTTGCTTCGAGATCGACCTCCATCTCGATCGCGATCTCGATCATGTTTTCCTGCCAGAGCCCCTGCAGCGCCGCCGATTCCAAGAGCTTCTAGCGCATGTTCTGAGAATGACTTTCGACGTTCTGGTTTTCGGCGAGGACTAGGTGAGCTGGAAACAGAGGAAGAAGTGTAGTCCCGCCGGCGATCGCCTAATCTCAGTCAGTATTATTGCAACCGAACACTGATGGTGACTTACGTCTTCTGTCTTTCTTGCGAGGCTTGTCATCGTAATCATCGTCATACCGGCCACCCCCGCCATGAGATTTTGCACGTCGCGGAGCCCCATAATCTTTGCGACGGCGGTAATCGCCCGCAGGGGGAAATTTCCTCTCAACTTCTTCAACGGAGGATTCGCTGCTATCACGGCGCCGACGAACTAGCTCGCCGCCTCGTGCTGGCCCTCGACGAGCTTCAATAGTCTCTTCCACTTCGTACACAGGTCGATCACGGCGAGGACGGTCCCGGTCTCTATCTCTATCGCTTTTGTCACTTCGACGGTCGTCCCGTCGGTCGTCATCGTAGTAGGATGGCATCTTGTCAAATATCGAAAGATCTTGCGGTGCGGAATTCAGTGAGGGAGATTCGACTTCGAGTCGAGTTTGTATGTTGAACCTAGGCAGATGATTCGAACGGTCGCTGAGCTGTTCGAGTCTTTTGAGGAAGACTGAATGCTTGGTGATGAGTATGAGTAAAAGACGTTGATGGTTTGGGTGCTACAGAAGTGATATAGGTAAGGGTCGGAAAGGTCGAATGAGCCTAGGTTGTGGCGGCTGATGTAGCTTGTCACCCGTTGGCTGGTAGGTACTGTGTACGAGTAGAGTAGTTTCACGTTAGGCACCCAAGCGCGCGATGCACAGCCCAAAGGCAGGTGTACAGGTGTAATCCAGGCGTGGCCCTATTCTCGTGTTCCAAAAGAGGCTGGATGCTTGCGTCACACGTCACTTCAGCTTGGCAGGGTACCAAGACCCGAGACCGCGAGCGACTCCTGGGATCGATCAAGCTGGCTGCCCAAAAAAATGAGCCTCTGGAGTGTTGGAATATAGCAGATAGAGAACAGTTGTTGCCTTGGCTCGCTTGGATGGCCTGACATGGAGGGGCGAGTAACTGCGCAAAACAGGTTCAACGTTGGTGCAGCCCTGGCGGTTGAAATTGCCATCGGCGCTAACGGTGTAGCTCCGGAAAGAGCCGGACGATAGTAGCCGATCATTATCACGCACGCCCACGGATGCATGATGCGGTCATCTTCTTCAAGCATTCGACATGTAGCCTTTCAAGCTGCCCGACGAGTACTTTCGTACCATGTCATATAACAACACTAATACAGATATCTTACTGGTAAGGTCCTTTTCGAGCTACGCTTGTAGGCGTTATTCGAACAGTAGACTTACATATCAGCAGGCCGGCGCCTTTGCAGCATTTACAGTAGATATTCTGGTCTACCCGTTAGATACCATTAAGACACGACTCCAATCCCCGGACTACAAAAGATTCTATACGAATCCTTCGAACAATGCGATCAATCGCTCCTTATTTCGTGGCCTATACCAAGGCATTGGCAGCGTTGTCTTAGCCACAATTCCTTCATGTTGGCTCAGCGATATCCTCCTTCACCACCTTTTGTCACTCATTTTCTGAAGCAGGAGCGTTCTTTACCACCTATGAAGGCACTAAAACGCTATTGGGCCATACACCTTTGCCAGTCCCGATAGCCCACGCAATTGCCTCCTCAACTGGTGAACTTGTGTCCTGCTTTATCCTTACTCCAGCCGAAGTTCTCAAGCAAAATGCTCAGATGGTATCACGCTCGCAGCATGTACCATCTTCCAGTAAGCTCTTCGATGGCAATGCTACAATTCTAGCTCTGCGAAAGTTCAATAGCCCAACCCAGTTGTGGCGGGGCTACACAGCTCTGGCAGGCCGGAATTTACCCTTCACAGCTATGCAGTTTCCCATGTTCGAACATATTCGCACAACTATACATAATCGCCGCAAGCGCACCGGGCGAGCAACAGGGTCATTGTGGGAGACAGGAACAGTTACAGCCCTCTCAGCTGGTTCTGCTGGCGCGGTGTCAGCAGTCATAACCACGCCAATTGACGTTGTGAAAACGAGGATTATGCTTAGTGCAGCCGAGAGTGATCAACCGAGGGGAGAAGAGCAGCAGAAAATTGTGAAAGAAGTAGAAGCGCAGGGCAAAGATGCAAAGGCCGAGATCGAGAAGGCACAACAAGCTGCAAGAGGTGGAAGAGCTGGTGGACTTGCTGTTGGAAGAGAGATATTTAGAACAGAGGGCGTAAAAGGTCTGTTCAGGGGAGGTGCGTTAAGAGGCGTGTGGACAGCCCTGGGAAGCGGTTTATATCTGGGGGTATACGAGAGCGGCCGAAGATACTTGGAGGGGAGGAGAACGAGAGCTGAGGATGGCGCTGCTCCTTAAAGAGTTAAGACCTAAAAGATCGTTACTAATGACATCTCTGGAAGCCATATATCTACAAAGTTTCTAACCCTTAATGTCAAGGACTAGGCTAGACTGGAATAACGGGAAGAATGAAGTATAATGGATTGCTCTGATGAAGAGGTCTTGCGGAGAACATCTATCTATGAGCGAATAGTTGAAGAACAGATATATAGAGAATTCAGAATGTATTATAGTCTGTATAGCATAGCAAGGGCCATAGAGTTTCCATCGCAGGACTATGATAAGAGGGGTTTAACTACTGTTGAACCCAACTTTAATAACTAATCCTTTGCGTCGGTAAACAGTAATATCCAGCTGTTAATGGCGCAATCAAGAACACTCTTAAATGGTCAGAGGCCATTATTATATGTGGTCCATCAAAGCCTGTCATTGTAACACAGTCCGAGCGTAAACGGGTAACTGAATCAGTTTTCCAATTCTTGAGTCTAGATGTCATTGAAACCTCCATTAGAAAGCCCAGTGTAGATATCCAAAGAGCTTGTTTCGAGATCAGCAGGCACCCTGACTGTCTCACATGTCAAAAGGCAGATACCGGTTCCGGATCGATGTTCGCGTTTCAACCTAGAATTAGGTAGTCTGAGTTGCGCTAGCTCAGTATCATGTTTTACCCGAAGCTCTTGTCTTCAACGTACTTTATCTCTCCACATGGCGCATGTCAAKATTATCACTAGCCGCGGTGGAATCGATTGTCAAAGCGTTGGCGGCTTGAACTGCGCGAAATTCTCCTAGGGTAGCTACTCAAGCGCTAGGGAGATGCGCCAATGAGGTTCGAGCAAGGCACAAGACTTACCTGGAGGAAGACTGTGAAGCCATTTTCGTGCATAGAATAGACGTGGGTAGGTTTTGCAAGCGATATGGCTATATCACCCTTGCCACATACTAAGKTGACGACATGACTCTGAATACTTCCGTGTGGCAGTATATATATCATGAGGGTATTGATTTCTCGAGGCGTGAATCTTTCGTCTGATGCAGCAGCATGTATATACGGCGACTTTTAGTCCTGTTCCTGTCAATCAATGTCTTATCCAGTCCTTTGCCCTTTCTCGATGACACTCAACCCCAACTCGGAGCTTCCCTTACCTCTTTGGGCAACTCCGCTTGTCCTCCACTCTCTGGGTACAGC
This sequence comes from Cladonia macilenta KoLRI003786, assembly GCA_000444155.1. Lineage (NCBI taxonomy): Eukaryota > Fungi > Ascomycota > Lecanoromycetes > Lecanorales > Cladoniaceae > Cladonia > Cladonia macilenta. The sequence continues at coordinate 283,969 of KE598568.1, forward strand.
TCATTAGCCTTCACCAACTTCACCCAAGCTAGCAATATTACCATGGCTAGTCAGACCACATATACCAGCGCAACTCAGACAGGAATTTTGCCAGCCATAAATTCTTCAACAAGCATTGTGGCACCTCCATCGATAGGTTTCCCAGAAGAGATATGTACCAAAATAAAGACGACAACTTTGACCAAATATAAACCTCAAAGCTATGATTTCCCGCCTACTCTTCTCTCACCCGGGGACACTAGGTATTATGCATTCAGATTCGTTCGCAATGGTGGCCAGATTCTGCAGATAGTAATAACCGGACGGGCACCTAGTTCCCCTGACCAGCCTGGAAGCTACATCCCACTCGCGAATGAAGTCTTCTTGCAAGGGGACCTCGATAATCAGGTTGAATTCCGTGTCTTCGAACCAATGTGGGTCAAGATTCGCCTTGGGGTTAGCCCGGGATCTGGGTCTCTTTCCTACCGATTGGAGCTCTATCAGATTGACGTAGTTGCATGAACCGGCTCGCGTGGTGGAAGTGAATTGTTGGTGGTTTGGCAGGACTGTCGCCTCCGCTGGTATGATATCTCTAAGGGTTGTAAGAGCTCATACAACGCTTTGGTTACTGAGGCCGATCTTCCCAGTCATACCACCAGCCACAGGCGAGGACGATATGCTTGCAGAAGCCACCGTGGAACGATATCACAACCTCTCGCGTGCCGTCGTCTATGCTAAGCGGGACCATAATGCATTAGATGCCACATGAAATTTGGTTCACTTCGAGAGTAGAAGAGAGCAATGAACAAGTACTTCAAAAGAGACCAGCAGAATTGCATTGTAACACCACGGCACGTTGAACCTACAGAGAATGGGAATTCGACATATTCTGCATGATCCGAAGTGACGATGGGATATAGGGTGATCAGAGCGCAACCTCTGGAGGGTCAACCTTATGTTGTTTCGGATTTACAACCTCCCAAATCGATTAGTCGAGATGGTTCCGCACGAGTACGGTGACTGCTCTCTCTGTTCGCGACCTGAATTTTAGGTCGCGGATATCGGCGCCAATACAAACGAGACATTTAGCTTTTTCTTTATAGACAATATAGGTCAAGGTAGTACTTGCTCGTTGCTACTAAACGTCCAGACGATTGCATTCAAGTCACTGTTGGCCAATGTCTCTGGATATTCAATATGCATACCATATCAATCCCTGTCCTCCTCGTCCTGTCAAACAGCGTTCTATGCAACCCTGTGACCTACCTTAATGATGACCAGTCTGGGCTCAAAAGATTTCCGAGCAATCTCCCATGTCCTCTTGCGTCCGGCAACTACAGTTGGCAGATGTATATCAATACCACCCAGCCTCAAGACTCCACGATTGGAAATCAAACAACCTTTGCAGACACATCACTGTCTCCTTCTGATCTCACCGAAAACCTGATACAGGGAGTCTCCTCGCTGTCCACAGCTACTTTAGCGAGTTCCGTGGCCCGACCTACAGCAGTAGCAGAAACAAAATGTCAGATCATAGCACGAGTAGAGCGCTCCGACTATAAACCTTCGTCATTTGACGTGGGCCCCTATTTCCTGGGATCCGGCACATCAGGACGATATCTGATTCGAATAGCAAGTTCTTATCCCGTATTCAGGGTGACTGTAACAGGGCGCCTACCCGAGGCACCTGACGACCCTTATCATTATTACCCCGTCTATAGCGATGACGCCGGTAACTTCTTTCTGCACAGAGCGTTGTGGGTCAAGATTAACATAGCTTTCGGTAGTGAGGAGCTGAAAGGGTTCCAATTTACACTGTATCAGGTTACATTGACGGATCAGAACCTAGCGGCGGCTTGAGATGAAGGATTCATCGCCGGATCAGGAGAGCTAGTCGTTCAACGCTGTCCCAAGAAACTCGATAGAGCTTGGATGTTTGTGCTTGCTTCTGACTGTTGATAAAAAGGCAGAAGAGCTAGCGCTATTCAAGCAGATGTAGGAGTGTTAGTTTAAGATAATGCCCGTCCTCACGTAGAATCATAAAGACTACCAAACTCATCTAGTCGATAGCATTAACCCCGGCACTATTCACGGATGAGATCTGACCTGCTCTACTTTGGCCTCAGCCCTGAGGTTAACCTGGTGAAGGTGCAGAGCTGGGACGCATGAACGAGGAAGATATACCAATGTGAGTCATGAATATGTACTCTATACGGTGTTGGTTGGGAGGGATTCCATATTCACGGCACAGTTGGACTCCCTACAATTGATGATAAGTCGACCATCTTTGATTGGGGTCTCCTCTTCGCGAGTGAAAACACCGAACATAGCTCTGAAAGTGTGGTGAAGCACGCAGCGAAGACTTGTGCATCGTCTTTGGCTGCATTCAATACTCGGAGTATGTGTGGGTCTGCCCGATCATGAAGATTTACTGTAGGAGTGAATGGCAAGATCACACGCGGGCGACGCAACTCGAGACATCATTCGAAACGTTCTCGTCACAGGACATGCAGACCATTGGCGGCGAATGTTTCGGGGCGGAGCTTTTGTTACCGGGTTCGTGGACACGGCGGCTGTGCTATGGTGGCTACCCCCTCACATTGTCGCTATATCCGGAGCTTTTGCTTGTCTTTCTCGATTTCCAATGTCAACTGTAAAATCTTTCTATTACCTCTGGACCGGCCGTCTTGATCCAGGCCATGGCTTCACACGCTCCGGAGCATACATCCGAAATCCGCTCCTCATCATGCCGTTCGGCTAGCAGAGACAAAATCCAGTGGGTCATTGTCTACGATCCTCTCGAGCACGACCTATATACCGAAAGGGTGGAGAATTTGAGTGCGTAAACAAACTCCCTGAATTCTGCAGATCAAAGCTAATCTCGATCAGAATGCTTCAACAACTTCGAGGTTCATCTTCCGAGATGGCGTTACCGGGTCGATATTTATGTAGACGACAAGAACAAGTCCGATTTCGTGGCTTCCATATCTCTAAGGCAACTGGGGATCTCCAAGAACCTGAAGCGCTGGCGACGAAGCAATTACAACAGTCTCTATGTGAAAGGCTCAAAGCCTTGGATGCCGAAGAGGAACAACGAGAGTTCCGAATGATGTTGGATCATTTGAGCGGTGGAGAGGCTACATTCTCAATATTCAACGCCGGCAATCGTGTACATCTATGGTTTCAGACGTAGAAGTAGCCAGGTATCGTGTTGGCTAGGATTCAGATCCCAGGGTTTTGGGTCGCAGCCTCGGTAGCGTTTCAACTCTTGTGTGCGACACTGATCAACTGTGACTGCCTAGCGATGTTTCTGCTTTGGGTATAAGTGCCCGGTAATGCACAATCCACTTTCTCATACTCACAACCTCCTATACCTTTAATAATAATTCTTACTGTTCCTATCACAATCTTTTCACTTGTTCCTCACCTGTTACCTTTCCAGTCAGGGAAATATGGCTTGTAACACACCTAAACCAGCATCAAATACCCCCTCCACGCCAACTCAAGCGAACAATGCAGATGATAAAAAAGTAGTCATCATTTATGATCCTCTCAAGCACAACATATACACCGAAAAACAAATAGATCTCCACCGTGCGTACCTTCCTTGGCCCGAAAAAACTAGGCTGAGAGGTTGTTCTTCAGTGATAGGTCCCAGCTGTGAAGTACCTCTCCCCAAGTGGCGGAATTGGGTCAATATATACGTCGATCACGAGAGTCGACATCAATTCGTATCTTCTATACACATGGGCCAATTGGGGCTGTGGAAGAATCTGCAGCGGCGACTAAGACTCGATTACACTGCCCTTCATGTCAAGGGTAAGAAACCTTGAAAGCTCGGGTATCCGACGTGGGATGATGAATAGTCAGTGATAGGATACACGGATAGCGTTCGGCAGGGTTGTTCTAACTCCTCAGGGTTTGAGCAAAGCATAACAAGTATTTTCAGTGCACTTTCTTCTTTGCATTGTCAGCGCTTTCCAACTGAAAATTTCCCACTCCTTTATCCACACCTACCACACCACCTTCACTGTCAACTCATTTCACGATCATCGAAACGCTCTTCGAAAAGAAGTTGAAAGCCACCTTTCCTTGTTCCCTTGCATTTACGCAACTCACGAAAGCTGTTGGTGGGCTCTCTTTTGGACCACCAACGACTCTAACATCAGTCCAGATCTCTGACAGGCGGAGAATTGAAGGAAGAAGGGTGAAGAGCGGGAGGCGAGAGGCACGGTCCAGACCATAGTTCTTGTGATTCTCCACTTGCGGTCAAAGTAGAATTGAGCGAACATCAGGCAGGTAGTCTTAAGGAGTTAGTATTTCGATAAAACATGCATTAAGGGGCGGCAAAGCCATCAAGCTAGAGGATTTTGGTTCTAGCAGGGCCTTACACCCCGAAGAAAATAGAACCCGCCCCTAGAATTAGAACTACTTAAGCCATAACCTCGCTTGTCGCCCGCCTTTTGCTGCAGGTCCCAACGCTGCAACGCTGCGAACAAGAAAGGCTGAACGGCGGTAAAGAATGGACAATATGAATACCCCTGCGTCTCCTCCCCCTCCTCCTCGTGCCCCTCTCTCTCCTCCATACGTATACAGTCTCGCCCGTTGTTGTTGCTCGCAATTGACAGGCGGCGCAACGACGTGCAACAAGGTACGAACGAGGCTGGTGCGTGATACTCAAGCCCCGTCGTCTCCCTGACCACCATGGAACCTACGATTACTCCTGCGCCCGTCCTACGAGGAGCGTTTCTGCACAGACGAGACAGCAGCAGCAGTAACACCAGCGGTTCCCCCGACACGTGTGGATATCTGAGCGGCGACTACGGTATGATCGGGGGCGTACCTTACACTAATATTGCTCACCACTAACGAACCATTCTCCTATAAGCCTCTCCTCTGACCTGTGGATTGGGATACACCTGCAGCACCGGCCCTTCCATCCTGCCTTCCCACCTCGGCTGTTGCAATGCTGTTGACTGCGCCCCGAGCTCTGGCGCTCATACCTGCATCACCGCGGAATCCGGCACAATTCCTTGCACAAGCGAGTTCTCGAGTGCTTGTATAGAAGAATATACAAGTCTTCTCTTCTGGTATTGAAGCAAACTCTCCTTATCCTTCCATCAGTCTCTGTCTGTCTCTTCTGTCCGATTGTGGGCTGGTAAATGAAATAAAACCACTTTCCCCCAGACATATCACATTGCAAAAGAGAACCAAATAATGGCAAAAGATCGAGAGGCCAAAATCTCTTCTCCCGTTCTCGTTCCTTTCCTCTCCAACTCTCTATCCACTGCCTACACCTTCAAGAAAAGAGAAAATTGAACTCACAACCTGCGAACACCCACAGTACCGACCCCACCGCACCAGCATGCGTCACCTACTCCCAACCCCCTCCCTCCTCCGGCTCTGCCGCCGACGCCGGCCTCTCTCCAACCATCTTCTCCTACTCCTGCGGACCAACCCAAACAACCAACATCTACCTCGCCACTGCGACCAACGGTCCCACCCCAACCCCCTCCCATACCCCGATCTCGATTTCTCATCTCCCAATATATGCTTACGTCCTCATCGGCGTCGGCGGCATAATCGTGCTAATGATACTATCGATATTATGGAACAAGTGTATGAATCCCCAAACCTCAAATATCCCCCCTAGGCAAGACAATTTGCCCCCTCCAGGGCCATACCGATGCCGATACTGCGGTACCAACCGCCTCTTTTATGATAGAGTCAAGCCTGGAAACCCTAATGCTAATGTCGGCCGCCCCTACTATGTCTGCGTGAATGGGGACTGCCCTAATGTCAGAAACCACGATCACGAACATCACGTCAGAGGGTGGGTTACGTGGGATGATAACATAGGTGTGGCAGAGGGGAACCCGCGGTGCAAGTGCTTACATTACGCGAGGAAAGATAGGGCAGGCGTGCGATCACAGAACCCAGGCAAACATTTCTGGACTTGTAGTACAGGTGCTTGTGGCTATACTTCTTGGCGTCGAGATGGGAGTGAGGGCTGGGGTCCTGGGTTTTGAGTGTTGTTTGCATGGCTTCTAAGTAAAAGACTGGTAGTACCGTTATATGATTGTCCTCTTCCGTGAGTCATATACGATGCCTGGGCACGGGCTGTGTAGCACCTAGGGCTTCCTTAATCGCCATGTCATTATGATAATTTGTATTCAGATAAATGAACGTAAAAGTTAAAGATGCGGATACGGTTGATAGATAAGTAGGAAACCGCAGTCTCATAAGCCTATGACCATTTTGATACGATAGAAATAGAGTTAGAGATATTAATTGACCTGGATTTTAAACATTTCGATACAAACTTATCGAAAAGTATCAATTACATAGCTTGCCAGACGGTTGTAGCTCCAATCGTCTTCGAGATCATACCAACCTAAAGTATACCACGCGATATACGTGAAGTACAGTAACCACTATACATTGTTAAAGCGGAGTAATATAACCCAGTATGAGACATAGATAGGCTATGATATTCGTCAATTAAGAAGAAGAGGGTGACCTACTTTCAGATAAGAACTTGGAAGGCATCTGGGCTACTGCAAGAATAACGTAGTCAAGCTGCAACTACTTGAAAGGTAAGATACCTCATGGACGAGTTGATAGGCGAAGGTCAAAGAATCTAGGCAGTAGTAGACTGAGGTAATAAATAACATTGGCAGCTTTAGCCGGGCAAAGGGCAGCCAAATCAGGCTCTTACCTACTGCGCCTTTCTGCTCCCCTGGGTGCTTCCTTGGTGCTCCCTCTATACTTATCCTGGGTCCCGCGATACTCCCTCCTGCTTCCTCGCTGCTGCCCTTTACATCTTTACCACTCCTTCCAAAGCAGCTATACTCGGTTTTCCGATCGACAACAGAATTTCCTAATTCCGAGTCCGGGTAATGTATAGCTTATATATATGTATGCCGGGATCATATAGGAATCTCATGTACCTAGGGCATGGCTTGTATATACCCGGTACATGATCGAACGATGGATCTTCGATATTAATTTTTGAAGGCGCTAAATGGTCCAAGCACTTTCGGAACATACTAATAATAATATGCGCAGCCCCTCCTCATAGAACCGGGATGGGATTCAGCGAGTCGACATGCGCCTTGGTTCGTAAACGTCGGCTAAATTAATAAGCGTTGCGATTCATCTTTGTCTTGGAACTTTTACGAGCGTTGGATGGAAAGAATGGGCCAGCCTGTACGCGACAATCCAAGACACCTTTTTTTGGGACTTGAAGCTGTTCATAGCCGATCATTTCATGACCTGATGCGAATATCAGCCAATTTGTCAAGACCGGGGCCATTGTTGTCAATTCGCCAACACACGAGGCTTGCACCCTGTAGAATGTCTTAGAGCTAGCTAGTGCGAGGTGACGTCTTTTGCTCGCGGTTTGTGCTTCGAAGGTTTTAATAGCCTAGTTCCCTCAGTTTTCAAGGAGGTGAAAGTAGCGCCATCCATCTCGAACTTGGTTTTAGGTTTTCAAACCGGACCTACTCGTTCGATTACAGAATGCATGTGCTGTCGCTCCCTTCGCTCTCACTTCTCTTCTCATGCGGCGTCCGGTGCACGCCCTTAGTGTATCTCGACGATATCCCGGCTGGGCTTAACATTACCACGCCACCGCTTGCCACGATTCCCTGCCCACAAATCCGTGCATATAATGCGTGGGCTAATACCACAAACACCCAATCTGGCAATCTAACACAAGCAAATGATACCTCACTCGCATACTTGGCCGATCCGATAACTTCAAGGAGCAAACGCGCAGGACTGGAAAAACAAGCTTGTAGGGAGCTGGGACACATGTACTTGTACAACGCACATGTGAGGAATTACAATCTTCCTCGCACTGGTCTCCTCCAACCCGGATATAAGCGTCTCTATGTATTCAGCTTTCACTGCAATCCCGGTGCTATGTTCGTTGAAGTGTTTGCGCGTTCAATAGGAAATCCTGAAGTTAGAATAAAATATGCAGATATTGGGGATGAAGGGTTTGGTTCCGTAGCTTTCCAGCTACAAGAGCCGAAGCAAATCAGAATCAGGCTCGATTGGGGCATATATAGCATACAAACGTGCGAATTCGCGCTTTTCAACATCGACCTGGTCTAACCGAGGTCAGGCGGGTGGCAGAACTATCGGCATCAGGGAAGGAGGAAGTGGCATATGCCCCTAGTTCAACATTGCTGAAATCCCAAGAATGCCAATAAAAAACCCGTTTGGCAAACCACCAGTACACGACAGAAGCTCGGAGAAGCCTTCATTAGTCGGATTTTGTCCGCTGGCCGAATATCGTTGGCCAGTATATCGCGGAAAGCCACGGAAGGCGATATAGATGATCTCAGAGAACAATGCTAGGGTATCTTATTGCCATATTTGCTAGAGAGAGCAATGCTGGTTCAATACGGTCATCATTGGGCTGTCAATAAGCCGACCTAGCCAGGCCTACGGTTTTAGCGCTCAGAGAATCCTGTACCCTGAGCTCTGTCACTTGCTCTGCATGACAGCCACCACATTTCCATGGACCTCCACGTGACCACCAATCTCGAACTCCTCAATACCCGTCTCAGTTCCACTTTCCATCCATTTATGAAGCAGGTCGTTGCTCTCTTTAGGCTTGATATCTTGGCTTGCCGTGCCTACTGTAACGTGTGCTATTGCGTTCGCAGTCTCCCACCCTTCGTCAAGTAGCCGCGCTACGAAGCACATTACACGATCGTCCCAGACAACACGCTCGAGACGTACTCTGCATTTTCCGATTGAAGGACCTGCTGACCCGGCAGTGAAATTCGAAGCCTTATTTGTGAGGGTATCTGCATGTAGAGAGGCTAGGTGATTCCAAAGCTCCGGATGCGAGCCAATGGAGGCGCGGTGTATGAGCGTTACATGAAAGGCGGGCTGCAAACGGCGAGATTGTTGGAGATGGCGGTACATTCTTGACTTCTCTGGGGGTTGATTATTGAAGACCTTATCAAGAGCCGAAACGATCTCGGATGCGGGAAGTTTGATAGCAAAATATTCAAGTTTTGGGGGTTTGGGCTGAACTGGGCCATTTGGTTGCGACGCAGAGCCATTTTGCTTGATGGACTTGTCTTTTTTGTTGCTCTTAAAGCTGAGGTCGTGCTTAATGTCAGGTTTGTAGTCGTTCAGGGCTGCTTCGATAGCTTTGTCGAGATTCTCTGAACTCGGCATCGCTTCGACAAGCTTTGGATAGAATGAGTGCAGAGATGAAACAACCGTCTGTAGATTTTCACGAGAAGAGGCTGTTACATCGAGATTTATAATCTCGTCAAAAGCGTCATCAGGCTCCGAATGTGGGTTGACAGGCTCAAATCGGTTCAAGAAACCATCCATAATTCCAATGATGTCCGATCTGGACTTGCTGCCTGCTTGTATGGTCTGGTGATTGTCGCCTCGAGCAAATATCCTCTCCTGAGTGACTTGGCGTATTATCGGCAGCATCTCTGGTTTCGGGTCATGCACGTAATGTAAAGCAACGAATCGAGCCTCCGGAATGACAGCAAGCACATCGTCAATGATCTGTTTTCTCTCTCGCTTTTGATGATTGTTGCGATCTGCAATCATGGCGGGGTGCGCAGTCAATGCATTACAAACCTGGATAGTAAATTGCTTCGGCCTATTCTTTTGCGTGGTGATGTTATCATTCTGAACGTGACCCCAATCAAAGAGCTTCGAGAGAGCAATAGCGAGCGTTGTCTTTCCGCAGCCAATGCTCGCGACCGGTAATAGAATAACATTCCTAGTGACAGCAGCTTCATCGTCATTCCCAGCCTCTTCTTGACGAATAATATCATGACCTTTAAGTCCCCTCTCTTTCAAGAAGCCTTCACGCATAGCGATAATGCCGTGGTTCATATTATACGCTTTCCCAAGAGACGGATTCTTTGCAAGTCGACGTCGAGCGTAAAGCAAGTACTCTTCCGTAATCTTCTTGTGCTTCTTATACTTAGGTGGCCTCCCGCTTATGATGGCCTTGGTACACTCACGCCATTGGCGGTACATCAGATATGGCTCTTCGAACTTGTACTTGAAGAACCAATCGTGATAGTCTCCACCTGTACCATGCTCCTTTCTCCGACATCTTATCACGAAACCCTCCGTGTCTCGACCATCATAAGAACCTGTCTCTGCACACTCATCTAGAAATCTTATCATTGAGTCAATATCATCTTTGAAGAGGTATTGCGCTTTCTTCAAACCCCATTCATCAGCGAACTCATGCACGAGCTTCCCAGGATATGTGGCAAACTCGGGAAGGTTGAGATTCATGCCGTGTAGATAGAGACCCGCATCTTTCGGCTCGTATGCGAGCACATGCTCTTCAAAGGTGTCATCACACAGCTCGGCAACAGCAGTAACGTTGCGTCGCCTTAATTCTCGCGCAAGGTCTTTTCTTGTCCTGCCAATGGCATTCAGATGCTTGTCCACCCAACGCTCGCCAGCTACCGCGTGACTGAGATTGGCGTTGTCTCGGGCTCCCGTTGAGTGCTTGCTGCATACCAAGAGATGGTCGCCCTCCAGCCCTGATATGAAGATAATGCATCCATTCTCTTTCACACTAAGCTCGTATGGGCCCAGTGTCTGTGTCTTAACGTTCTCCCATTGGGTTTCGTTCACTTCGCCAACATTGAAGAACTTGTCGTACCCACGTGCGGCAATTTCATGGACAGCATCTTTCCTACGGTATGTGAATAGACCACGTGCATAAGTTGGGAGATCGCGACGCTTGTAGTCCCAATCCCTAAACTGCCATGAGTCTACGGTTATGCCGCCCGTGTTAGCCACTTCGTATGTGTGTTTCTTGCAGCTGACAGCTTTATTCCCGCCCCCATGCTTCTTCGTGTTGCTTTCCAGGCCTCTGATAAGACTGGTAACCTGTGAGCTATCTTGAGGTGCATAAGGTATCGTCTTTCGAGAAGCCATCACGGATGCGTGCACCTGAGAGCTGGGTCCTAGATTCAATGTATTACGCAAGACCAATTGTGGTATCACTGATCTAAGACGGTAGAAGTGGGGACGGAGGTGTGAATTACCATGGAGCATTTATAAGTCAGCGCTTGTGTAAGTATGACTCCTTCAATCCCTCGCTCCTTCCATCAGAGTCATTCCGTTCGAGTCAATAAATACTCGTAGGAGGTAAGGCTGGACGTCATTCCGAAGTTTTCCCGACCCGAATTTCGACATTGTGGAAATCACAGCTCAATTGTTTGCAGTGACTACTGTGAGCAAGAGTATACTTGGACCAAAGATGGCTACACCAAATCCCTTGATACTCGTGGCTGAGAATAGTCCTCAGCTCCTTCCCCTACTTCGCTCCAACCCTTCCCTTGCGTCCTCACAAGACAAACATGGCTACTCACTACTTCACGCAGCTGCATCCTACAACCATCTCGACCTCCTCCGTACACTAGTGAACGAGTTTCATGTCGATGTGGATATCAAAGATGAGGATGCTGAGACTCCACTATTCGTGGTTGAGACTGTCGAGGCTGCTCGTCTGCTCATTGATGAACTCGGCGCAGATCCTAAGATCAAGAGTAATGAGGGTATGACGGCAGAAGATAAGATTCGGGAGGAAGGGGATTTTTCTACGATTGCAGATTTTTTGAAAGAGTCAAGACTTCGAAGTGTTCCAGTTGCCGGTCATCGTCCACAGGAAAGTCCACCAGTCAGCAATGCGGACCGTCCACCACCGTTGCCTCCAAATATCAAGATGCACATGGGCACATTGGAGGAGGAAGGCAGTCTTGGGGACGCATCAGAGGCAGATCCGGAATTTCGTCGAAGGATTGAGGAGCTTGCCACCAAACAAGACTTCAAAGGGGAAGAGGCGCAGAAGCAGTTGAAAGAGTTGATTACTGATGCTATTAGAGGCGCTGGGCGAGATGAGCGGGAGGTGAGACAGCGAACAGTATAATTACAGTCCTAAAGCCTGCTGTCCCAGTACAGAGATTTATCTCGAAGACTTTTTCTCGCTCTTGCGGCGAAGGATTGGGCTCTATCCAAGGTCCATTCTGAAATCTGAGGCAGATACAGAGCGCACCAGGGGAATCATGCTTCGGCGCGCATCTTCTTGAAAAAGTCCATCACACCTGTGAAAACAACCAGCAATATACCACCGCCAGGACCTAATCTCAGTACCTTAGGCAAGAAACCTTTATACAGTGCACTAAATCCCTCCTCTTTCATCACGGTCCCGACGGCGGGCCATGCCCAATTATATTTAGGTACAGATCCGGCTATTTTAGGCGAGTTCTGTATCCTTGATTTGACGACATCCATAGGTGTGTTCAGAATGGTACCCACAGTTCCACCAGCGGCTCCAGCAATCAAATCGTTCCGGATTTGGCTCGATTTGTCCGTTGCTGCAGGCATTAATGCTTTGACCTGGAAGATGACTCCGAAGTATCCTGCATTCCACAAAATATGTCGCCAAAGCGTGCTCTCCAGGCCGTTATACAACGCCAAAGGGCCTTCAGCTTTCACCGTCTTGACCACACAGTCAATGAGCCCAGTGTACTTTCCTGCGGAGGCCCGATCCTGCATTCTTATTTTGACAAGCTCGAAAGGAACGACAACGAAGGCTTCTGTTGCACCGGCAGATGCACCTGTCAAGATGGATAATTGCTGGTTCATTTTGGGCATGCCGAATATTCCCCGATAGTATTTACCCCAGGCGTCATTGGCTGCGAATTTGGTAGCTCTGCATGCTCTATGAGTCGCTGTCGACTGTCATGGATCGACTAGCAGGTACTCACCTTTTGGGAGCTTCCATCAATATAGGTGCTGTTATTCCCCGGTATAACCGCGAAAACCCCTCGTTCTTGACAATCTTTGTGAAGCAATCGACCATGCCGTTGTAGCCTTCCGCTCCAACCCCCTTTCCTTGTTGTAATTGTCTGGTGTAATTTCAGCACAACCTCAATGTCTGCGAAGATATCCAGACTGACACTCGGGTTTTAACTACATCCAACGGGTACCTATAACCTAATCAGCTTGCTAGATTGGTCAGAAGCTGGGTGGGTCGCGCAATACATTACTAAGATCTGTCAGAAAGTCCATAGTCAGCTAAGTCAATTCAACATGGTAAGGGGTAGAGATGCACCTCGGATACACCAGCTACAGCTCCTGCAGCGAACTGGTATATGAAGGGTAATGGCTTGTCTTGCGACATGATGGCTGGGGAGAGCGCTGTTGTTGAGGATGACTCTGGAGGTCAATTGCATCTACTAGTTCAGGGTCTGCCGTACTGGGAATTGAGAAGCAGAAGCAGCAAATTGTGGTAAGCGTAATAGACTCTACAAGAAGAATGAGTTGCAGTTGCTTGCTTTTTCAGTTGGTCGAGGGCCCAGATCGGCCAAGCTTGTCGGGGTTTCCCCGTGTCACGTGCCGAGCACAACCTCACAGTACCAATTTCGAAACAACTCCTCACTGCTGATATACAGTAATTGGTACACCAATACGTTGGGCTGTTGCTTTGATTGGTATTCTGCATCGATACGACAGATCATATCCTGTAATACTGCTGGAATCACCATCTTGTTCGCTTCGTGTAGGAGTATTTTCGACTCTGCTATGCTAGAAGGCCATTATTTTCCACAATTTTCCGCAAGAATGCTCTTCCCTACTTTTCCCTTTGTCTTCTTCGCCTCCAGCTCAGTCTATTTACTGGTGGCTTGACTCACTGACACCAAAAAAAAGGGATTTATGGCATACTTTATTTCTCGCGGCAAATTGTTTTGAAAAAAGGACACACCACTTAGGATGACCAACAAATAATCTCTGATGTGGACACTCCCTTCAATCTTCAATGGATAAGTATGACCCGGAGACGCACGAGGCCAATGCTTCGGTATTCTACATGGACACATATTTTTGAAAAAGTGAGTGACAACAACATCTCCAGGCCGATGAACATCAGTCTAAATATTGCAAAATACAACACGAACCCAGCCATCAAGAGAGCACAGAGTGAAAAAGAATCAGCCGGAATCCTCTCGACCCCTATCGCCATGAATAGTAGTAGAACTACGAAAACCAGCATCGAGGCAAGTATTCCAGCGATCTAAACATAACCACATCAACCCAATCCTCTCATTCAGCCTCCTTTTCATGCATATCATGCTCAACTACTACAGCCTCAGAATTATATCCCTCGAAAAATGACGTCATTTCTATTTCCATGAATACTTGTTGTTCTCGAGCGTGCTGCTCCCTTATGATCGCCAAGCCATTTCCCCAATCCAGAACCCCTGCGCGAGGCCTCCGCCTCATTCACCCCACCCAAACTTCCCTCAGCAGCGCCTGACCACGATGTAAAAATAATGACAATAAGCACGTTATTTGACCCCGCCAAAAAATTTGAGAAATTGTGGCTGCTATGTGCACCGTAAAAATACCTCACTGTGGACAATATCGAGAAATATAAATCCGACGAAGAAATCAGGTTGAAACAAGCATTTTCGACCCATCAATCTACCAGAATACCCCGATCCATCGAATCAACCAGCCAAAGCACTCCCTACTTCAACCAAACCACACCAACAACCAAACCAAAACCCCACCACCCCTCTCCCCACCAAACCACCCCCCCAAACCCAAACCATGTCCTGCCACCTCCCCGACCACGGCCACCTCCCCCCACCCCACTC